>JABWTJ010000245.1:0-600000 GCA_016801875.1 Solanum sitiens
TCTGTAGGCCACGTGGTGGTCGTAAGAGGACGATAATTTGATACTTTGTAGTTTGGGTTTGTTGTGCATACCCTGTGGACCATGTTTCTTGCCATATGGTGCTTGCATTGCAATCTGGATATTGGGTATCACTAGGTAGTAAGAAAAAGGTGTTTTGCAATCTTATCTTGTTTGGCATCTCTAGTGATCTCTCCTGCGTGGTACAGGTTTCCACTTACCTGTTATGTTGTTTTTGTGCATGTAACCATGGGTTTTCCAGTGTTATGTTCTTTTTGTGCATGTAACCATGGGTTTTCCAGTGCATGAACTTCAAGTTTTTTTCCTAATCAATGAGTCCCTTCTCTTTGTCAAAACTACTGTTATGTGGAAGTTCTGAACGATGATAATATATTACACTAGTGTCTGTTGTACTCTGCTGCGATAAAGTTTTTTAGTCTAGATGCTTTTTTTTGGGAGCATCCAAATGATGAGACCCCTGATTTTCATTTACACTTGAGAAGTACCCAAACTCAATTTTAGATCTTTTTATGGCCCTAAGAGCTCCTCTACTTTGGTGTTTTGCTGCTCTTCTGCTTGCCATGCCTCTTGATTTTATTTGTTCGGATGCATGTTCGTTGATCAACATGGTGATCGTGAGGGGATCAGATCTGGTAATTTCGAAGTTTGGTTTTAGTGTGTCCTTTGGTTGTGCACCCTGTTCCTTCGTCATTTTGGTGCTTGCACTGCACTGGAATTTGGATATCACCAGGCACTGGCTAGGGAGTTATGCAATCTCGTCTTGTATCTCTCTACTGATCTCTTCTCTGTTTATTTTTGGAGATCTCTCCCCCTATTGTTAATATCTTTTTGGAACATGTGTATTATGTTCAGATAGTCAATCATTTACGGAGTTGCTTCAGTCTGTTAGCCATTGTGTAAAGCGCACATTGTTTTTGCTGTAGAACATTTCCATTTGAACAGTCAATTCATTGAATCTAGAACAGATGAAGTAAAAAACATGGCTCATCTTTTGTGTAACAAGTCATGTAACTCTATATGTTATTTATATCAACACAACCAGTTTTGTGTTGCCAGAGACGGTTGATGATTTTTGGATATTTACAGAACTGGGTAGGTCTGGATTTGTTGGTGCAGTTATATCAGTAAGTTTTCTGATTTTGCTATGTAGGTATGGAGTATTAGCAGATCTGTGAGTTGCAGAAAAGAATGTCCGCAGAATGCTTGGCCTCCTGTGCTGTGGAAGTGAGACCTGAAGGATGAGCTGATTACGCAGAGAATCTCTTTCTGGGTTTTGCAATTTTATTTTGAAGTTTGAATTTGCTGTGAATTCTCACTTTTGTTTGTTTCTCGAGGCATCCAACGACTTCCTGTTTAGGTTATGCCAATCTCTTTCTGGTTCTGCCCGAGGTAATGATGGTAAAGGTATAAACCATGCAGTTTCCGTTGTTGGATATCAATAATCTTTGCAATGCTGTAAACCTCATCTCTGGTACCTGCAGCAGATATATGTTCTTGCATCTTCTCCTTGGGAACACTACACAGTAGAAGTTTCTGAGCGTTCCCTAGTATATGTTGCTCTCTATATTCCATGTTGTTAGGGGATTGACTCATTTCCTGCTCAAGTCTTCTGGTTTTCTTTATCTACCCATAAGCTTTAAATGGTCTGCAGGTGCTAGAGTAGTGGAATTAATGTGTTATCTACCATAAATTAGTATTAGTTGGCAGTGACTTTGTGTTATCCAACGAATTAGGTTGGTGATTTCATGCAGCTAGCATGAGAAAGGATGAGATTAAGGAGTTTCTGAGAAGCGATTAGTTATAGTCTTTTAAAATGATTTTGATAATGTTAAGACTCCTGTTTTTTAAAGAGTTTTTTGTAGTTGCTCATTTGGATCTCTTACCTATAAAACAACACTACAGATGTCAGTGTACTATTTTTTGAAGTTGACGAAGGTATTAGCATCTTGAAATAGCTAGGATAGTTTGGCTTCTGTTTGTCATGGTATTTCTTATCTAAATGTGGTCACTGTATGGGGTATTTCTGTTCTAAATATGGCCACTGTATGGGGTATTTCTGTTTTCTTTGAGCTCCAGTTAAAATTTGCGAGATAATTTGAGTGGGGTATTTCACTTTTTTAAGCTCCAGTTGTTCAATTTCCAGATTACTCTGAATGGGATACTTCTGTTCTTCTAAGCTCCAGTTGTCTAAATTTGTCATCCAAGAGTTATTAGCCTCAAGATGTTGCGTTGGAGTAACTGTTGGCCCAGATTTGTTCCTCTTTTCTCTCAAGCGCTTGTTGTTACTTTGGTAGCATTAGAATTAAAAGGGAATTTTTTTTCGGCTAAAATACTCGAATTCAGTTCTATATAAGTGGATTTGATCTCCAAAAGTGGTGAAAGGTTGAAAGTAAATCGGTTGTTGTGGAGCATATTTGACAGAAAAGTACCTGGTATGATGTGAAGCATGTTAAACAGATAAACGTCCTGGACTGATCACTTGGATTCCTGTTTTTACATTGACCTGTTTTAGTCATTTTTTCAGGTTGGAAAGTAGTTGAATATCTGTTTTGGATTAAAATTACAAGTTGTTCTTGTTCTTTTGTGGGGGTGGGTGTTCAATTACACTTGAGTGTTCTAGTCGCTCAGTACTATCTAACGTGCTTTCTCCTACAATGTGTAGTAATTATTAATCTATGTGCACCTTGCAGATATGAGTGTTCTACTAGAGCGGCAGTGTCGGTGATAGAGTTTGAACTGAGTAAGAATTGGATGTTCTCAGAATAATTGTCTCCTCTCACTGTCTCACGTGTATGAAATGCAGTTAATGAATATAAATGGTATATAGGTGGTACTATTCTAAAACGTATAGGTGTGAAGTAACTTTCTGTTTTGGGTTGTTATGATGAGTTGGGGATCTCTTTCTTTGGCTTATCTCACATGCTTATTTTGGTCTCTTTTGGTTTGGAATTAGTATCTTCGATTTAGTAAGCTTGAGTTCAGGGAAAACAAGGAGATATTTTTTCTCAAAACATGGACTAATGGAAGTTTAACTTTGGAAGAAGCACTTGATGAAGCATCCCGAAATCTTGATGAAGCACTTGATTCCATGTGTAGTGATGAAGATAATGCAAAATTTTTATTTCAGGGTACATATTGTTCTCTCTTTGTGCCGATACTTTGTAGTTCTAGAATTGGAGAATCTGATTTCTGGATATTCTATATATATTATTTGTTTTTGAAGGTGCTATGAAATTGTGGATGTCACGACGAATGCACTTCTTTATGGTATGAGATGTATGTTGAGTTGTAAGATAGAATTGATTTTGACGTAGTGGTCCAGTGTTTCTTCCATTTCACAATCACCCCTTGGGCAATCTCATGAAAAGACTAGGACCTGTTGGAGCCGACATTTTTATTTTCATCTGCTATGCATTTATGAAGTAATATCTTGTCATTCGAAGTCATGTTTCTTGCCAGGACCCGATAGTTGTCTTTTGAGATTTTTACTTTTTAGCTGTGATGCATCTCTCAAGTCTCAAGTAGTATGCTGTCATTTGAAGTCATGTTTTGCTCTTCGGAGCCCAAAAGTTGTCTATCATGTGAGATCATCATATGTGAGAGGATTTCATTATTTGTCCAAATTAATTTGTGAGAATGCTCCGTAGTATTCTTACACAGACTTTTCTTCAATGAGGTTTGCAACAACATACCAGCACTGTGAGTCTGTTTGTTTCTCCAGTTTTAAGTTGTAAGAATTTTACAAGATAATAGAATACAATACTTTTCTAGCATCACGACTTAGGAATTTCGATTCTGACTTGTAATTTTCTCCGTCACTTCTTTCCATGAAGGGAAGTGCCAAGTCTACTTAACTGCCGAGTCTTCTTGTACAACAACACAACAGACCTAGTACAATTCCGAAAGTGATCGCATAAGTGGGGTCTGGGAGGGAAGGACGTAAGAAGACCATACATTTCAACTTTGAGGAACACAAAGGCTTCTCTGGTAGACCTTGGAGGTCATTTCCCAGTCTGTTCCTCTCTGTCTTCATTTCCAAGTTGTTCCTCGACTCTTTTCTTTGTGCTTATATATGTTTGAATACACATTTATTTGAAGACTAGTCAGGGACACGTGCGTTGCACGTGTGAGCCATGTTAAGGTATATCATTTTTTGTGCTGTTATTTGGAAAGCAATTTTGTCATGAGTGGGTAAATTATTATTGATGTAGTAGAAGCATGCATTGTGTTTATTAGTCTTATGATAATTACATGAGCTATTAGTGATCTTGTACAGTGAATTCACTTATGCATTTAATAATAAGCAGGAACAATAACATGCAGTTAATATGAAGTGTCAAATCAGTAGTACAAAAGTACTGTAAATTATTAATAATACTAATATTAAAATATTATAATAGAATACAATATTAAGAAAACTGATAATAGTACTGTAAGAACTATTATGAATGTGACATTAACGCACCGAATAGTATGGGTTGCTGAACAATCCATTATGTTTGCATAGGTTTGTATGTGTCTTCTAAACCTGAGATTTGAAGCAATGTAATGTTGTTAGTACTTACTATCTGTAAATAGTTAATTATCTGTGTTAGAATGATCATATATATGTATATGGGGTTATCGTACCTAAAACTTCCTTATAGACGATGTTCTTTGTGTATGTTCCCTTTTGTCGTTTGGGTTGCTCTGTTAGGACAAGTACTTTTGTTGTGGACATAGATATCCCTCTTGAGAGCGCCACGTATAATTGACTATGTGAGAAAACATGTTGGGGCAAATACAAACCAACATTGTGAATTGTTTGACCTTGTGCTTTATTTATAGTCATTGCAAAGCAAAGGCGTACTGGGAATTGCTTTCGAATGAACTTAAATGGATATCCTTCATTTTCTGGTGGTTATAGTTGTATTCTGGGAAGAAACACATGTTTTGTACTTGATATTTCCGCATGCAGGATATTTTGGAGAAGCCTCGACATATCATTCGTGTGTCATTGCATAAGCCACTTGAAGGGTCTAAATTCCTTAGCAACATGATAGGTGCATTTTCCTTCAATTCTAACCTGCATATAATAAGATATGTCAAAATCTATTTTTTAAAAATATTTTTACCGCCTTTCGTAACTTGTAATGTATTATCTTCAATACCTATGTGGCAGGAGTCCGTTTGGTGTTAAAGTATTTAGATATTCTTCTTGGTAATAGTTGTTGGTGTCATCTTCTGCTGAGTCAAAGCTGTTGAATATCTTACTTTCACCTGGGAACTGGGATATTAACTTGTAATTAAGTTTATCCACATGATCATTTCTGCTTGCTAAAATAGCTCTTTCATTGACATATTTTGCCGTTGCAGCATTTTCTTGCAGGTTTTGAAATATCTCTTTTATTATGGATTCTTCTGGAATTCCATGCTGAGAATGTTTGATAGTTAACTGTTCTGGGAGAAGGATTAAATTGTCTCTTATTGTTGGTTCATCACCGTTACCCACTCTAAGTAAGAACTCACTGAACGTTGGATCTGTTCTTGCTCTCATATTTCTTGTAAATTGAATCTTCTCCATCAAAGGTCAGAGATATGATTTGACTAAGCTTGCATTTAAAATTTCTGTTCTAGTTGATTTTGGAACTACTGGTAACACTTGTCGAAAATCTCCTCCAAAAATCATGACTTTTCCACCAAATGGTTTATCGATGTCCATTATGTCTCTGAAGCTCCTATCCACTGTTTCTATTGTTTGTCGTCTGGCCATTGGTGCTTCATCCCATATAATCATTTTTGCTTTTCTAATCAATTTGGCAGCACCACTTTGCTTTGACATGTTTGTCATAGTTGATTCATTTGGTTGAAGTGGGATCTCAAACCTCGAGTGTGCTGTACGTCCTCCTGGTAAGATTGAAGCTGCTATGCCACTGGTTGCTGTTGCCAAACCTATCATACCTCTTGATCTAACATTGGCAAGTAATGCACGGTATAGGTATGTTTTTCCAGTTCCCCCAGGTCCATCCACAAAAAATATTCCAGTTGTTCCAGCATCGATTGTTTGCATTATTTTTGTAAAAGCATGATGTTGTTCTGGATTTAATTGTGATTGTGCATCATAATCTTCGGTTGGTATTTGCACAGACATTTCTTCATTTATTTCTCTACATTCTGATGGACCAACTTCGAGGAAATTGTGATCTAGTTGTGGAATGTCATATATGTCTATGCTCTTGCCCATACTTTGCAAGCAATCATTACTACTATTCAGAGTAGACTGTAGTATAGTATTGTGTGAGTTGCCATATAGCCTGTTGAAGTCCTCAGACATATCTTCATAATAAGTATCCCAGAGTTTTCTAATATCCGTTGGGTTACAATGAACCAAAATTGTAGCAAACAAACTTCTGAGAGCATATGGCATTTTGAAGACAACAACCTCTCTTAAACATTCTAATATGCTGTTGTCGGACTCAAGTAACCCTCTTTCTTTGGCTGCTTCTTTGAAGGTTTGACATTTCTTGCCATTGACCGTTAGTAAGTCATTGAATGAAAATGGTCCCCTTACATGGTTTAGTAACAACCGCTTATAGTACCTTTCCCCTTCTCGAGGATTAGCTGTACAATATAATCAATATGTAGTAATTAATAAGCTTAACAATTATTGATGTGTGTGCATTTATAGTTTACTGCATCCAGCTTACAATTGCAATGCGACCAATTACAGATCTTGTTTTTCTTTTTGTCCAAGTCTTTACCTTTGAATTCCAAACGTAATACTTTGGAAATTCTCTATAAGGTATGTTTGTGCTTCAGTGTCAATTGAGCACATTCTAAAATACTCGGTCAACATTGTCTGCTTGACACCATCCCAGGCGATGACATTTTTTAAATTTTGATTTTTCCAGTAAAACACTGTGCTTGTTTTGAGTTAGTATTTGTATTATGACAATTATAATTATTCTTTAAAGAAAATGTGTACTATTATGCTTTAATGTGTGTACCTGAATGTTTTCCTGGCAAATGTAGTTGAAGGTTGATGACTGCAGGTTGCATTTCAGTCAAGTTGAATTCATATATTCTCCATAGTGCCTCAGGGGGTGAGACCCATCGCGCATCTTGGAATGTTTGTATTTCGTCAATAACATTTTCACCATCATCAGACTGAACATAAACTGCACACCGATCATGACCTTTATATATATACTTGTATAGATACTTTATTGCTTTGACTCCTGAGCAGACCTCAACATTAATGTGACAATTGTATCTTGTAAGCAGATAGGGGCTATAAGGTACCACCCATTGATTTGTCATATTCATTCCACGAACAATCTCTATTCTTCCATTCATTCTTCTTTTATAAATTGGATATCCATCCTTTGCTTGGATTGATTTGTTGTTGTATGGCCTTGGATAATGATATTTACATTGTCCATTTTGCATATATGTGTTTGTTGGGCGTTTATTTTCACATGGACCATGCATCATATGCTTGAGAACTAATTTATGCAAGATAGGATACTCATATTTATCTGGAATCTCTGCTGAGATAAACCTATCGTATTGATCTCCTGATTTGATCTTGTGCCCTTCTTTTAATATGAGAAGGAGGTGTATGTGTGGTAGCCCCCGTTTTTGGAATTCTACCACGAATACATGAGCAACAACAATTCCAAATATTTCTTTCTTGAAAATTTGGTCTTTTAGATCCTGCAACTTAGCTCTGAATACTATTGTCACCAAGTCAGGTCTATCTTGAGGAGTTTGTCCGGGGCTCAATTCTTGTTGGATTTCAACCCAGTCAGGATTGCACGTCATTGTTATAAACAGATCTGGCCTGCCAAAATGTTGTACTAAAGCCATTGCATCCATATAATGTTTTTTCATATCTCGTGGTCCCCCAATAAAAGATGATGGAAGTAGTATTCTTTGCCCAATTTTATCTCTCCTGCATTCTTCCGCGCTGACACTATCAACAATACCTTGATAAACCTCTCTTCTAAAATTTGATTGTTCCTTTCTGAAATATTCTAGCCTTGTTGTTTTCAATTTTATGTACATGTCAACCACAAATTGTTGTAGTAATCTTCCACATAGTAGTAATACTGACCTCTCTGTTTCTCGTAGTTGTAGCTTATAACAATAGTACTCTCTGCAAGAAACATTTTCCTTTGTCTCGCGGAGGACATCTACAAGTGGAAGAAATCATATTAATATTTTATTTATTTTATGTTAGTTACCATTTGGTACAATAGAATAGTGTATTTTTTATAATTGTATTTTGATGTCTTTGATAGTATTATTTTATATCGTCTATGTGTTTTAAATCAGTTGCTAACTTGTGAAGAACATGATAAAATTTTTGCTATAAGAGGGCATAAGGTGATATATTTTACCTTGATCCTCGTTGGCTAATATTGCATCAGCTGATATGAATGTTGGAATATGATTGCTTCTAGTTGCGGAGTGAGCACTTCTTTTGTGAGGTAGTCTTTTGCTCTGTTTTTTTATTCCTTGATGCCATCCACCTTCACCTCTTGGGAATAACAAAGGATATTGTAGAGGGTCATAACAACCGAAATAGTGTTTTACTCTATGTTTGTACCCTGAGTGTTCATGAACAATTATTTCTCGGTCAAAAGGTGTATTTGGATTGTTTCCATCGATCCAAATTGCTGCTACTTGACTTATTGAGGGTGTGTTGTACACTCGTTGATCCAAAGAGGCATTTGCAGCAATACGAAGTTGGAATTTGTGGAAACTTGTCTGGTCTTTTAATTGGCAAAATATTTGTGCATATGGGTTACCCTTCATTATCTGTTTGATTTTTTTTTGCAATTTGGTATGAAAGAATTCCTTCATTCACCTTCGATAGCCTATTGGTCAACTCGTTGTCTGTATCAAAAAAGTATAGTTGGAAGTAACATGGATTATTATCACGTGGTATCAATGATGGTAGATCGTGATAAATTTGGCCTTGTGCCCTGAATGTGTACACTCCTTTTCTTGCAGATGCTAGTTCCTTATCCAGGTTAACACCAAAAGATGTAAAAGCAAAGATGCTATTATATGCACGAATATTTTTGCGAAACTCTATGGCGTCTGGAGTAGATGCCACAAATATTTTGTAGAGTTCTGTTGGCGCTTTAGTGTTTGCCAATTTTATATATCCGTTTGCACAACAGAATGCTGGAGGTTCATGTTCCAATCTTTTTGCAGCACAATAAATACATTCTGGAATGATTTTCAGCACGTGCAGATATGACAAAGATAAGTTATAAGTAACAGTTCCTACATATATAAATATTGGGAGATATATATGTTAGAAATCTATTTTCATAAAGGTATTTAATGATCAAGTTATGTAAGATATGAATAGAGTTTTTTCAATGTACCTCCAACTTCAGATTCTTCAGATAATGCTCTAAATAGCCAATTAATTTTAGGCTGCTTTTTCAAACGTGTATGTTCATCTTCTATATGTGCTATTGTTTGGGTTGCTAATATATATTTATCCACTCTGCGCAATGTGCTTCGCAGTTGACTTTTCTCTATAAGAAGAACATTTTTTGGTACATTTAGACAAAGGATGTAATACTTATGTATGTATATATGCAAATATGTTTGTGTTGTACAAATTACTCATGTATGTTAAATTTTACATGAATATGTAAGTTCTTACCTGTGTTGCTCAATTCATTTTTTGTGTGGTTGTCATGCTGATCAGTTTTACTGGTAGAAGGAATGTTTTTTCCTTTATCACTTGTTTGATTTGACATGAAAGGAGTGTTGGTATTTGTATCCTCTGCGAAGTGAAGTGAATAGAAGGGTTAGATTTTATTTTGAACTATGATAATTACTTAACATATTAGATTTACCTCGATGTTGGTTGTGTGTCATTGTTGATTTGATGGTGATGAATTTCGGATTGTTGGTATGACACTTCTCTTATCTCGTCCTATTTAGCATATGTAATTTTTGCAGTGATTTAGAACATAGCGAAATCATTAATGGATAATACATATAAGGTAGGATGTATGCATACCTTTTTTTTTGTATGGGGGTATACATTGCTGCAGAAGATTGTTATTGATCTGTTTTGAAGAAATAAATTGCATACATTGAATGTTTAGTGAAGCAGTTAACCAAATTCATTGATATAAGAGAAAGTAAGTTAAAAATAAAAGCGATATTAGATAAAGTTGCTCGGTGATAGAAGGTAAAGTAGGTTTTAAATATTAGGAAAATAATAAGCATTGTTAGTTAAAAATAAGGAAATTTTAAATCAACTATATATTAGTTTTTTTCCTCTTTGATCTTCTTTTCCATTGGATATGGCATGATGTTTTTCCTTTAACCTTCCTGGTCCTTTTTCTTTGTAGTTGAATTAGTGGGGTTTTGTCGTCACTTTCATCTGGTACATTCTATTTTTCTACCTCATGTATCCTCACTTTCTGTGAATTTTCATCTGCAATGGCTTTCTTAATATTCTTGGTCCTCTTGCATCTATTTGTTTTTTGTGGGTTTTCAGTGTCAATTTTAACAACTGCAACATCTTCTTCAACATGAGGTATGCCTGTATTTTTTTTTTCATTTTTTCATCATCACTTTATTTCTTCATCCTCCTGCTTCTCTGTTTTTAAATCGGTATTTTAACCTTGGTTTGATCTGCTGGTAATTTTTTGGAAACCTCATGTATCTCCATAGCTATCACATTCATGTTTGTCTCAACATCTGGGAATTTACGATCAATCTTGACAAGAATACTGAATTCTTTCCCCTTACTCAATACCATCTTGCGATAGTATGCTGATTGTTCTTTCTGTGGAACAGAAAACCCTATATATTAGTCTTTCAGTTGAAATAGGTTAACGTTATTTATATAGGCCAATATTTCATAGAGTAAGTGATTACCTTTTCAGTTGTAGAGAGAACATACTCTTTTACGTCACAACCAAGATAGTATTTTGCAGCATCAAACATTGTAATACTTAGAAATTGATCCTCAGCAGTGACATCAATCTTTAACCGATATCTAAATCAAATTAGATGATTTAATCAATATGACGCTAATTATTTGATAGTGATATAGTAAACTCATTAGTTAATAATTATTTTTTTCATACATCTGGTAGAATAATCAATATTTGTTGTTGGTTGTTTGTGTAGTTTACCTCGCCTCATAATCAACATCTTCAGTCCTACAGTAGGTACAAGTTGCACTACTATTTAGAACAGTAACTCGCCTGTAGCATTTCTTGCAAGCAGGATACCATGGTTCGGTGTTATTGTCAATGCCGATAACCGTAGCGTTGAACTTATAGTACATGTCCTATACGTAAATTCGGTAAATCATTTAATTACATTTGAAACATATAATTGGAGTAGAAGATGAGTGTTGTATTGTAAATTACCTTCACAATGGCAAGTGAACCGTTTAAAATATTAGTAATTTTCACTTCACGGGCTGTTTGCATTAGTCTGCTCGGCATTAGACTTACGTTAATCTTTTGTGACTTCATGTTGTTATTCCTGAAATTTTTAAGAAATGAAAGAAACTATTAATAACGTATCATGTGGGTAGCCTCTGAATAAGTGTGATAAAACATGTATTACTTACCATTCTTGGAGATTGTTCGCTTTTTCAAATTGTGGATTTATAAGCAAACTACTAACAGGAGTTGTGGAAAAGACAAAATCCCCTATTTTGACAAGAGTAATTAATTCAGTGATACTTTAATGTACTTTGGAAATTGACTCAAATATATCGAGTATGGAGATTTATAACTTGATAAATGGATGATTTCACATTACAAAAGGCAAGCACTGGTTTGTCACTTTCAAGGCTTTGTAACATTTGACCTTCGATTTCAGCGAAGTCTCCCCATAAAGTCATGACTTTTCGATCATACCTATACATGTAACCAAAAATATTTTTATGATAAATGTTTATTAACGTGAATTATTTTTATGTAGGATGCTTAAAAAATATATGTTACCTTTCGTTTGTAACGATTACTTCGCGTCTAATACTTCGTCCTTCTCCAGTTAGAGCTTTTACTGTGAGTAAAATACACACCACATCTAAATAAAATAACGTGTTACAAAATACCTATTTTATTTATGTATGGGATAAACAACAAACATTTAGTGAAATTTACCAAACAAGCTCCCATTAGTGATCTTTTCGGCTTCGTCAAATGAAATAAATCCATTTGAAAATTGTTCCATTTTAAATTGACTTTTGTCCTCAACGACCTCTGTGTTGTTCATAAATGCTAGTTCGAGCTCCTTATGCACAGATAAGAAGTTTGATTTAGGTCCATTTAGTTTTCCATTTATAATGTAGTAACTTTGGTTAAGTTGAAAAGACTTGTTCCATGCATGAACATCTTTGTTGAAAAGAGTGGTTTGAATTTTTGTACCCTGTGATAAGGACCATAATCATTAGAATTCCAAAGGAAGTCAACATATTAAATGATGAATATAACAAAATATTAAAATAGAGTTACCTCTTCGTCAACTAATATCAACTGCCAACGAATACCCTCACCGTTTGCATTTTTATACTCTTTTGTTAAACTTCGTCGAATGACTAAGACTTTAATAACCCATTCTGTTGCATATTTCTTCAGCTTGCTAATTGGTAGGCACTGGTTCTCAAGCTCTTCTAGACTTGTCATTGTATTGTTGTAGTAGCTAGGATGTACTAATAAAATATATATTTGTGACGTAAATGGAATTGATTTTTATGAAATTAGTGTTCTTTTGGTCTAACAATAAAGATGATCAAGAATGTAATATTCACCAAGCATAAACTGTTTTTTCTTTTTTAATTTTAAAAGCAAGCAACTTCAACTAACAATAGTACAAAGATCACATTAATTCAAGCAAGTTAATCTAAAGTGGACAAACGTTACCAATTTTGCTGTTGCCGAAAGCAAGAAACCTGTTAAAAGTATTAGAACATAAGAGATAATAAACGTAAATTAAAATATAAGTAAATCAATAAAAAATTAACATATTATTATAAGTAGTTATCTAAATGTTTAATAATATGATGAACTTGTACAAATGAAATCTTATTTTCTGAAGAAATAAATCACTCTAAAAAACACCCTGGTAGTCCGACCCAAGAAGTACTTTACAATATTTACTTATTAATTCTCCAAGGGCTTAACATAGATTAAAAGTTTTTCGGAGTTTATTATTCAAATAGTCACTCAATTATATCATAGCTATCTACCTGTCAATTCGCCAAAGCTTACCATGTGTGTGAAGTTTATTACTCAATAAAGTCATTACAAATAGTGGAGTAATAGAAACAAAATTTGATTATATAAAAAATCTCAATGGTTGGCTGAAAAAAATAGCTAAAATAAATTAAGTACGATCATTTACTTGGTGTTGAATGTACTCACAATCAAATATTTACTTGTCTAGGTTCCATTTGAAGTGAATGTTCTTTTCTCATATCATTAAAAAAAAAGTTGCTAATTGAAATGATTCGATTCAGTATCCAAAAAAAAAATAAGGAGATTGTTTCGATTGTCGTTGAAGATGGTAACCTCAAAGTTTTGAATACAATTAGTGATTACACTTATATCTCCTCAGGAGTAGATGGTAACTCTGGCGTTATAGCAGAGTTGTTGGATACAGGAAATTTGGTTTTATTTGATAAATCAGGAACTAAAATGTGGCAGAGTTTTCGGTATCCAACGAATACTTTCCTTCCCGGTGCTAGGTGAAAAACATGAACAGATGAAAGTAAACAGAACGAAACTCGTAACCATATATATGGTACTTGATTAGATGTCATGTGAGGTTACCAAAACAACAACCTGCACCATCCCAACCTCCAGGAGAGAGAAGAAAAATTAAATGACAACTGACCAGCTGGGATTTATTCAAAATGGTGAGGCTATATCTTCAAATACACCATATCAATGAGCATAAGGTTTCCCTAGAGTGTAAAAGGATTATCCCACCAATGATTGACAAATCGTGCTTTTTTCATAGAGTTATCAGGTCTAACACATTATATCATTCACGTTGATAGAAAATTTCCACTCTCAACTTCAATATTTTTTCCGCAACATTAGAAATTCAGGGATAATGGGCCCACTCCTCTACCCTTCTCTAGGTGTTCTCCTCATATGTAGCAACAGTGATTTTAAGCATTTAAAACAATTCCTGACCATTGCTGGAGCAAAAATATACCCTCAACCCCAATATGTAAGATTCACAAACATAGCATGTCCTAAAGCCAGATATACAAGAAGTTGCATAGATTGGCCGTTGGCGGACTGCTAAAAAATAATCAAACTATGATAGGATACTCTAATTTTATAGCCAACCCCAACTAATTAAGAATTGGAGCTAGAAAATGGAGTCATTACAAAACCAAATGGTTCTGCAAACTGGAAAATTGACCAATTCAAATAAACAACTTGATTCGTACAGTAAGTTCATGCTTTACCATCTTATAAGTGAACATAAAAGCTGATTAATAAATTGTTTGAGGGGGGACGTAAAGATGTATCACATACATAGAGAAGTACATGCAGCACTATATTAAAAATACAGGAGTCATACGTTAAGCACCTTATAATCAGGATAATCCAGAATACAATGGCCAACACTTGGGTTAGGAAACAACCATTATCTCGGAAAATCATACAGCTAAACAACACCGGGGCTTGCAATTAAAGTAAGCTGTCACAACACATTTGCTCGACTCATGCAACAGGGGAGTTAATCTCAAAATGGCACACCACATGACAATAATGACCTCAAAATATTGCCACCAATGGCAGGAATTAATTGGGAAAGGAGCAAATCTCTTTTGTGATAACTAAAGATGAAAAAAAACAGATTCATATAAGACATATTTGAGATTTAAGCCTAACTATTGAGTATAATTTTTGGTAGGTTCAAAAAATTAGAAGAAATAATTATGAAATTGCACAATAGCTTTATCACTATCGTTACATTTACAGCACATCCCATGTTTGCCAGGATTTGTTTTAGCATGACTAAAGTTTTGTATGTAGTGTAACGATAAGAATGAAAAACAACCACAAATATTAAAACGACAGTTTACCTTCAGAGAAAATTATGGGCATGCAAAACTAAAAGCTATCAAGTAAAAGTGATCGTAATGTGCGAGTTCATATAAGACCATCTAAAAGCTATCAATTAAAACTTATCGCAATGTGCTAGGAAGCTAAGGGTGTACATATATTTGCAATTAGCAGCAAAACAGAGCAAAACCAAAGCATTAACGTCAACAAAAGTAGATTAACCTTAACAAAGCGACCTCGCCTATTGTCCCCTATAGCAAAATTAAACACCTGCAGTGTTTAAAAACCACAAACAACATTTAACAAAAGTGAATGATTAAAAGTAAAAAATAAAATCGAGAAGATAAAAGGAACAGAAGACGGCATAAACTACAATATATGTTTTCCATCACAGGTTGTTCATCTCATCCCGAATAAAACTTTCTACTTGAACACTACCAAGAAACTATTGATGATGTGGGACCTTGGGATGGTTGAGTATGGTGACGGAAAACAAAACATGGAACTGGACCAATCTAAGCGTTATGATCCTTACGATCAGAATGGACTCTTTGATTTTCCTCTTCTTCGTTCATGATCACACTAATGTAAAAATTCATTGTAACTATTATGCAACAAAAACGGAGCACCAAAAATATTTACCTGTATTTCATCCAGGCACAGAAAAGAGAAACAATTGAATGCACAATAACATGTGATTTGAGACATTTATACATATGATGAGAGTAGCTGAAAAGGTTTTGGAAGAAGGATAATGAAACTTCATAACCGTTGCAGAAGAGAAGTCGAGCAGCAACATCGATCAGCCGTTTCAGAACAAGCCGTTTCAGAACAATTAAATTAGGCTGTCAGCAAATTAAATTTATAATAATTAATATTTAACTAATATATTTAATAAATTAATATATAAATAATAATGTAGGGTTAAAACGGTAAATCAACTTTGGGGTTAAGAGGTTCATGCTTATAATAATATATGATTATTTGGTTAGTTCCATATGATCTCACATTGTTTCGGCAACAATAGTAGTTCTCCTTGTTGTTTCTTTTGTAGTAGTGTTGATTTATTTGTTGCTACATTTTGTTTTTAGGTGACCTTTGTAACTCCGCCTGTTAAATCAGCCGGTCCCAAGCCCGGACTAAGGAGGAGGGGAAGGTGTTCATGTTTCTAGAGTCGCCTATGAGCAATTATGACATCTCTAATTACAATTATCACTTATTAGTAATGTACATTGGATGAAATGTAAAGAGATGCAATTTATTTATGATCCACCTTAGCACTGGAATTATTGTTTCCCTCATTGGTGTCTATAGATGGTTTCCAACACGGAATTCAACTAGGGATTCTCGTTAAGTCCGACATGTGCCTATTCAGGAATCACGTGTGCCATGCAATACATGAATGTCTGTTCAGGAATCATCAATGTGCTTCTCTCTTGATTGATCAACCATTGCGTTGATACTCTTTTCAACCGTTTGCTTATTGTTTGTGAGGTCGTTCATGGCTGCAGGTTATGTTTAGCTGATGAGTCCCTTCATGTTCCTGTGTTGAACAATGTTACAATTGTGAGATGCAACACTGGATGTAGGAGCTCCCAAATACTTTGACTTACTGTGGGAGTGCAACAGGTAATTTAATGACTCTTAGTTTGAGGCTAAGTATGTTCCCGTCTTTTGGTCTTTAAAGGTCGATTGAAAAACATTGGAACCTGATTTCTCAGGAAGGTACATAAAATTATGTGGTTCGTGAAGTTTTTACTTTCTTTTCTGTATATATTTCAAACAATAATAATAGGGATTTGAAAATATCGTGATACCATATGTCAGGCCATTCTTAAGGAATATCCATGTTGTCGTGTGAGGGGCATACTCTAGGTAGTATTTTTAGGTCGTTTTCTAATATAAAGAAGACTACATCAAGCTGGTGTTCATTGTCATGTCTGCTTCTTCAGAGATTAATTTTGTCTTTTCCTGCTTCTTGTTCTTCATGCGGTGCTCCAAGATTCTGTATCCGCATCTGAATTTGAACGGTCTCACAGCTTTGGAAACTACTTCTTCCTTCTAATTTGTGATTTTCTTCTTCCAATTTGGGATTCCTTCTTCCAATTAGTCTTTTGTTCGAGTTTAGTGAAGATTTGGTATGAACTTTCTTTTACAGTCGGACTATCTGATCTCAAAATCTACATTTTGTGAGTTCCCTTTTACTTTGATTTGGAATTTGTTTTCCTCTTTCGATGTTGCCTCTTCTGTGACTAGGGGGTGGCAAATGGTTGCATTGGATTGGATTTAGATGGGTTGAATATCGATTGAGAAAAAATGGTTTGGTATACAATCTATCCAAATATAATATGGTCAAATATGGATTGGGCAAAGTGGTTCAAGCCCATTTAAATAAATTTGTTTTTCAAAAAAAAAATTACCCCTCCCTACAGGCACCCCCGCCGACCTTCCACCAACCTACCCCTAAAAAAATTTTATTTTCGAAAAACATGAAAAATTTGTTTTTTCAAAATAAATAAAATTTACCCCTCTCCGGGCATCCCCCCCCCCCCCCCGACCCCGACCTTCCACCAACCTACCCCCTAAAAAAATTTGTTCGAAAAACAAGAAGAAAAATCTTTTTTCAAAAAATAAAATTACCCCTCTCCCGGGCATCCCCCCCCCCCCCCCGACCCGACTTCACCACCTACCCCTAAAAAAATTTATTTCGAAAAACAAGAAATCTATTTTTTCAAAAATAAATAATAATTTTACCCCCCCCCCCCCCCCGACCGACCTTCCACGAACCTACCCCTAAAAAAATTTTTTTTAAAAAACAAAAAAAAAGTTTTTCAAAAAAAAAAAAAAAATTACCCCTTTCCCGGCGCCCCCCCCCCCCCCCCCCGACCCCGACCTTCCACGAACCTATCCCTTAAAAGAAAAAATTTTGAAAAAACAAACAAACTATTTTTTCAAAAAAAATAAAAAAAATTATCCCCCGTACCCCCCTTCCACTCCCCGGCATCCCCCACCTTCCACCAATCGACTCCTAACTTTTTTTATTTTCCAAAAATTAAAAAAAAAAAATTGTTTCATTTCTCACCTATATGGGTTGAATATGGGCTGAATATGGATTTTCATGTTAACCTATTTTGTCCATATTTGTATGAGCTTAAATAAGTTGAAGACCATATTAACCCATTTAAGAAAATGAAAGAAAATATGAGTGATCCATTTAATTTAATATGGACAAAATGGTTTCATTTCTCTAATATGGGCTCAAATTGCCACCCTATGACTGTGACTTTAGATGGAAAGGACTGTTTGGTGATAAGGGCCACCAGCAGTAGCAAGTCATTGTGCTGAACTTTAACTGACTATACACATGTACACATGCATGGAACTTTTTGCTTCAATTGTTAGTTTGCTTGAGAAATTATATGTCCCTCCATAGTATTTTTAAACATTTTCTCCGATAATAGGTGATAGGAATTGAAGTTTGAATGACTATCTATGAACTTGACTTAGACATAGGCTATGAAAAACCCAGCTTTCCTCTTCCTCTAGCTCAATTCCTTGTTGCTGGTCGCGGGGATTGGGTGAATATATTCTCAATAGAAGAATCCAGGGCCACAAATTTCTAATTGTTGTTCATTTTCTGCATTTTTGGTGTGTACGTGGTCCATGATTATGTATTATCCGTGCTTTGGGGTTTGAGTTTTCTCTTAACGCTACACCATGGAGCTATTTGACAAAATTCTTATTTCTCCTTCGTTACTTTTTTCTCTGCTTAAAACTTCAACTGTTCTTTATTTATGTCCCTGTTAAGTTGTTGAAACGTAAATTTATATTTTCGTATCATAATACCTTTCAACTTAATGTTCGGACATATATACTGAACTTATTTCCTAATACACTTCCTTTTTATATGACAAGAAAACAAAAAATTGTAGGGAATCTTGTTTCTTGCATATACCATTGTTAAAATGTTTTGCTAGAAAAGATTTTTCCCAACTAATAGAGAGCTAACTTTCTTTAAAATTTCTTTGTTAACATATTACTATATAATATTAGAGATGAAGTAAAGGGCTCTTAGCTAGAGCAGTACAAGGTACTGCCACAAGGATATTACTGGAGTGTAGTTCTCAAGCCTAACCACACTCCTCCACTAGCCAGGTATTACTTTATCTTCACTTAATTCAAACTATTTCCACTCTCAAAGATCTACCATTAGAAGCATGTATAATACGCCCATACTCATCCGATTGCAAGAGTGTTTTTAGTATAAGGAGCAAAGTATTGTAATGAAGAAAAAGATTTAGTGAGTGAAACAATGTCGACCCAAATCCCTTCTCAAGAACTTGTTAAGTTTTCTTTCCTTTTGGGAGTTCATCATGTCTTTATTAGTAAAATGGACTAGAACAATGTTCTTGACCCTACACATGAAAATGAGAGAAAGCCTCAACTTGAAAAAAGGCAGAAGCTTTAATAATACTCCACTGGATATTCAAACAAGTTTATCTTTGATCGTAATTTTTTCATATATCTTTTAATTATTTTGGATTATCAATTATTGAGACTTATAGTACTTTTAATTTAGTTTACAAATATATAAATTTCATTTTAAAAAATTTAAAGATTCCATGAGCAAATTCTTGGTCAAATTTAAATTGTTTGACTCTCAAAAAATGAAATGTGTCACATAAATTGGGACAGAGAGTAAATTAATACCATACTTTACTACTGAATCTACAAGTACTAAATATTCAAAGAGCAAATTCTAGATCAAACTTAAATTGTTTGACACTCGAAAAATGAAATGTGTCACATAAATTGAGACAGACAGAGTAAATTAATACGGTACTTCACAACTGAGTTTACTAATAATAAAATATTTCTGTGGATTGTAGCTCGGGCTGCCAAAGAAAAACGCTTATATAAAAAAAATAAAGCTCAGTTTTTGAATTTAAACAAAAAAGAACTCTATATAAACTATGAAAATTCAGAATTTAAACACATGACCTACAATTATTCTTCTATGTTATTTAGTTTATGAACGGCATAAAGTGGACGAGTGAATGAAAATAGTTAATCTACTATAGCTTTCAGAAGTAATTATATTTACACAACATTGTATGATAACTACGTTCTGATTTATTTGGGTATTCAACACTTTCTATGTTGATAAGGTCATAATTTCTACTTATTTAGGTGTTCATCGATTTTTGTCAAACCGCTTTGAACTCAGTAGCTTCTCAGTTCAAAATTAAAATTTCTAATTTTATCAAACACCTCAAAAGTGCTTTAATACTTACCCAGAAGATGGAACTCTTTTGTTGTTCAATAGCATAACAAACTTTGTGTGTTTTGTGCTCACTGAAACCATTTGGGTCTATTCGTTGTGTATATATGTTATGATCTCTTTCCTTTTCGGTCAAAATTATAGATGAGACAGAGGAAGAAGAAAATGAAAGTGGACGCATAATGCATCCATACTCGTCGCAAAGAAAACAAGTTAAGTTTTTATGAGAATGTAGTATTTGCCTTCTCTTCTTCGCCAGGGATGACTGCTAATGTTTCTTCAACATATATCAAGTAATGATTGAAAACCTCTATTTTAGCTTAATCTATCAATTTTATACAAACTTTGATCAGATATAGCTTGATCTCACTTTTACACGTCTATGTTTTCCGTTAGTTGTATGATAAAGTGCTTTTGTTATAGTCTGATTTTCAGCGGCTGGATTCACATATCTATTACTACACACCTTTTTCTTTTTATTATATCTTTGCTCCTTTACATTTATTTCATGTATCAATCTATTACGCCTGGAAATACATACACAAATTCAATTATTACTATTGGGCCCGTGACAAAATTATTTCAAATTTTCTATTTTAAAACTGAAAAATTAAGAAACTTCTTTGTGGGCACTAAAATTTTCTTTTTTAAGATTAAAAAAATGAGAATTTTTATGGTTCTGACATGTGTTACTTTTTCTTCTCCTATTATGTATAAATAGATATTTAATCGTTGTCTTTTTAAAACATGGTGAAAATAAATAATTTTATTTTTTACCACTCCATGAAGCTTCACTAATATAACACTTTTTAAAGAAAATCAGAAAAAAATTATTTATGAGATTTAATTTCAATTCTTCGTGTATAAATAATTAATACATTTAACACTTCTATAATACAACTCAATTTTAAATATACTCTTTACATATTAAAATCAAACTATTACATTTCATGAACTAAAAAACTTTTACAGCTACACATCTTATGAAATCAATGTATCATTAAATATATTAAAATATAATTAATAAACGACAAATTAAAATCATAAATAGAATTTCTTTTTGAGTTATTCTTAAGAAATTATAAACAAAAATTTTATAAATTATTCATTTGATTAAAAGAAGAATTAATATTTTTTTTGAAAATATTAAATGAATATAAATTATTTAATAAGATATACCAACTATTATTAAAGATTTTGTTTTACTTTTATTACGTATGATATTTTTAATTTTATTTAATAATAATATGGAAAAATTACATGAATTAATATATTTTAAAAAATAATTACTGATTTTAGCGATACTTTTTGTTTATTACCATTTATAGCAATATTGTGACAAATCTGTAATATGTATTAAAAGTGAATTATGCATGCAATATATTTAAATTATAATTGTTTTTGAAATATATTATGTTTGTTTGGTAAAAAATTGTCACATTGTATTATACATGTATTAAAATGTGTGATAAATGTATTATTCATCATTAAAACTTGTATTATATGTGAATAATAAATTGTTCTTTGTAATATGTATTAAACTTGTATTATAAATGAATTAAAAGTGGTCAAGTGAAAAGAAAATGTTATTGCTATAAATGATAAATATTTTTTTATTATAGTATATTTATGTAATAATATTATCTCTTTTCATTTTTTTTATTTTTATTATTCTTTCATTTTAAAATTAGTTTATATATAATTATTCAAGAAGAATTTCATTCATCCAGGATTTCTATCCTATACAAAGTTTAAATGTTTTTAGAAAAAAATATGGACAACATTATAAGAGAATGACAAGCATAACCGTGAGATATTCATATTATAAAAAATTGTAAGTGTTTTATTATAAAAATATAAGGGTCTATAATTGAGTCATAGTGTCGCCACGATCTAATTCACCGGGCCGTGTGGGAACCCACTCTAAGGAAAATCTTCATATCTCAATAGTTAAAACATGCGGAAAATTAACGAAAAATGGAGATAAATGAAATCATAGTGTTTTTATAAATGGAAACCTTCTTAAGCAAATTTGGATTAAGACTTGTAAAGTAATTAACACCCCCAAGGATTAGTCTAAACAGGTACAAGAGCTACTAAGACTACAACATGACATAATAACGAAAAGACACAACTCACACCATGCGGACGGAAAATATAAGCGGCTAGAGAATTCTTCGTCTTTATCTAATAAAACATCACCAACCTGAATCCAGTCTATGCCAAAAAGTCATAGCAAGAGTAGTATCCATACAAAATCACACGTACTGGTAGACATCATCATGCACCCCGACGCCCACGACATAAAATATGAAAATCAACTAACAAGAGTATGCAAACCACTCGCTTCTCCGCCTTTACCCTCGCTTGAACACCTCAAAATTACACTAATGCCCTTACTACCAACCACTTTCTCCATCGACCTACTTACTAGGTTCTTGATCATATCCTAACTATTTTAACACATCGAAAAGTCCATAAATACAACTACAAACATCCCGATTAACTACCCACGACATACCCTTACTTTCTCTTCTATGTTACTTGCCCGTGCCACACGACACGTTACATTGTTTCAAACTTTCTAACTATTAGCCACTAATTTCTTCCTCCAAGGTGAAATTCACCTAAGTAATTACATCACGTACACTACCCACAATTCTCACCCCACACGGACAACCCTTGCTCTCGATTATTACGATACTTGAACCCTTGGCCTCTACATACCGTATCACATAGTAGAAAAATCAGATGTTCATCATAATTATTTAACAATTCCAGAGAAAACAACATCAATTATCACCTACAAACAACGTGCATTATCACATTCTCAAGATATACTATTATGTCAGGTAGTTGGGTCTCTCATGGAACCCAAACCAAAATTGTTAGCATACCGAAATGTGGTATTCGATTCAATTTTTATGCCAAAATGTGTCAACCAATTCAAGTTAGTGTGTCTAAACGCAGTACCGATCCATTTAACAAGCCGCAATCACAACCACAGTCATAAGCATATTCTCAAGACCATACAAATAAGTCTTGATTCATGGCATTCATTATTCATCTCTCTCATTTACAACAAGTGTGATCAATAATGCAACATTCATATACATACATGTATCATAATAAATCAAGAAGAAACATACATTACACAATAATAGAATCACAACCATTACCGACGTATATCACTTAAATGATATCCAGACCATACTTATCCCTAGTTCATCATCTAAGGTTTCTTTCTATAATTTATTCATCCTTTGTTTGGTGCACGAAATATTACGCATATATCCTATCATTGATATTCATTATACTCAGCACAGATTTATAACTACTCAATGTAACTCTCCGGAAGTCCAAGACCTAATCTAGAGCCTCACATGAGAAAATAATACTTATAACAATGTTTATAGGCCTAATATAATATGTTTCAAACATTTTGGAAGTGTTTGAGTCAAAACGTCAAGAAACGTACGTGACGTCCGGTGAATTGTGAAACGTACACTAGTGTGCCTTGGTATGTTTCATGGGGATTTTAAGAGTCGGAAATTAACGAAAATTGGTAGAAAGGTGTTAAACATGTGTTAGAGTGTGTTTAGTTGGTTAGTTGGTTAATTAAGGGTTAGGGGGTGGTTAATTAAGTTAGTAAAGGGACTATAAAAGGTCTAACCCTCATTAAACTAACCCAACACCCCACAATTCCCAAACTCAATCTCTCTATCTTCTATCTACTTTCTCTCCCTTTCCCCAAAGAATACCATTGAAGGCAATGTTCAAGGTCATTAGGGTTGCATGAATTCAACTTTCTCTCCATCAATATTCAAGGATTGTTAAGACATGGAAGCTATTCACTCTTGGGACTCCTTTCCCCTAGAGGTTCTTCAAATTTGATTTTCAAAAGTTGAGAAAACATGGGTTTCCTTCTTAATCCTAAATATATCTTTCAAATTGTATTGTTCTTAATTTCTTTTGATTATTATTGATATCTTATGATTGATCATTTGTTAATTAGGGTAGTTCTTGATGTTAGTCCTAGTTCTATGGAAGAAATCATGAATTGACCCTATTTCCCTAACCCTAGGTTATGGATTGATGTTGAATTGGTTAGTGATGATACAATTGACTTAGTTCTTGTGCTAATTACTATTATGTGATGTTATTAAGTATATTTATGGATTAATATGGTTGGTTTGGTGGTATGACCATTGAAGAAGACTTTTGAAGGTGAATTGGTAAGACTTTGTGATTGTGAATCCTTACTTTAATTGTAATGGCTTATACTTGGTGATGATGTTCAATTGAAGTATTACATGTGATTATATTAAGTAGGTGATGAAAGGATGAATTTAATTGAAATGTCTTGACTATATGAATTGTGAGATTATGATTAAGGTATGATGGTATAAGGTTGATGGTGAATCTCTCATGTGCCTTACTATGACATGACGATGATAATGCACTAATCTCACATATGAGGGTTGTATTGAAATGAAGTTCTCATGCAATACCTAATGAGCTTATGATATGATATACAGGGGTTAGTCTCCTATGACCTATATTAAGTTATGATGTTTAAGAATGACTTACAGAAATTTCAAAAAGGGACTTTAGCTTAGCGCCGAGTGAACTAGTTATGAGAGGTGTCCCTTCCCAATGTGGAAAGGTAGGTTCACAATGGTTCTCATGATATAGAGATTACAATGCAATTGCGCATAAAGAGGGTCTCAAGTATGTCTCCTAGTTCTTGAACTATGTTGCCCCCACAGGAATACTAGCTAGTGGATCTACCTAGAATGCTATGTTAATGTTTGGTCCTACCTTGGAAAGTAGACCACCTTGTTTAGGTGTATGGTTTGGTTTCATGACACCAGATTCCGTGTTTAGCTCACATGGTCTATGTCGGTTAAGGAAATTGTTCCCGAGAGTAAAATGGATGTAATAATGTGAACTCTAACTAGGATGACTTAAGGGGTTCTTCTTAGTATAGGTAGGGGTATGGGACTCTACCTATGCATTGCACTAGTTGGACGTGAGGGAAATCTTAGGAAGATGTTCTTATGCTCTTATGACTTTAATGATATGAAAATGTTGACTTTACATGTTGATGATCCTATATGATGTTAGTTTCACTTATGAACATGTCAATGGTCTATATTGCTTTATATGATGATGATTACTCATGATACTATGTTAAATGAAGTCAAGTATTATTTATGATCTCTTTGCTTGTTTACTTGACTATTTGGGGTTATCGAACTTCATATTTACAATGCACTTGTGGGCTTGGGAAGGGGTTGTGAATAAGTGTCTTGTATGATGTGATGAGATGAACTCTTGTACATGCTTTGTTATGATGTTGGAGTTTCTTTGGTTATTTGACCTTAGTATGTTACTATTCATGTGATATGACCTTATGTTGATAGAATTCATGTTGACTTGACTTTGTCATGATATTGGTCTTATGTTGGATATTGCTTTGTATTGAGTGATGTTGTAAGTAATGAATTCTAAGTGTTCCTAATTGTGCATGAAAGTTTTTAAATGTGATTTAGCATGATGTTGAACGAAATGCCCCTTTAAGCATGATTTCAATCTTATATGTACATGTGTTTCCGTACTTAGTACAAGTGGATATACTAATCCATTTTCTTTCCCTTTTTCCCAAACAATGTAGGTTCGGGCCGTGGAAGTATTTGAGGCTACTTGAAGAAGACTTGAAAATCTTTCTCCAAGTGTTGGTAGGTCCTCAAGATCCGAGGATGTTACCTTTCCCATTCTAGCTTTGTTGTTGCTATAGTCATAAGACATTCGTTTTTTCCTATTGTTGAACATGTTGTTTAAGCCCTAAGTGGCAATTATGATATTCATATTGAGGTCTATGCCCGAATGTTTTACTCATTTTTAGATGGTTAAATGTGAGACGGTATATTATAATTAATTCTTATATGTTATGTATATTGTCTAAACGAGAAGCCTATGTAAGCTTCCTATGCGATGAGTCTAAGTAAACTCCATGAGTAGTATGCGAGAGGTCTATGTAAACTTCAATATATAATTTTTTTTAATTTTTCTGCATTTTCACCGATGATATGTTATGACGATTGCTAAAAGGCTAGTCTTAGTCCTTTTCGAGGACGCAGACGCCGGTTACGTCTAGGGGGTGCTCCCCGTTCGTGACACTCAATTAATAATATGGATAAATTATTGGAAAGAAGAGGTTTAAGAGGTATACATAAGATAGAAAATATATAGTTGTGTAAGGTTCTATGTTTATGATTTGATATGAGTTCCTAGTTAGTATTTGTGAGAAATATAGGAGAAAAATATTATTGAATTGTTGTACTGATTATTACATAGAGAATCTTATTTATAGACACTATATAATACAATTCCTTACCAAATATGAGACTATAAACTATTCCTATTTTGTGTAGGATTATGTTTTCCTATTCTATTCTAACACTCCTCCTCAAGCTGTTGCATACAAATTATATGTACCTAACTTGTTCCAAATGTAATTAATACGAGGACCGGTAAGGGACTTGGTGAAGATATCTGCAAGTTGATCATTTGACTTCACAAATTTGGTAACAATATCTCGTGAGAGTGTTATTTCTCTTACAAAGTGACAATCGATCTCAATGTGCTTAGTCCTCTCATGAAACACTAGATTTGATGCGATATGAAGGGCCTCTTGATTATCACACACAAGTTCCATATGACCGGTTTCTCCAAACTTCAGTTCTCCAAGAAATTGTTTGATCCAAACTATCTCACAAGTTGCTACAACCATTGCTCGATATTCTTCTTCTGCACTGGATCGAGCAACCACACTTTGTTTCTTATTCTTCCATGACGCCAAATTACCTCCAATTAAAACACAATATCAGGATGTAGAACATCTATCAAAGGGTGATCCTGCCCAATTAGAGTCTGTATATCCGGTGATATGCTCATGACCTTGATCCTCATAGAGTAGTCCTTTACCAGGAGCTGACTTTATATATCGAAAAATACGAACAACTGCATCCCAATGACTACCACTAGAATAAGTCATAAATTAACTTACAACACTCACAGGAAAAGAGATGTCTCATCTAGTTACTGTGAGATAATTCAACTTTCCAACCAACCGTCTATACCTTTCAGAATTACTGAGTGGCTCCCCCTGTCCTCAAAGGAGTTTAACATTCGGATCCATAGGAGTGTCAATGGGTTTACATCCCATCATTCGTGTCTCCTCAAGAATGTCTAAAACATACTTGCGTTGATAACAATATCTGATCTAGAATGAGCAACCTCAATACCTAGAAAATACTTCAGTCTACCGAGGTCTTTAGTTTCGAAATACTGAAAGAGACACTGCTTCAAGTTAGCGATACCAATTTGATCATTTCCAGTGATAACAATATCATCAACATAAACAACCAAATCTATACACATATTTGGTGTTGAATGCCGATAAAATGCAGAGTGATCAGCTCCAGTACGAGTCATGCCAAACTCCTGAATTACTATGCTGAAGTTTCCATACAAAGCTCGAGGAGACTATTTCAGACCATAGAATGACCGACGCATTCAACATACAATGCTTCGAGACTCCCCCTGAGCAACAAAACTAGGTGGTTGCTCCATATAGACTTCTTACTCAAGATCACCACGCAGAAAAGCATTCTTAATGTCAAATAGATAAAGAGGCCAATGACGAACAACAACCATAGATAGAAAAAGATAGACTGGTGCTATTTTGGCTACAGAAGCGAAAGTGTACCTATAATCTAGCCCAAATATCTGAGTATACCCTTTAGGAACAAGGCGAGCCTTAAACCGATTGACTTGACAATTTAGACCAATTTTGACAGCATAAACCCAACGACAACCCACAATAGACTTACCTATAGGAAGGGAAACAAGCTCGCAAGTACCACTCGAATGTAAAGCAGGCATCTCATTAATCATAGCCTGCCTCCATCCAGAATGAGAAAGTGTTTGTCTTGTAGTCTTAGGGATGGAAATAGAGGACAAAGATGATACAAAGGCATAATGGGGTGAAGATAAACGGTGATAACTCAAGAAAGTATAATGGAGATTAGTATTTTGAGTAGATTGTATACCTTTTTGAAGTGCAATTGATTGGGTAGCAGTAGGCAAGGCCGCAGTGGAAGCAGAGTTCAGCGCATGACATGAATCATTTAAGACTATTGCTGGACGTGGACGCCAATGATAAGTTAGGAATGGTGGCACTAGAACTAAAGATGGAGAAGTAACTGTACGTCCCTTAAAAGTCAGTACATGCAAGACTTGAGGTATGAATAAGACCTCAAAAACATCAAGATTATCAAAAGATGTGTAGTAAGGTTGAGATTTAAAGAATGTTGCATTGGCAGACATAAGATATCGACGGAGATAATGTGAATAGCAACGATACCCTTTTTTAACTTTAGAGTAACCAAGAAAGACACATTTAAGAGAACGAGGGGATAATTTACCTTTTCTTGGGGCTAAGTTATGAACAAAGCATGTGCTCCCAAATACACGAGGAAGGATAGAATAGAGATGTAATTAAGGATACAATATGGAATGTGGAACCTAATTCTAAATAGAAGATGATAGCATTATATTAATTAAATAACAAGATGAAAGCACTGCATCTCCCCAAAAATGCACCGGAACATGGGATTCAGTGAGGAGAGTGCGAGCAGTGTTAATGAGATGCCTATTCTTTCTTTCTACTACACCATTTTTCTGGGGAGTGTATGGACAAGATGTTTGGTGAATAACTCCATAGTGAGACATAAATGCCTGAAACTGGGATGATAGGTATTCTAAGGCATTATCACTAAGAAAAGTACGAATAGAAACGCGAAACTAATTTTGTATTTCAGCAATGAAACTTTTAAATATGGAAAATAACTCAGAACGATCTTGCATTAAGAAAACCCAAGTGCATCTCTAATAATCATCAATGAAACTCACAAAATAATGAAATCCTAAGGTGGAACTAACTCTACTAGGACCCAAATATCAGAATGAACTAATGAAAAAAAGACTCTGAACGACCCTCAGTACTACATGAAAATGTGGCACGAGTGTGTTTCCCAAGTTGACACGACTCACAATCTAATTTGGATAAACTAGATAAACTAGGCACCACCTGTTGCAGTTTTGATAGACTTGTATGTCCCAAACGTTTGTGAATGAGGTCAAAAGGATCTATAACAGAGCATTTTGTGAAGGAATTTGAAGAGGTAAGATATTAAAGGCCTTGTGATTCATGTCTTGTGCCAATCATCTGTCCCGTACTGCGGTCCTGCATAATAAAAGAATCAACAAGAAAGGTGATGCGATAATGTAGGGCACATGTCAAACAACTAACATATGCCAGGTAAAAGGAGAACCAGGGACATAAAGAATAGAGTCTAGAGTGACGGAAGATAGGTGTGTGGCTTTTCCAACCCCTTTTGGTTTTGTTTGGATCTTATTGGCCAAAGTAATAGCATGAAGAGGTTGTGAATAAACAATATCTGAGAAGCGATTTGTTACCAGAAATATGATCAGAAGTGCCCGAGTCCATTACCCATGATCTATGAGTATTAGACTATGAAACACAAGCAAAAGAATTACCTGCAACAACATCATGTTGAACAATCGAAGCTACTTGTGCAGACGTTTGCTTACTTGCTAGATATTAAAGGAATGTATTATTCCTTTAGAACAATAGGATCATAACTAGGTGGTGGACCATGTAAATTATGACATATATCACGAGTGTGTCCAAACTTATGACAATAACTACACTTGGATCGAGTCTTTCCAAGACGACCTCCTCCTTGCAGATTCTCCGTAGATTGATATGCTCGTTTTTCTATATTCTTGAAGCCAAAAGTATCAATCCCTACATACATAGTTAATTTAGAGAGAGGAAAAAAACAGACAAGTCTGGTCGGAATCTGAAAAAGGGTGCAGTCACCGGAAATTAAGTCTGACTGCCTGGAATAAGAAAATGAATGTACAATCTGCCTCAAAATGGAGAGGCGACCTCAATAAAAAAAAATTGGTCAAAAAAACTTACCAGAACAGGTCTCATGCGCCGGCGCATAGATCTGACAACTCGCGGGAGAAAGTTCTTCTGGCGGTGCGTGGCGGGGATGACTGGGGTTTGCTCGCCGAGATGTTCCGCAGCTGTGGTGGTGTTACTTTTTGAAAAACAGTGACATAAAAAATTAATTACCTGGACAACCACTAGGTTAACTGCACAGTACAATTCTTTTTCACAATTGCTCTGATACCATGTGAGAAATATAGGAGAAAAATATCATTGAATTGTTGTTTTGATTATTACATAGAGAACCCTATTTATAGATACTATATAATACAATTCCTTAGCAAATAGAAGACTATAAACTATTCCTATTTTGTGTAGGATTGTGTTTTCCTATTCTATTCTAACATTATTCTTCAGCTACCAATGTGGAGAAGGCTGAAATAAGCATTTTTATGATATCCATAAGAATTGAGTCGAAGGGGTTATAAATCGATGATGATGCGTCTCCAGTTATAGTTAAAGTTTCCTTCAGTTAGGTGTATGTGAACTTAGAAGATGAGTGTTAGTGGACTAAAAAGAGCGATCATAAGAGTGAAAATATGTGTGCCATAAGAGCAACAATTATAGAAAGATGCCTACAGAGATACAAAGAAGTTAAGAGAAGTATCTTAGTAAGAAATCCTAGAAACATTTTTGCATCTACAAATACAATATAACAGGAGATTTTAATAATTCTTGTGCATAGTGATGCCCCAACCATCTTGATTGTTGTGCCTATAGCTTAGTTTATAGACTAGGGCCAGAGACCTCAAGATGGTGACCTTCGAGCTGAGGGGGAGATGATGAGGTTTTGAACCAAGGTAGGTTTTGAGTTTCGGGTAGTGATATGTTGGCTAGGATGAGACATTGATGCTTTCCCATCTCAATATACCCCTTATACTTCAGTCAAGATGACACACTATTTTTATCTTGCGTATCAATGCCCATACCCATGGCAAGATTCGTGCACTTCATATTGATTCACGTCCATGCTAAATTTCTAGAATGAGAAGTGGAAATTTCATTCAGTGATCCAATATTATTCCATGAATAATTTCCATCCCTATGTTATGTGAATCATGATATGTGAACTCATGTGTTCACACTATGCTCAGTCCCATAAATTCGTGATATGCCCTAAATGGCTAGTAAAATCAAGTTACGTCACGTATGTTCTCATATCATATTTCTTGAACTATTCATGCTTATGATTTTGCTCTAAGACATGCACATCTACCTATGATTGTGATAGATGGTTATGCCATATCTATGCTTAGAACACCTCTTTGTTCATGCTTATTGCCTTTAAGGTACAAAGTATTCATCCCTACCATACATCACTTTTTAAGCCCATTGCGAATAGTAAGGTTACGATAAGTATAAGTCGCGATTTAACATGTGTTCTTTTGTTCCTAATGTCTGTATTCTAGTCCTTTAGTGATCTATCTTATGATTGACAAGAGCAGTTAAGTAATGGCACATAGTAGAGTAGATGTTCCTCATTGTGATAGTTGTGGTGTGCTTATTCCATCTAAGGTTATAAACTTTTAGGAAGAACAAGATGAGGTTTTGTTATGTGTGATATATAGGTAAGAGTATTTGGTATCCCTCTTAGTAACAGTTAATCAGATTGCGGTTGTAGAGACGCTAGGGAAGACATGAAAATTCTTAGGTGGTGTTGACTACAAAGAAGCCATAAAGTGATTAGAATTAGAATGATAGGCTTGAATGTTGTGTTTTTTTGTATGTGGATGATTGAATGATGTTATTAGTGACTTCTTGTTAAGTGTTTCAGGGTAAGTGTAGTAAAGTTGTAAGAATGAGTTGTTTCTTTATATGAAAGTCGCTATTAAGGTATAGAGAATTAATCCCTCACATCAGATAAGTATGGTGATTTATTTGGGTAGAACCTCGTGACTCAAAGTCAGGCTTGAACATAGTAAGAGTATGTAGTAGGAGTCAAACCTTTGTACTCACATGTACCCTTGTAGGAGCTACAAATTGCAGCTAGTGATGTTCTAGTGTTCAGAAAGAAGAGCATAGTTGGGAAGTGTTACTAAGCTTGAAAGCTATTAGTCATATCACTTAAGGCATAATAGTCCCATTCTTATTTAATAACAAAGGTACCCATGTTTCATGTCACATAATTTCAGATAGAGGGTGACATATGTTCAAATATATATATCATATTAAGATACTCAGACTCTGAGAATGTTTCATACTCAGACGTCTCGCATGAATTGTGCCCATGATTATCGAATGGTGTGAGAATTTTCAATGAGAATGTTTGAGGTAGTGGTTCCTTTCTATAAATATTTTCAGAAACTTCATGTCTCGATCTCTTTTCTTGTATGCTTAGGTGAATGTTCATGTCATGTGTGACCTAGTTGAGTCCAAGCTCTTAGAATGAACCAGTTTTCTCTATGTTAGTATGAAAGTTCAAAGGTGAGAAAAAAAACAATAAGATTAGCTCCTTTAACTTGAATTCCATCTTGACCATCATTCAAGGATGAATGACCCCAATGGGCAGATATTGTAACACCTCGCAAATTCTATGCTAAGGATTTGAACCATTCGTCGGAGTGTATTTAATTTGACAGGCTGATATTCCACTTGTACATGTGTGTTAAGGTTCATTCCTAACTGATGAAAGTGTATCGTATGTGTCATAAGGGATCCCTAATACAAAGCCAAGTTCTAAACATTTATATTGGCTAAGTTTTTGCATGAGTCCATATAAGGTCAATTTCAAATGACAATATTTTTTAGAATATGAAGATTTAGGTGACCCATAACCTATTTAATTAAAGGTCTATGACTCTTCTTTTCAACGCCACCAATTTTGCGTCAACTTGAGGTTGGAGAAAAAATGATTACTAGAGACGCTCTAATTGGACAAGCTCCGCGATGGCTCCACGACACAGAGTGAATATGCACCTTACTGTCCGATGGAATAAAATTTCGACTTCCAGCTCTTATTATTTATTTTGTTAAGGGTATTTATGTCCTTCAAACCTATAGAGAGTCGTCTACTAAATGGACCTAAACATGTAGAAAATCATTTTTTTTATAATTAAACCCTTTGATTCGCTCCTAAATTACTACACTCAATAACTTCAAGAAACACCAATACTAGGGTTCATCTTCCAAGGTTTTTCTTTAAGATTCGTCAATAAGGTATGTAAGACTATCATAGTGAGTGAATGAGTTCTACCTTTCGCCCTATATCTGAATTTCGGTTACAAAGGGCCAACTAGGGTTTCAAACCTAAGGTAACATTCACAGTTCTACTTACTATCTTATCATGAATTCTTAATTTTTGTTGTGGGTATTTTGATATGTCGTTATTTATTGGACGATTCTTAATCATTGATCACATTTATTTTATCCCATAAACCATACTTGACCATGAATTTAATGAAAACCTTGATATAGTAGTTATTATGCATTATCTTCAAGAAGAAAACAGAGCTAGTTTAAACAAAGCATAATCGGTTTTGAAGAAAGGATTTTCATTTGTCTTTATAATAAGCTCACTGCATTGGTAAAAGAATATTCAGAATAGTGAGTCAAAATAAGATTTTCAATAAAAGTAGTCAAGTTTATTTAAGTTCAGTTTAGTTTTAATGAAGTATAGAGCATAGACTCAAAGTATCAGATTTTCAGTTTTCCCCTAAAGTGGGACTCCTTTTCCTGAATGGGACATCTACAATATTGAGCATTATTGCATTGTTTTGGGATTAAGTATTGAGCACCAATTTGAGTAAGAGTAAGACAACTCATACTCCATAAATTGCGCCGTCAACGTAGATAGAATCGTGTTATTGGTTTGGGCAACTCCTCACCAAGCCTTTTTGATGGCTTTTTAGATTGATTCATCACGAGACTCATAGTGATGGTTGCCAGTTAGAGAAACCTACTAAGAAAGTAAGTATATTATCTTAGCGTTTTGCTATTATTTCATATTTCGTTGTAAAGCTTTAATGATTTCACTCCAACATAGTTATTTATTTTATTTAATTTTATTACATACCATACATTCGTTGTACTGATGCCATTTTACACTGCATCATTTTATGATGCAGTGTCAAATAGTCATGATAGCAGACATTCCATAAGATCTTTTTTCCATCAGTAGTTGGTGAGACCTCATCACTTCTGGAGGGCTCTAATTTAGTTAGTTCAGTTTATTTTTTTGAGTCATTTTTAGTGGACTAGCCAGGTAACCGTGGGTCTTGTCCCGACACTTATCTTCAGTTAGTAGAGGCTTCATAAATAGACAAAGTTAATGTGTCAGTTTAGTCTTTAGTATTAAGATGTTTTAAACATTATTATTATTATTATTATTAGTAATAATAATAATAATAATAATAATAATAATAATATTATTATTATTATTATTATTATTATTATTATTATTATTATTGTTGTTGTTGTTGTTGTTGTTGTTATTGTTATTGTTGTTGTTATTGTTTCAGACTTTTGCATGGGATATATTGAAGTGATTTTAAAAGTTCTTTTTATAAGGCTTCAACATGTATGTTTAGTCTCCCGCTCAGTAGTTAGCTAGGCCAAGGGTATACTTTGGATCAATAAAGGGGTTCTGAGTACCGGCCACGTCCAGGTGTAGGCTTGGGCTGTGTCACAATTGATGAGGTCTCTAATGAATATGGACACTTGATAAGTACTTATCCAATTCTAGATCTTTTATAGTGTCATAAACTACCTTTTTGCTTTTATATTTCTACCTACTTACTTATCTTCTTTGCTTCCTTATATTCTTTGTTATCACACTAGTTTTATTTTTTTGTTGTATGGATGTGTAGACCATGTGGTGAAACTGTTAGGACTTTGAAAAAATAGGATTTTAGTCTCCTTCATGGAATCTCCAATGATTACTTAAGTGATTTGGGGTTTGTGAGATTTACATTTAACGATTCCCTTTTTTCTATTCTTGCAGCCATTGGTTACAGGGCATTGAATTATTCTTTTCACGGAGTGGCCGTATTTTTTTTGAGTGTGTGTTGAACTTTCTTTAGCTTTGAAAGAGTTGGTTTGGTTCTTGTGGAATCAAATTCAATGAAAGATGAATTAACATGAATATTTGGTAGGAAAATAATTAGTATAAAATAAAAGTCAAGATAATATCTTGGTATGAAATGGTTTCACATGTTTAACCTTAGCATTTTTGACACATAATTATGTCATGGATGACATCAATAGGGAGAATCGATTCCTATAAATAGGTAGCTCTTCATTCATTTTCATAACATCCTATCACTTTCCTTCTCACCTTCTAAGACATTTGTTGTTCTCTCTTGTAGTATTTAGCTTGTATTCTTTGTCGAGTGAAATAAATATTGGTTAGTTGTTCTTTGGTGGACGTAGGATCATTTTGATCCGAACCACGTTAAACATTGTTGTTTTTTCTTGTTCTTTTATTTTACGTTTCCGCTAATAACTGGTATTAGAGCCAAGGTTCTGTCTGAATATGCTCTGTGGTTAAAGACCAGTCTGAACTTCCACATCAGAAAAGAATTACTTTGGTTTTCTGTAATTCCAAATACATTGTAGTAGAAGAGTAAGAACAAGTAAAAATGAGTTCCATGAACTTTGAATTTGATAGATTTTGTGGGCGCAACAACTTCAATATGTTGAAGATCTAGATGATGGCGTTACTGCGGAGGGAAGGTTGAATTCATGCTATTGACAAAAAGTACTCTGATAAGATATCGAATTCTGACAAGGAAAAAATTGAAGGAGATGCATTTGAGTGTAATACAAATGTACCTTGCACCTAACATACTTTGTGAAATGAGTAAAAAAACCGATTAGACGACCAAAGAGTTATAGAAAGGGATGAAAGGGCTTTACTAGGACCGGACAGTGACAATAAGGATGTTGCTACAACAACGTCTTCACACATTTAAGATGGATTCAGGTACTTTGTTGCAAGACCATCTAGATGAATTCAATAAACTTGTGATGGACTTACAAACTGCTAGAATTAAAAACGACGAGGAGATGCTTGCATGTGCTTTGCTATTTTCATTGATTTCAAAATATCGTGATAATGAGAATTCAATGATGTATAACAAACAACCTATCACTCTTGAGCAAGTGCGGCAATTACTTAACTCTTTTGATGTGCGAATGCATTTTGAAGAAGACAAAAATGATGAAGCTAATGGACACTTTGTCAGAGGTCGTACTAGCCAATAGGGAAGGAGAAAACTGAAGTACAAATCAAAGTATCGTATGAACAAAAAAAATGCAGAGTATTGGGGCTGTCACAAGAAAGGACATATTGAACGAGATTGCCCTATGTTGAAGTCCAAAGAAAAGATGAGTACATCCATTGTTGAGAAAGTATATAATAATCATGATAATTATGTACTAACAACATCATGGAGTAGTGGAGTCTATGACAACAAATGGGTCTTAGACTCTAGTTGTTATATGGATATGAAATTCCGAAGAGATTGGTTCAGCAGCTATGAAACAAGTAGAGGAACCGTATTAATAGGCAATAATGGAACTTGAATAATAGTTGGCATTGGCAATAATGGACCTGGTATGATGTGGAGCATGTTAAACAGAAATACGTCCTGGTATGATCACTTGGATTTATGCATTTACATTAACCTGTTCTAGCCATTTTTGCATGTTGCAAAGTATTTGAATATATGTTTTAGATTAACATTACAAGTTCTTCTAGTTATTTTGTGTGGGTGCGTGTTCAATTACACTCGAGTGTTTTACTCGGTCAGTAATATCTAATGTGCTTTTTCCTAGAACGTGTAGTAATGTATTAATATACGTGCACCTTGCGGTTTATGGACGATGAGTATTCTATTAGGGTGGCAGTGTCGGTGATCGAGTTTTAAGTATGAGTGAGACAGAGATGTTTTCAAAATAATTATCTCCTCTCACATGTACAGTTACTAATCATAGGTGGTCTATAAGGTAATATTCTATCAAGTTTCTTTCTGGTTTGGGTTGTTATGATAAATTGGATATCTCTTTCTTTGGATTGTGTCACATGCTTATTTGGTATCTGTGAATTAGTATCTTGGATTTAGTAAAGCTTCAGTTAAGGAAAACAAGGAGATACTTTTTTCTCAAAACATGGACTAATGGAAGTTTTACTCTAGAAGAAGCATCCCAAAATTTTGAAGAAGCACTTGATTCCATGTTTAGTGATGGAGCTGGTGAAAAAAATCAATTTCAAGGTACATATAGTTCTCTCATTGTGCAAATACTTTGTAGCTCCAGAACTGGAGAATCTACTTTCTGAATTTTATATATTTTTTTAGTTGTTGAAGGTGCTGTGAAATTGTGTCCTTTTGGAGTTCGAGAATGCAACTTCTTTCTGGTATGAGATGTATTGAGTTGTACGACATATTTGATTTTCATGTATAGCACAATTATCCCTTAGGCAAAATCTCATAAAAGTCTGACCAGTTGGAACCATGACTAAAAATTTTAGTTTTGACGTGCAATTTTCTTCTTCACTTCTTTCCTAAAAGGGCAGAACCAAGTCTACTTGTATAACAAAATTTCCCAGTTTACTTGTATGACAAAAAAATCATACCTATCGCAATTCCATAAGTGATCGGATAAGTGCGGTGTGGGAAGGTAGGATGTAAGCAGACCTTACCTCTTTAACTTGGAGGGGCAGAAAGACTTTTCTAATAGACTTTGAGGTTAGTCCCCAGTCTGTTCCTCCCCGTTTTCATTTTCTTTTTGTATAATTAATCTTATTTCCAAGTTCTTCCTCGACTATGGTCTTTGTGTTTAAGTTGAATATGTTTTATTGAAGTTTTAATTGTTAGTTCTATATGATTTCGTATTGTTTCACCACCAGTAGTAGTTCTTCTTGCGGTTTCTTTTGTTGATACATTTGTGTTTAGGTGACTCTTGTAACTCCGCCTATGACAGTTTGTTCTTGTTTTTCTTAGCATATTAGGGAGGGGTAAAAAACGAGGTGAAATCTCACTATCACATGGTGCTTAGCATTTTTTTGTTTGAGCGCGTTGCATATAAATTTGTTTAAAGCCTATTTGAGTTAAGTGAATTTAAGTAATTATGTTGAGTAGCAAGAGCTAAGAGCCCAAATACATGATCAAAAAAGCTCCATTGTATCGAATAGTGATAATTTTTGTTGGAGCTGAATTTACGATTAAAAAAAGTGATAAGACACAAGTATCCCCAGACTATGACCGAAATTCCTGAGACACACCTTACCTAAACTAAGGTACTATTATCCTCCCGGACTTATTTTTTTTGTAATTTTGTGCGCCTTTAGTCTTATGTGGCATACTCCGTGACTCCACACAATTGAGGCACATGAGAGTTATTTGGATACCATGTAAACCACAAAGGTATACAAAATTATAAAAAAAAATGGGTTCGGGGGGGGGGGGGGTAATAGGAACTTGGTATACTCGAATATTACAAAAAAAAATCATATATAAATAACATGAATTTGATATAAGATCAAATAACCCAAAAGAAGCAAATCAATGGAAGATTTTAAAGTTCACTTTCCTTCACACTTGCTTCAATCTTGAAGACGACATAGAGATTACAAGGGATGTTACATTTTTCTGAGAAAGTCTCATGAAGAAATACTCTTGGAGAAAGATGAATCATGATATGGTTTTATTGAGGGAAGGGTATTTAGGATTCGTTTGGTAGTTGGATAGAGTTATACATGTGTATTAGTAATGTGAGTATTAGTTATGCATATATTAGTAATGTGAGTATTAGTTATGCATGTATAAATAATGTGATATTAGTTATGTGAGTATTAGTTATGTGAATATTGGTTGTGCGGGTATTGGTTGTGGGGGTATTGGTTATACAAGTATTAGCTATGCATGGTTTAAGTTATGCGGAACTTAGTTATGCATAAATTATTCCTTTAGATGTTTTTTTTTTAATTTTAAAAATTAGTAAAATTATAGATTTCTTTGATAAGGCATAAGTACCCCCTAGACTATGACCGAAATTTCAGATACACGCTTTAACTAAACTAAAGGTCCTAGTACCCCCTAAACTCATTTTTTATATAATTTTATGCACCTTTTGGCTTATGTGGCACATTTCGTGACTCCATGCGGTTCAAGCGCGTGAGAGATATTTGAATGCCACATAAGTCAAAAAGGTGTACAAGATTACAAAAAATGGGTTTTGGGGGGGGGGGGGTTACTTGTACTTTTTTCCTATATTTTTTAAATCAAAACATTTCTTTACAATTATACCTTTTCCTTTTTAGTTTTTAACTATGTATTTGAATTAAAACATTCCTTTTATGTAAAAGAAGAAAATAGTCAAGAGAGAGTGATAAGGATAATATTGTCATTTTAACTTTTTATCCATGTATTAGCTCTACACGTATTAATTATCCATCTACGCATAAATTATACACAAATTTCTTCATAACTTATGCATGTATTAGTTATGTAAATTTCAAAATTGTCAACCAAATGTTGTATTAATTTTATACATGAATAACTTTTTTCTTATCCACCTACAAAACACCGTATTAACTATATACATGAATAACCGTTTCTTATCCACCAACCAAACATCGTATTAATTATATATATGAATAACTCTTTTCTAATACATCTACCAAACGTTGTATAAGTTATACAGACTCTAATACATGGATAAGGCCTGTTTTTATCAAACTACCAAACAGTTGATCCTTATATGGGGAGTATATCTAATACATCACATGATACACCACCAAATAAACAATGCTATTTTTGTGAATAACCACAGAAACCATCATCGTTGGCTTTCTGCAAGGATAGCTTTGTCTTATCCATATATTTGGGAGAAATCAATATATCAGTGTTAGTGAGGCTTGGTCAAGCAGCACGGTAGCATAGCTATAAAGAGCTCAACTACATTTCATATATTTCTGAACTATATTGTTCTCAACACATGGAATTCATTAACATGATGTCACTACAAAAAAATCTCTTTGCCAACAGATTTTACTAACAACTTAAGTTGGTAGTATTCTACTAATAAATTACCAACATATTTCTAACCGAATAATATTTTAAAACTTAACAATGAAATTCTAACAGATTACCAACATAAATCTTACTTACTAAGTATTTTTGTTGGTAAATACGGCGTGAAAAAATGGCGCCAAATTTAGCAACCTTCTAACAATGGATTACCAACAGAAATATTACTAACGCACACCTTTTGTTGGTAATATTACCAACGAAGTATAAATCGGTTGGTAAATATGACAATTTTTTTTTTATATAATTTATTAACATATTACCAATGAATTACTAATCAAACATTTACCAACGAGAAGATTGTTGGTAAACTTGCTAACAAATATCAAATTAGTTGAAAATTTTGCCGACGAATAAAAATTGTAGTTAGTAAATTACTAACGTCATTAAAATAGTTGGTAATATACCAACAGATCAGTAACCCATTGGTAAAACTTACCAACATATTAATTATTAGTTGGTAATATTACATATGAATGTTTAGTTGAATAGTAACTATTACCAACTCTGATAAAATTTATTGGTAAATTATTAATTACTAAATTATATTTTAATAGTTGGTAAATTACCAGTTGAAGTTAATTTTTTTGGTAAATCAGCGTCTAGTGTTGATGCTTTCATATTTAAATTGTGTCATTAGGCGTTTTAACTTTTAACTTTTAACCAAAACTTGACTCTGCTAAATATTTTTGGTAAACGTGCTCAGTTTAGAACTTTGTCAGTGTCATTAGCTTCGAAAGGTCGTGTTTTATCTAACGGGAAGGTTAGTTCATGTTTTGAGGCTTTCATTTTTGTTTGTGCCGTTATGTGTTTTAAATTTTATGTTTAGGCCAAAATTTGATTTTGGTCAATATTTTTGTGAACATGATCAGATGAGAATTTCATTAGCGTAATAAATTCGAAAGGTCATTTTTTATCTAGTAGGATGATTGATTTGAGTTTTGAGGCTTTCATTTTTACTGTGTGCCATTAGGTGTTTAACATATAAATTTTAGCAAAAATTTAACTTTAGTTGATACATTTGATAACGTACCCAGATAAGACAGTTAGATGCGAAAAATCATTTTTGTTGTAATAAGATAGAGGGTTTGGATTTTGAGGCTTCCGTTTTTAGTTTATGTTTCTGGCCAAAATTTCAGTTAAGTCAATATTTTTGGTAATCGTTCTCGAATTGAAATTTTATCACCGCAGTTAGCCATATAAGTTCAATTTTGATCTCATAGGATGGTTGGTTCGGGATTTGAGACTTATTTTTAGTTTGTGTCGTTAAGCGTTTTTACTTTTAACTTTTGGCTAAAATTTGAATTAGGTCAATTTTTTTGGGAAACATGCTCAAATTTGAATTTCGTCAGCGCGGTTAGCTATGGAAGGTCATTTTTCTCTTTATAGGATGATTGGTTTGGATTTTGAGGTTTTTATATTCAGTCTGTACCGTTAAGCGATTTAACTGTTAACTTTTGGCAAAATTTGATAATGCTTAGAATTTTTTGTAAATGTGCTCTAATGAAAATTCTGTCAGTTTGATTAGCTTCAAAAGTTCATTTTTATATCTAACAAGATGGTTGTTTCAGGTTTTGAGACTTCCATTTTTAGTTTGTGTTGTTAGGCGTTTTAACTTTTGGCCAAAATTTATAATTGGTCAATATTTTTTTGTAAACGTGCTCAAATTAATTTTTTGATATAATGATATGTGTCATATTGAGATTAATTTAACTTGTTATCATAGATTTTGCATTGTTTCATTCAAATATGATTTATAAAATTGATTAATATTTTTGGATTTATATTCGTGTTCTTAGATTTTTAAATGCAATAAATTAATAAATATTTTACTATTGAATAATTATTTAGTTAATATTTTGAACATATTGTCAATCAATTACTAAGCTAACATTGAACTTGAATGATATATTATCAATAAACTAAGAATCAATTAGTAAATTTATTAGAAAAATATAATTATACTAAAGTATTTTAAATTTATTACAAATAAGGGTTGTGGTGTATTGGTAAGTACTCCTGCATCTTTAACCAAGAGGTCTTAGGTTTGATTCCCGTTGGATACATAATCATCTTTGTTAGGGAGTGCTTTACCACCCAATGTGGGACTTTCCGGTGTGAATCCAGATTTAATCAGGCTCCAATGTGGGTACTGAACACCGAATGGAAAACCAAAAAAAAAATGAAAAAAGTATTTAAAATTTATTGGCAAATTACCAACACAAAATTTTGTTACTAAAATTACCAATGTATGAATCGAAAAATGAAGAAAAAAATTTACTAACTCCTTTTCAATTCGTTAGTAAAGGTACTAACGATATACTAACCAAAAATTAGTTGGTAAATTTACCAACGGAAATTTCAGGGCCATATTTTAAAATTTTAAAACAACATCTTTGGGTGTTTACCAACTGATTTTTGGTTGGTAAGTTTACCAACAAATTAAAATTAGATGGTAATATTTACTGACGATCTTTTTAACAACAGATTAATATAAGTTGGCATTTGATTGGTAACTCAATTTGCCAACCGATTTGATCAATTTACCAACGAATTTATTTGTTGGTAATTGAGGTTCCTTTTGTAGTGTGTGGTAGCTTATATTTTATCTATGCATGCGGATATGGACTATGTTCTTAAAGATTTTGGTAAAGACTTATTAACTTACTAGCTAGATGGAAAGGATGGAGAATTGACAACAATATCAATTAGATATGGAATTATCATTTTCTCACTTGCGAAATAAATAGATGATTTATTAAGAAATCTAAAACATCTTCTGCATAATACCAACACATAAAAAACTTATACTTCTATTATTGGGGTGGTGTGTTGGAGACTCTTCTTTTTGGAATTTTCGTATTCCATTGTAAAAGGGAATTTACTCTTTTTTTTTCTCTTGTATCTTTGTAGTACCAAGATACTGAGTCAAAAGTAATGGTGTTTTCTGAATGACGATGTGGTGGATGTGCAGGAGGTACTCTCATCTTTCCATTGACCGATCATGACATATAGGTAATAAGCTTGATGAGATGATCGTAAATTATAATAATTTAAAGATTCCCCTCTTTTGGAAATTTTCCTCTCGAGGTTGTTGCAAGGCTTGACTTTTACAATTTGTACAAACTTTCTTTGTTAGTCATTGATTGCTAAGTTGTCCTAAATTCCCTTTCAGTTGACCTTTGTTTTTAATCTCCTCATAAATATGGTTCACTTGTATAGAGACTGAGATGAGAGAAGAAGGTCAAAAGATAATCTTATTGAAATTGTAGAAGCATTAAATACATGAAGTACGACTAACTCTAGGAAACTACTCTAAGGTATGCTTCACAATTTGGAGACTTAGAGCTTATTTTGATTAATTATTTTAAGTGAATTTAAGCACTATTAGAATGTTTAAGTAAATTTTAAAAGTGCTTATAAGAGACTAAATCTGAGAACGTGCGTTGCACATTTATCCCATAGTACTTCGTATAAACTTTGTATTGCTAATGACATATCCCCTTCAATTTTTTTGGTATTTACGAAAAAATCCATTATTGTTTCGATAAGAACTACATTTATACTCCTAATAAAAAGAATATACCTTTAACTACAAAATTCACTAAAAGTGCATAAAGTAAATAATAAATAACTATTGCACAAATTCAATATTCAAATGAGGATACTAAAATATCACATGCTAGGCTAATGTATACAAAGCAACAAACCATGGTAAATTCTCAATAATAATAACAAAAGATGTACAATAACAACAAACAAGAAACATAAATGTTAAACTAAATAAATAAAATTAGACAAGAGAAGAGAGTATAGAGATTTTCTCATGTTTTTCCCCAATTGGTTTAAAGTGCGTACATTATTGTGTCATATGTCACTATTTATACAATAGCATTGAGGAACACAAAGAGTTTTTATAAATATTATATTAATCCATTTGAGATTATCGATGAGACTAAAACCATAATGAATATAATTAATGTGAGTTAAATTTATTTATACAATGAAGAGTTAGTAGTAATTTATGTATACTAATATGATGATTTACTATTTACTATTTACTATTTAATTTTTTAAACAATTAATAACATTTAAATCTAATGTAGCAAAAAAAAATATAATCTAATGATAAAATTTGTAGAAAAAAATTAAATATATTAAATGTTTAAAGAAAAATCATTGACTTATTATTAAAAAATTCATGTAACTATGATTATGAAAAATTATCACTATTACTACGTGGAAGATGTAAGATGGTTGGCTTTTTATTTCTAATAATAACTTACAATTTAAGGGATAAGGCACAAGTACCCCCCTAGACTATAAACGAAATCCCAGAGACACACCATAACTAAAGTAGGTCATATTACCCCCCTCTCCCGAACTTATTCTTTTGTAATTTTGTACACCTTTAGTCTTACGTGACACACTCTGTGAATCCACACAATCGAAGCGTGTGGGAGATATTTGGATGCCACGTAAGTAAAAAAGGTGCACAAAATTACAAAAAAATGGGTTTAGGGGTGTAACACCTCAAAAATCAGAGCTAGAAAAAAATTGCAAAAAACTACCTGAAGTAGTGAACCATGGCACGGTTCAAGGACCGTGATAGGGTCCATGGTCCTTTAACTTCCGGGTCATTACTTGGAAGTCACCAGGCCCTGCTAGCCCTCAGACACCCCTCGCCCAAGTAAGGACCACAGGGGCCTTCACGATTCGTGCTCCTGAAGACGGGTCGTGGGGGCATTCATGAAGCCTTACCAGTAGCCCCTCCCTTTCCAGTCCCCTAGACCCCCATGCCTAGGGTAAGACCACGAGAACCTTAATGGTCCATGGTCCTTACCACGGGCCGTGGGAGGGTCCGTAGAAGCCTATCCAATGGACTTCTAATCCTGAGCCACCAGACCTCAGCCCAAGTGAGGACCACGAGGACCTGCACGGTCTGTGATACAGACCCTCAAATCCGTAGTCACCAAGTGAAGACAATGACCCACTTCACGTTCCGTGAAATGGGTCATGGTCAACCATCGTTAGATTTTAAGTAGGGTTATTTTGGTCTTTTCCCCTATTTGTTGGACACCTAAAGTACGTCGCTTTAACCCTAAACTACGTTTGTTTTTGTTAGTTTTAGCGTAGAAAACATAACTAGAGCCTACCCAAGTTAGATCTTTCATCAAAACTTGGAAAATTTAGAAGCAGGGGAGAAAAGGTCGAGCAACCCTAGTTCAAGAACGCAACAAGAGTCCATAAGTTCCAGCCTTGAAATTGAAAGGTTTCTCCGTGGAATTCGTCACCAGGTATGTGGAATTTCACTAGTGGGTTTGTTTCACCCATTAGGTCCATAGATTTTAGTCAAATTCTTGATTCCCTATTATCAACTAGACCTAGGGTTTCTAGAACTTTAGCAGATTAAAGTGAATTAGTTAATTACATGTTCCAAATCAGATTATCATGTTATTACCTCATTTATTAAATGAGTATCAGAACCCTAGATATGTATTTCTTTAGTTCTTGAATTACACATGCTAGGTGAGATACTTCAGTATTTCAGATATGTATGCCTCAGTCTTTATTGTGTCATTATCAATATATTAATACGCATTTCCAGTTTGCATGTCAATTTTGAGTTAGCTAGTATGTTACAAAAATTCAGTCATAATGTGTTAATCATTTAATCTATTGGGAGTAGCATACAAAGTTAGACTACGGTCAGTCACCCATATAGTCTCAAAACTAGTAGTCACATAGGTTTTGATTCTCCTATGTGGGCATCATTTTAGTGATCACGCCAGCATGCCTCTACACCTTTATGCGGGTGTATTGGGTCCTCTCAATTGGGCGTATACGTCAGACTCCACATTTCGCTCATGTAGTTTTATTGTTGGTTATTAGTAGCTTCCACAGTCCAATTAGACTCCATTGCATTGACCATATTTCAGTTCAGTCAGAATGAACTTTCAGCATTTTATAAATTGGTCATTGCATTCAGTTAGCTTAGTATTCAATATCTATATCATGTTCAAATTATACGCTTGTTTTATTGTTTGTTCAGTCATATGTTTATTTTAGCTTTACTCTATCCTGCATACTCAGTACCTTTCAAGTACTAACATATACTCTGAGCTACATCTTCTTGTGATGTAGGTTTAGGTTCTTAGCATCTAGATCACACTTAGATCGGTTCCCGATATTCAGCTTAGCAACATCAATGGTGAGTCCTCTTTCTCTGAGGACTAATGACATATTTAGTTTTATCGCTTTTAGTCTTTAATTTCAGTTTTTCTAGATTTAGTTGGGGCATGTCAAAATATTTCTAGTCAGTTTGGAGGCTTATTTTAAGACGTAGTTAGATTCAATTTAGTATATGAGTTTGACATTTCTCTTGTATTGAACTCTTAGAGTTGATATTTAGCTTTAGAATGGGTATTGCCCATCACTTTTATTTTCATGATATTTTAGCTTCCGAACAGTTTTATTATTCAGTTTTGTTATCATAATATGTTCATGTCATGTGAACAGGTTTAAGTTAGGGTCACTCATGATCCTAGGTCCCGTGTCCGCGTCTCGGGAGTAACTCGAGGCGTGATAAACTTGGTATCAGAGTATTAGGTTTAAGAGTCCTAGGATGTGTGAAAGACCGCACTAAGTAGAGTTCTTTTCGTGGGTGTGAATTGAACCACATCTAATGAGAAGGAGGCTACAAAGTGTATTAGGAAAAATCTTCATTTTCTTGTTACTCTTATTATGCGTAATGTATGATCTAATTAATTCTAGCTCGGCATTCTACGTTTCAGTGATCATGCCTTCTCGTAGAGATAACACTAGGAATTCAAGTGCCAAGAACGCAAACAAAGCTCCTCCAGTCCTAGACCAAGAATTCTCGAATGCAGAGTTGTAAAAGGCCATTCACATATTGTCTCAGAGTATGGCCAACCTAACTATCAACATGATCAAGTTCATGTGAATGCTAATATAGGGTCCGCTGCATCTAGAGTGCGAGATTTTGTTATGATGAATCCGCCAAAGTTCTTAGGATCATAAGTTGGAGAAGATCACCAAAACTTCATTGATGAGGTCAAGAATATATTTGAAGTGATGCGGGTAACTGGAAGTGATCGGGTTGAGTTAGCATCTTACCAACTTAAGTTTGTGGCTCATATATGGTATACTCAATGGAAAGAGATTACAGGTACAAATGTAGCTCATATTATTTGGGATTTCTTTAGTGAAACTTTTCTGGATAGGTTCTTCCCAAGGGAGCTAAGAGAGGCAAAAACTTAGGAATTTATGAACTTGAGGCAAGGTAGCATGACAGTCCAAGAGTATGGGCTTAAGTTTACCCAACTCTCCAGGTATGCTCCTCACCTGGTTGATGATTCCAAGCCTAAGATGAATAAGTTTCTATATGGATTGTAGGACTTGGTGAAGAGGGAGTGTAGAAATACTATGTTGGTGGAAAATATGAGCATCTCTAGGCTTGTGACTCATGCTCAGCAGGTTGAGGGTGATAAACTTAGGGAACAAGATAAGGATAAGAAGAAGGCTAGGACTGGAAACTATGAGTATTCCCAACAAAAATCGAGTGGTGGAAATCACTCGCAGGGTCAACAAATATTTTAGCTCCAGCGCCTTCTTCAATAAGTGTTCCATCCTCCAAGTTAAGACAAGATCAGAAAGGTAGGGAATCAGACTCTAAGTCTCAAGGAATTTTTTCAGGTACAAAAACACACCAAACTTGCCCTAAGTATGGTAAGAACCGTCCGGGCGAGTGCCTTACAAGAAAGGAATGATGCTTTGGATGTGGTCAGTCTGCTCACATGTTGAGGGATTATCATTTGAAACCGGTTCAAAGAAGTAATAATGGTAGAGATCAGTTTATAACTTAAAGAACGGTAGCAGGTCGCCCAAAGGTAAATCATCTAGTACAAGTGGCGGACATCGCCAAAATAGGCTCTATGCTCTTCAGGCTCACCAAGATTAGGAAGATTCTCTTTATGTAGTCACTAGTACATTATGAGTCTTTGATCTTGATGTTTATGCTTTGTTAGATCCAGGGACTACTCTTTCCTTTGTTACCCTTTATACAACTGTTAAGTTTGATGTTAGTCCATAAACCCTGGTAGAACCTTTCTCAATATTTACTCCAGTCGGTGACCTAGTTATAACTAGACGGGTATACAAAAATTTCCCTGGTCTCTCAGAGAGTCACCTTAGTAGATCTTGTAGAGTTAGAAATAGTAAAGTTTGATGTCATTCTAGGCAAAGATTGGTTGCATTCCTGTTATGCCTCAGTCGATTGTAGAAATAGGATTGTTCATTTTCAGTTTCCAGACGAACTAATCTTAGAATGGAAGCGTAGTAGTTTAGAGACTATGGGTCGATTCATTTCTTACCTTAAGGCTTTAACATAATCTCTAAGGGTTATCTCTATAATCTATTTCGGGTTAAAGATTCAAGCTATGAAACCCCAACTCTTGAGTCAGTCCCAGTAGTCAATGAGTTTCCTTATGTATTTCTTGAAGATTTTTCCAGAGTTCCTCCCAAAAGGGAAATCGACTTTGGAATATATACATTCATATATCTAGCGTATTTGTTTTCCTTCTTACAGAGAGGCTCCAGCTGAGCTCAAGGAATTTAAAGAGAATTTGAAAGACCTTCTAGATAAGGGCTTCATCAAACTTCGCCATGGGGTGCACCAGTATTGTTTGTGAAGAAGTAAGATAGTTCTCTAAGAATGCTCATTGACTATAGGAAGTTGAACAAGGTCACAATCAAGAATAAGTATCCCATCCCCATGATTGATGACTTGTTTGACCAACTTCGGGGTGCCAATCATTTCTCAAAGACAGACCTCATATCGGGTTATCATAAGCTCAAGGTCAAACATAGTGACATTCTGAAGACAACCTTTAGAATTTGGTATGGTCATTATGAATTGTAGTTAAGTAATTTGGACTAACCAATGCTATTGCAACTTTCACGGATTTGATTAACAGAGTGATCAGTCAGTACTTGGACTTTTTTGTTATCGTCTTTATTGATGATATCGTCATTTACTCAAGGAATGAGGAGGAACATACAAGTCATTTGAGAGTTGTTCTACAAACTCTCAAGATTGCCAATTATTTGCCAAATTTAACAAGTGCGAGTTTTGGTTACAATCAGTTGCTTTCCTTAGGCATATAATATCCAGCAAATAGATCCAAGTGGATTCCCAGAAAATAGAGCAGTGAAACAATTTCCTAGACCTACCTCTCCTACAGATATAATAAGTTTCTTAGGTCTAGTAGGTTAAGGGTTTGTGGAAGGATTTTCATCCATATCCTCTCCATTGACTAAGTTGAATCAGAAAAAGATTAAGTTTCAGTGCTCAGATGATTGTGAGAAAAGCTTTGCAAAATTGAAAACTATATTGACTACAGCTCCCGTTTTGAATTTACTAGAGGGCTTAGACGGTTACGTGATATATTGTGGTGCATCTAGAGTCAGCCTACGTTGTGTGCTGATGCAGCGAAGTAAGATTATAGCTAAGTTGCATGAGAAGAACTATCTGACTCATGACCTCGAGTTTCCAGCAGTTGTGTTTGTACTCAAGATTTGGAGACACTACTTGTATGGTGTTCACTGATCATAAAAGCCTTCAGTATGCGCTCACCCATAAAGAGTTGAATTTTCGTCAGAGAAGATGGCTTGAGTTCTTCCAGGATTATGACATGAGTGTGCATTACCATCCTGGTAAGGCAAATGTAGTAGCAAATTCCCTTAGCAACTTATCTATGGGTAGTGTAGCACATGTCGAGGAAGAAAGAAAAAAGCTAGAGAAGGATGTTCACAGGCTTGATTATTTAGGATTTCTTCTCATTAGCATATCTCATGGTGGTGTGACAGTTCAGAACGGATCAAAATCTTCATTGGTAGAGGAGGTTAAGTTAAAGCAAGATAGTGATCCGATATTAATTGAACTAAAGGGTGCAGTCCATCAACAGAGGCTTGAGGTATTCTCCCAAGGAGGAGTTTGTGTGCTTCGCTATCAGGGTAGATTATGTGTTCTTAATGTGGGTGAGTTGAGACAACATATTATTGCAGAGGCCCATAATTCCAGGTATTCTATTCATCCAGCCCCCACTAAGATATACCGCGATATGCATCAATTCTATTGGTGGAATGGTATGGAAAGAAATACAGCAGATTTTGTGGCTAACTACCGCAAGTGGCAACAAGTGAATGTACAATATGAGAAACCACGAGGTATTACCCAAGGGGTCGTCATTTCTACTTGGAAGTGGAAAGTGATCAACATGGATTTTGTCACAAGTTTTCCTCGTATTCGCAGACAACATGACTCCATTTGGGTGATAATTACTAGATTTAGTAAGTCTTCTCACTTTTTGGCGGTCAAGACTACAGATTCGGCGAAGACTATGCCAAGCTTTACATTAATAATATTGTGAGATTTCATGGGGTTCCCTTGTCTATCATCTCAGATAGAGGTCCTCAATTTACCTCTCAATTCTGGAAGTCATTTTAGAAAGTTCTTGGTACTCAGGTTAACCTTAGCACGACATTTCATCCAATAGATGGCCTGGCAGAGTGTACCTTTCAGACCCTAGATGAAATGTTGAGAGCTTGCGTGATCGATTTCAAGGGTAATTTGGATGATCACCTTCCTCTTATAGGGTTTGCCTACAATAACAGTAACCATTCTTACATTCAAATGACCCCTTATGAAGCATTGTTTGGGAGAAGATGTAGATCTCTTATTGGTTGGTTTGAAGTAGGTGAAATGATGTACCGTGGTTTCACGGTACTTTCAATGCTTTTTCCTTAAGTTTAGTGTGTGTCTAAGGCCTTTTTGTAGTAATTTTAACATATTTTTATCTATATTTGCAGGAAAACTGTCCAAAACGGAAATGCAGAAGACTTGCTGAAATTAGTGCAGAAGTGATGACCTACGGAGCCATCGACGGTCCGTAGGTGGTGATCGTCGACTGGAGGTTCATGCATTTGTAAGCAACTCGGGGAAATCTAACCAAGTGTGGGGCTACGGAAGGATCGACGGTCGTCGATTGATCGACGGACCATCCTGGCAAATCGTTGTTTTTAACAGAAAGTAGTCCCAGTACCCGACTTAAAGAAATCACTAATTATAGAAGAACAGAGGCATCGACGGACCGTAAGTGAGACGACAGACCGTGCTGATGGTCCGTCGATTGTAACAGAAAGGATTCGAAAGTGAAGGCTGAAGAAAAAGCTAAGTGTGGATCGACGGAGGAAGTCGATGGTCCGTCGTTCTATCGACGGACTGTCAGTTGGGTCATTGACTGAAGACACGTTTTGGACAGATTTTTCCTTATTTAAAACTCCTTTTAGTTTAGGACTTTATTATTATAAATAGGGTTAAAAACCTCATTTTTGGGGTTAGACTTTTTACTAATTTTCATACTCTTGTTATTGGAAGTTGAACTTTGGGTTTTTGGGAATTACTTCAAGTTTTCGAAATCGATTCTTATAATATTTTCGTTAATTCAAGTGGTATTTCTGGATTTTCTTTAAACTTGTCAAAGTAAGTACATGAATTCTTGTTTAACAACCATGAATTGTGTAATTCTAAGCATGGGTAACTAAATTCACAACTAGGGTTGTGGGAACCATGGGTAATTAACAAGATAAAACTAGCTAAATAACAATTCTAGAATGGGTTCTTGCATGTATTGATAATTCTTTCGTTTAGAATTCTTTTTTAATGAGTGCACGCGTTAGAACTTGCCCTATTTCTACTTGCCCGACCAAGGAGGTAGTTAATATGAAAAGAATTATCAATATAGATTTAGTATACACTATCTAATAGGCTAGTCTCAATTGGTGCGAAGTAGTAACTTAGCAATACATTGAATGTGATGCTTAATATGAGGTAAGGGTAAGGGTAAGGGTTAGTAATTCAACATACGTAGCCGGACCAATGAATTAGAGATACATAATTTACCACTTTGCATGCAAGACACTAGGAAAGAGTTGTTATAGCTAGGATTATTGTGTAATTAACCTGTGGGGAACACTTACGCCCTAGTTTCTTTCGTCACTAGATAAAAAATAAAGTTTTAATCTTGCTACTTGTTTACTTAGAAATAATTGAACATTTTTGTTACACAAACCCCCCCTTTTATTTAACTTTTTTCGGAAAGGACTTGACTAAATAGACGTAATCGTAGATTAAAGTTAAGTCTAAATCATTTTCCTCGTGGGATCGACCCCAACCTAACAATTGGGTTCTTTACTTGATACGACAGCTTATACTTCTTTAGGGAAGTATAATTTGAGCGTATCAAATTTTGGCGCCATTGCCAGGGAAATTGGCTTTTAGATTAACTTTAAACACATTACCGAATTTTAGTCAACAATTTCCTAATTTTACTTTTTCTTTTTGTTTTTGTCTCTCACAGGTCTAGCTCTAGTGTATGCCAAGTACACGGAGTCGAGGAGAACCAATACTTTCACTTGATCCAGAACTAAACCGTACACTTCGCAGAATGAACAATCCACTAAATCCTGCTAATATTGGTGATGATGTCAACCGTCAACCCCCTCCGCCGGTTGATGCTCATAATCAAGTGATTGTTGAGAACCCTGGTGAGGTGATCTGAGGAGGAAACCTCCTGCCCCACGCCCTTAAGAGTTCTACAGGGGAAATGTTAACATCACTGACTCTGACGGACCACTTGTCTTACCTCCTCTATCACATGGTCACACTTTCGTGGTAACTAGTAGCTTGATGTAAATGCTCACCGCTAGAGGTTTGTTTTCGGGGCTACCATCTGAGGATCCACATGCTCACATCGCCAAACTAAGGTTGGTGTGTAAGAGTTGTGTAGGGAGGCCTGACTTGGACATGGACGTCATTGGGTTAAGAGTGTTCCCTCTCTCACTAAAGGGAGAGGTGGCTATATGGTTTACTGAGCTTCCCTATAACTCGATCTATACTTGGAACCAATTGAGGGATGTGTTCCTAGCACGCTACTATCCGGTGTCTAAGAAGCTCAATCACAAAGATAGGGTGAATAAATTTCTAGCATTGCCTGGGGAGTCGGTAAGAGGTTCTTGGGATATGTTCACCTCATTTCTGAGAAGTGTCCTAAACCACCGTATTGACGATGAATCATTGAAAGAGTACTTCTATAAGGGGCAAGATGATAACAATAAGGCGGTACTTGATACTATTGCGGGTGGTTCTTATGGGGAATGTACTTATGCAGAGATCGCTGAGAAGTTAGAGAAAATCTCCTGAAATAATAAAGCTTGGAGCACTAGGAAGAAACACTTTTGCGGTGCAATCTACACACAACCCAGCCGCAGATGAGATTCGTGAAGAGATGGCTCAAATGAGAACTGATCTTGGGTTAGTGTTGAGACATGTCACCAGAGGTGCGAAAAAAGTAAATGTGGTGAACTATTTGGCCAAACCACCACCGCCGGTTGATGACTACTATTATGAGGAAGATTCTTACGCAGTAAATAATCAAACGGGGGTTTTCGGCCGAACGCCCAAGGATCCAATCAGGAGAATTGGCGCCAAGGTCAAGGAAATCAAGGTCGGAACTATGGTAATTACAACTGTGAAGGTCACTATGTTCAAGATGGTAACTTCAACCGGGGAACTATGGTAACAGAAAAGATCAGAGTGGGCCCGATGTTCAACCTCAAAATTGGGAAGTTGCTCCTAGGGATGGTGGAGGTAGTATGGCGCGAGTTGAGGATATGTTACAGAAGATGAGGAGGAGGTTTGATGCTAGTGATGAGTACGGCAAAGAGTTGAGAGGTGATTTAGCCAATATTGGGCAAAAGGTGGATGCACATGCAATCACAATCAAGCAACTTGAGTTCCAAATGGCTCAATTGTCTTCTACTGTGAACCCAAGTCAACCAGGTACTCTTCCTAGCAATACTGTTCAAAATCCAAAAAATGATGGACATTGTATGACAGTCACTACTCGAGGTGGTAAGCAAACCATTAATCCACCTATGCCGTCTGGCGTAGAAGATGAGATGACAAGAGAAGATGAGGTAATAGAAGCTAGTGGTGAGTTGGTAAATGAAGCGGTGAAAGAAGCAGAGATGCCCCAAAAGGTGACTCCCATTCGAAGACCACCACCACCATTCCCACAAAGGTTTGTGAAAAAGATCGAAGATGGTAAATATCGACGTTTTATTAATATGTTTAAACAGCTTTCCATCAACATTCCTTTGATAGAAGCTCTTGAACAAATGCCCGATTATTCCAAGTTCATAAAAAATATGGTCACTAAGAAGAGATCGGTTAGTTTTGAGGATGCTGATTGGATGCAACATTGTAGTGCTATTGCTACAAGGTCTCTTGTGCAAAAGAAAGAAGATCCGGGTGCTTTCACTATTCCATGTACAATCGGGTTATTACACTTTGCTAAAGCATTATGTGATCTTGGGGCAGGCATAAATCTCATGCCTATCTCCATTACATGAAGTTGGGTTGGGTGACCCAAAGCCCACTGCGATGCAGTTACTGATGGCCGATCAAACAGTGAAAAGGCCTATTGGGATACTCTATTATATGTTAGTGAAAGTGGAGTCATTCATATTTCCGGCCGATTTTGCGATTCTTGATTGTGAGGTAGATTTTGAGGTGCCTATCATTCTTGGGAGGCCATTCATTACTACTGGTCGCGCCTTGGTTGACATGGAGAAAGGGCAGATGAAGTTTCGGTTGAACAATAAAGAAGCAACTTTCAACATTTGTAGGTCCATGAGGCATAGTGGTGAGCTCCAGTCGGTATGTGCGATATCCTACAGAGTTGAGAGTTTGTCGGAGGTACAAGTAGAAGAGCGTCTTGGTGTTGAGGCACTAGCGGCAGTGATTATGAATTTTGAGAGTGATGGTATTGAAGAGTATGGGTCATTGGTTGCGGCACTTGATCGAGGTGATATGCTGTGTAAACCAAAGAAGTTGGAGTTAGATATGAAGCATCGCGAGTCTCCACCTGCGAGACCATCTATTGAGGAGGATCCTAAATTGGAGCTTAAGGCTCTACCACCTCATCTGAGGTATGTTTTCTTGGGAAAAGGTGACATTTTACTGGTAATTATTGCGTCAGATTTGAATGCGCATCAAATAGAGTGTTTGGTGGAAGTTTTGAAGAGGTTCAAGAGAGTCATTGGGTGGACTATTGCGGATATTATTGGGATCCCTCCAGGTATTTGTTCACATAAAATCCAACTCATGCCCAATCATAAGCCAAGTATTGAGCACCAGAGACGTTTAAATTCACCTATGCAAGAGGTAGTGAAGAAGAAGAATATTAAGTGGTTGGATGCCGCAGTCATATATTCGATCGCTGATAGTAGTTGGGTATGACTTGTTCAGTGGCCTAAGAAAGGGGGAATAACTGTGGTCCCTAATGAGAAAAATGAGCTTGTTCCAATGAGGCCGGTGACCTGATGGAGAGTGTGTATGGACTTAATGTATGGACTGAGAAGGACCATTTTCCTATGCCCTTCATTGATCAGATGTTGGATAGGCTTGCAGAAAATAGGTGGTATTGTTTTCTTGATGGTTATTCGGGTTACAACCAAATCTCTATTGCACCGGAAAATCAAGAGAAAACAACCTTTACTTGTCCTTATGGAACTTCCGCGTTCAAGAGGATGCCCTTCGGGTTGTGTAATGCACCGGCTACTTTTCACAGATGTATGATGTCGATATTTTCCGATATGGTGAAATACACTATTGAGGTGTTTATGGATGATTTTTCAGTGGTTGGCGACTACTTTGAGCGTTGTTTGAGTCACTTGGTTGAAGTTATCAAAAGGTGTGAAGATTGCAACCTTGTGCTAAATTGGGAGAAATGTCACTTCATGGTGAAAGAGGGTATAGAGGTTGATCGAGCCAAAGTTGAGGTGATAGAGAGACTTTCTCCACCTATCTCTGTAAAAGGTGTGAGGAGTTTTCTTGGGCATGCGAGCTTCTACCCGAGGTTCTTCAAGGATTTTTCAAAAATTGCACATCCTATGTGCAAGTTACTTGAGAAAGAGTGTAAATTTTATTTTGATGAATCCTGTTTGAAGGCATTTGGAGAGTTGAAGGAGAAGTTGGTGTCTGCGCCCATTATTATTTCCCCGAATTGGAGCAAACCATTTGAGGTGATGTGTGATGCTAGTGGGGTTGCTCTTGGTGTAGTTTTGGGCCAAATAAGGGATAAAATCCTTCACCCCATTTATTACGCTAGTAAGTCCCTTAATGAAGCTCAAAATAACTATAATGTGACTGAGCAAGAGCTCCTTGCGGTGGTTTTTGCGTTCGAGAAATTTTGCTCCTATTTGCTTGGCACGAGAGTCATAGTGAATACTGATTATTCTGCCTTGAGATATTTCATGGCAAAGAAGGATGCGAAGCCAAGGTTGATTAGGTAGGTATTACTATTGCAAGAATTTGACTTTGAAGTGAAAGATAGAAAAGGGACCGAAAATCAAGTTGCCGATCACTTGTCCAGATTAGAGGGTGAAGCTCTGATAGAATTGGGTGAATAGGCTGAAATTGATGATACTATCCCTGATGAGCATGTTTTGGCCGCTTCTCATGACTTGATTCCATGGTTCACTGATTTTGCAAATTATTTGGCTAGTGATATAGTCCCATCGGACTTGTCCTTTCATCAAAGGAAAAAGTTCATGCATGATGTGAAAAAGTTCTTTTGGGATGAGCCGTATTTATATAGGAGTTGTGATGATGGTCTTATTTGTCGTTGTGTACCGGAAGTTGAGATGCTGAGTATTTTGGAGGCATGCCACTCCTCGCCTATGGGTGGGCATCATAGTGGTATCCGGACTGCCCATAAAATTTTGCAATGTGGCTACTATTGTCCAACCATCCACCAAGATGCTCATGAGTTCGCCAAGGCATGTGATAGTTTCCAAAGAGATGGAGGTGTTTCTAGAAGGCAAGAGCTCCCTTTAAATCCATTCTTGTCATTGAGTTGTTTGATGTATGGGGCATTGACTTTATGGGCCCTTTTGTGAGTTCTCATGGGATGAAGTACATTCTTGTGGGGTTGATTATGTGTCAAAGTGGGTGAAAGCCATAGCACTTGCAAATAATGAAGGGAAGAGTGTCACCGCGTTCTTGAATAAGAACATATTCTCCAGATTTGGCACCCCTAGCACCCCTAGGGCAATTATTAGTGATGGAGGATCCCATTTTTGCAACAAGTTGTTGAAAGGTCTATTGGAGAACTATAGGGTTCGCCACAATGTAGGTACTCCTTACCATCCTCAAACTAGTGGGCAAGTCGAGGTGTCAAACAGAGAAATCAGCAAATTCTGGCAAAAATGGTGAATGGTAGTAGAACAAATTGGTCAAGGAGGCTTGATGATGCTCTTTGGGCCTACCGGACAGCATACAAGACACCTATAGGTATGTCTTCCTACCAACTTGTATAAGGGAAATCTTGTCACTTACCGGTTTAGTTAGATGACAAGGCTATTTGGGCGATGAAGAAACTAAAGATGGATTGGAATGAAGCTGCGGAACAGATATTAAATGGGTTGAATGAGCTTGATGAGTTTCTCTTGAAGGCGTATGAAAGTTCATCCCTCTACAAAGAAAATATGAAGAAGTACCATGACCAAAAGATTGAAAAGCGTGAATTTGCGGTTGGGGATTTGGTGCTCTTGTTCAACTCTAGGTTGTGCTTATTTCCGAGCAAACTCAAGTCCAAATGGACTGGTCCATTCTTGATCACTCAAGTATTCCCTCATGGTGTGGTTGAGTTGGAGAACAAGGAGGGTACACTGTTCAAGGTCAATGAGAAAAGAATCAAAATCTACCTTGTGCATGCGGAGAATGCGAATGAAGTGGTTGAGGCATACCATCTTGATGATGTCTGAGTAATCAAGATTCTTGTGTCGTACCGCGATGTTAAATCAAGCGCTGATTGGAGACAACCCAATATATCCTCTAGACAACACTAGATTTTTCTTGTCTTAGTAGGAATAGTCGCATTATTTTGATTTTTACTTATTGTCCTGTGTAAATTTTCTTTTATTTCTTTTAAGTCTGTTGGCTAGAGAGTAGTTTAGGATCCGTGTCTAAAAAGTGTTCAGAAAAACATAAAAAGAATGGCTTATTGGAAGCTAAATGTGCAGGGAACAAATCACCAGAAATCTGCAAAAATTGGTCTGGTGCACTGATCTACGGACCAACCGACAGACCGTCGTCTCATAGACGGACCGTCGATGGCATCAGTGGATCCCAGGTATGATTTTCAATTCTTTCTAAGTTAGGGCACAATCTACGGAGTAGTCGACGGACCGTCGATTCACTTACGGTCCGTCGACGGGGAATCGTAAGTTTCCCAGATCCAAGGACCCGACCCGACCCGGCCGGATATATAATAAATTCAAACCTTTCAGTTACTCCCCACCTTTTCAAATTCCCTCCCAAACCGTTTTCCTCCCCATTTTCCCCTTAAACTCCCCCACTAACTCCACCATTATTACACTCTAAAGTTCTGATTTCCCATCTTCTCTAAATCCCCTCAGTCCCCAAAACTTTCTCTCCCAACTTCCCATCCTTTTCTTTCATTTTTCCGGTCGGTGTTCGAAGGCGGGCTGGTTGTATTGCAAAATTCATCCTCCCATTCACTCCACTACAGTCTACAGGTATGCCACTCTCATTCGCTCACTGATACTCTTTCAAAAGCATGCAAAAATAATGAAACATGTATGTGGGTCTTGACTTGGTGACGAAATTGCATGATTAACTTGTTAAAATTGGGTCCCTAGTCCCTTAGAATGATGGAAAGTGAATGGGTTGGGGTTTTTAGTGTCTTAATAATCTTGGTTAGGTGTTTTGATTGTTTTCCGACTTAGGGCTTGTTAGCATCTTAGAATCTAGGATTAAAATCGAAATAATCAAAGCCCTAGGAATGATGAAATGATGTGCATATTGCTATATAACATATGTTAAGGATTGTGCTTGAATTTGTGTATGTGTGGGGTGCAAAGGGGGTGGCAACAAATCTGACTCTGACCGACAGTACGAGACCCCGTCTACGGACCGTCGATCTATCGATAGACTGTCGTGGGGTCCGTCGATAGCCACACCTCGATTTTGTTTAGCTCTGGAACAACGGATGTGGTCTACGGTCCGTCGATTCATCGACGGACCATCATGCACATCCGTCGTTTCTAACAGAACCCTGTTTGCTGAGGGTTTCAAATTTTTTTCTAAGTGCCCACCGACGTATGTGATCTACGGTTCGTGTATTCATCGACGGATCGTCCTGCATATCCGTCGTTTATAATAGAACCTTTGTTTCTGAAACTCCCAAATTTTTGTCTAAGTGTCCAATGATGGAAGCGGACTACGGTCCATCGTTTCATCGACGGACTGTTTTGCACATCCGTCGTTTCTAACTGTAACTACTGTGGACCTATAACTTCTAAACTTTTCTAAGTTTCCACCGACGGACCCTACTGACAGACCGTCGTTCCATCGATGGACCGTCGGTAGTGCCCGTTGTCTAGTTATGCAGTTCAGAACTTCACTGTGTTTTGTGTTCCAACTTTATTGTTTGCTTCTTTCAAGTGTGTTGAATGATTATACTGGAACTAATAAACCTCCTATGCAGGTAAAAAAAGGCCACAAAGCCCGATATTGTCTACTCTCGGGGACGATCCAAGTCCGTCGCCCCTTCCCGCTGATTGGTGATTGGTTCGTCGAACGACGAGCGTTACCCCGAATACATGCCACCAGGCACCCAGACACCAACACGTGTTGCTAGGGCCACTTGGGGCACGCCCAAGAGGGTGGCGTCCGGCTTAGTCAGTGCCTCCTAGTCTGATGAGGAGCGCACATTGATCGACACACCGTCTGGGTCTGCCACTGGTTCTGAGGGAGTGTTTGGCTTCGAGGAGGCTTTAGGGTTTGAGTCGGCCCACTCTTCAGGATCGCATGGTGCTACTTTTCCTGCCGCACCTGCCCACTCTTCCTCGTCTGATGAGGCCGATAGTGCGAATTCTACTCTAGCACCTCAGTTCGAAGTCCCTACACTGGTTGTTGATCAGCCCAACCAGTGGTGTGTAGAAGGCCAATACCAAGTGTACAGGGATGCTAAGATGCTCAATGACAAGGGGGTCATGACTCGGACTCTGATAGTAGAGCGGCGAGTTCTTACAGGGAGTCTCCACACACTCCCAGCTATACATGATCTCTTCACCCGCCATCAGCTCGAGTGGATGGCTAGGAGCATGGGACGCTACACTGAGGAGGTGGTGCGAGAGTTCTACGCTTCCTATGTAGCGACTCTCTGGGCTTCTGTGGATAGGTGGTCTAACCCCGCCAAATAGGCACCACTTACCCATTTTCAAGTGCGTTGCCGCAGGGTGGATATCTGTTTGCCCACCATTCGCCGTTTCTTATACGGTGCTGATACAAATGTCTCCAGGGATCCTCTCACCCCCGAGTTCGACTACTGTTGGAAGATGATTAAGGAGGGCCATTTCCAGAGAGACAAGGTTCTGAGAGAGACCATTAAGAGGTGGATAGCCCAGCACATTTTCATGGATCGTGAGGGTGCACACTGGGTGCTGGATCCCAGAGGCCTTATCAAGAAGATCAACCTCCCATTTGCTGCCAAGTTCATCTGACTATTGGTCCGCCATTGCCTATACCCCACAGTTGTTGACAACATTCTTACATGGGATAGGGCAGTATTGGTTGCTACTATGGTTGCTAGGCTCGAGGTTGATTTTCCGAGGCTGTTGCTGGCAGTTATCCATGAGAGGGCCTTTAAGGCCTTAACCACTTACCCCTTTCCCTGTATGATCTTTGAGTTGTGCAGGTCTACTGGAGTGCCCATTTGGCACATTGATGTCCTCAGGACTCCTACTGGGACAGTGGACATCTGTCTCATCCGGGATGAGGCCAATGAGGAGGCACCCAACAGAGGGCCCAGAGTAGAGGTGCAACCTCTAGGTGAGAACTTGGCGGACACGGTTGAGCAAGCCGAAGTGGCTGATCAGGCTATATCAGAGCCTACTGACACCACCCCGGTTGAGTCTGCCCCAGGCACTAGTGGAACACCAAGTACCTCCCGATCTACACCATCATCAACACTGGTCACGATTGCTAGGGTCCAGAATTTAGAGGCCAAGATGGCTACATTCCTACATCACATCCATCCTTGGATGCAGAGGTCCATTGCTGAGGCGGAGGATCGGATCGAGAAAAAGATTGCCCAGCAGACTGAGAGGCAGATTCTGGCAGTTCACCAGCGCCTCGATGCGTTTGAGTTGAGAGTCCTCGCACAGCCTGTCCCTACTATTGATTTGACTACTCTCCAGGCTGTTGTGGCGAGTTTAAGGGCTGATGTGGATGCCATTCAGGATGTGCGGGTAGCTGAACCTGAGGCCACACCTGCGGAGCTTGCTGAGGATACGGTGCTTAGTGCAATGTTCCAGACCGTCACTGCGCCACCCCCTCCGCCACGTGATCGTGCCAAGAGGTACCGCCCAGAGAGAGTGATAAGTCTTGAGCTAGGAAGAAGGAGCGCACTTGTAACACCCCATAGCCAAAACAGACCAAAAATAAGTTTTTCAGAAAAATCTATAGGTGCAACCAACGGTGGCATCGACGGACCGTAGCCTGACCCACGGTCCGTCCTACACAACCGTCGATGGGATCAGAAACTCCCAAAAATTTTAGCCTAGAAAAAATTGGTTAAGTCTTGGACGACAGACGGACTTACGGTCCGTAGGTCAGATGACGGTCCGTAGTCCGTGACTGTCGATCAATACTGCCTTCACCCACTCTCTGACAAGAGCTACGGATGACCAGCACGTCCGTAGGTGGAAAATTTGCAGACAGTTAAGGGGAAATGCAGTTGGGTTAACTTCCGACAGCAACTTTCCCAGGGGTCTTTTTGACGTTTCCCACTCTGTTTAAACCCTAAGTTACGTTGTTTTGACCCTAAATCATCAGATTTTAGTCAGTTTAAGCCTAGAAACATAATTAAAACATATCTAAGTCAAATTATTAAATCAAAACTTAGAAAATTAGAAGCAAGAGAGGAGAAAAAGCTCAAGAACCCTAGTTCAAGAATGCCACAAGCTCCAGCAGTTCCAGCCCCAAAACTTAAGTATTTTTCTGTGGATTTCATCACTAGGTAAGTGGGATTTCACTAGTGGGTTCCTTTCACCCATTGGGTCCCTACTTTTCAGTCAGTTCTTGATTCTCTTGTCATGGTTAAATCTAGGGTTTCTAGAACTTTGATAGAACTTCATGAATTTATTAAATATATGTTCCAAATCAGATTATCATGTTATTACTCAGATTATCGCATGAATTTCAGAATCCTAGCTTTGTATTTCTTTAGTTCTTGAATTACACATGCTAGCTCAGATATTTCAAACACTTCAGATATACATGCCTCAGTTATAAATGCAAAATATACCAGATTAATTGTTGCATTCTTAGTTTGCATGTTCAGTTTCGAGCTATCCAGTATTTACAAAAACTCAGACAGAATCAGTTAATTTACAAAATTCATTGGGAGTAGCATAATACCGAGTTGGACTAGGGTTTAACGTACCCAATAGTCCCAAAACTACTAGCCAAGCAGGTTGTAAGTCCCATTTATGGGCAATTAGTTTAGTGATCACGCCAATATGCCTTTATACCTTTGGCAGGGTATATTGGGTCCTCTCGATGGGTTATAACTGGTGTTTACACTAGTCTATGAATGAAATAAAATGGAGTACGTATGAATGAACGAAGCAGACTCTGTGTTTGCTAATGAAGACTCCCTAGTTGAGGTCCCATATGTTGAGCCCTCATTTTGAAAAGTCTTAATGTCAAGTCCATGATTCCAAGGTCTCATGGCATATGAATGAATGATATGAAAGAAGCTATGTGTTACGTGTTATGTGCTATGATAAATGCTATATGAAGATGTTATGTGCTGTGTGCAATACGATAATTATAATGATGCATGTTACTCTCATGGCATAACTTTCCTATTCCAAATCTGGAAAGCTCACTGACTTTCCTAATCCAAATTTGGAAAGATCATTTACTTTCCTAATCCAAATTTGGAAACTTTCCTAATCCCAATTTGGCAAGTCTACTGACTTGACTTCCAAAAATCACGTTGTTAGGAAAGAGCTATTCTTTCTCATGCATGTCCTGGGTGTGTGCTTGCATATACCCATACTTAGTACAAGTGTGTACTAACCCTATACAAACTTTACTATTTTAGGTGCAGGCACAGGTAGACGATAGAGCTACAGGATCATCGTTGTAGTTATTCGGACGTCCAGCATTCATCCGGAGTTGGTAGGTCCTCATGCTTTCGAGGATGCTACTGTTTTATGTTCTAGCTTAGTTTTTGAGTTGAGCTAGTGGAGCATGTTCCACTAGCGTTTCTTTCCTGTTTTTATTTCGACTATGTGTTGGTGCCATTTTGGCAATTATACGCTTTATAAGTATTGAACTATTCCTTTCATTTGATTATCTCTTAATGTTAGATGGTTGATGGTGAACAAATTACGAATGTATTAGAAATGTTTAGTAAGTAATATTTAGAAACAAAAAGTTTCAAATTTTCTGCTACAATTAACCTATGTAAAGTAAGAATGACGTTAGTAGGCTTGTCTGCGACCTCTGAGAGGTCGACGACGCCGGTCTCGTCTGAGGTCTAGATTCCAGTCGTGACAAAGTTGGGATCAGAGCACTAGGTTAAATCATGAAAATAATAAGTTCACATCAACCACATTGAGTAGTTTCTAAGTCATGGTAGTGAAGTGCACCACTATCCTGGATTAGAGACTGCATGATGCGTAGGAAAATTTTCCTTCTTCTGATCTTATCGTGTTTTTCTGAATGTCTGAATTCTTGGTGTTATGAGCGTGTCTAACATCAATCCTTTTTGTTTTTCCAGAAAAATGAACACTAGGAGAGGAAATGGTCAGAGGAGAGGAGGAGCAGCTGCTGAGGGTAACCGAGTTCCACCCCAGGCTCCAGCTGAAGGAGTGGCTGTGCCAGCTAATCCAGCTGGGATGACTGATGCTGAGGTGAGGGTATCTCTGGCCCAGATGGCACAGGCCATTACTATGCATGCCCAGGCTATGACTGCCTAGGTCAACCGGCAGGATGTTCAGAGGGAGAACCCACCGTTCGTAGAATGGCTGACAGGCTGAGGGATTTCACGAGGATGAATCCTCCTATTTTCACAGGGTCCAGAGCATCAGAGAATCCCCAGGAGTTTGTGGATGAGATTCATAAGATCCTGGTGGCTATGGGGGCCACTGAGTTTGAGAAGGCTGAGTTGGCTTCCTACCAGCTCAAGGATGTTGCACAGACTTGGTGCAAGATGTGGCAAGATAGCCGTGTCTTAGGTGGAGTGCCAGTCACATGGGAGCTGTTCAAGACAACATTTCTGGAGAGATTCTTTCCCCGGGAGATGAGGGAGGCCAAGGTTGAGGAATTTATCAACATCAAACAAGGCTCTATGACAGTCAGGGAGTATTCCCTGAAGTTTGTTAAGCTGTCAAGGTATGTTATTTTCCCTAGTATTTAATAGCAAGAATGAGGATAATACTGACTTTGTTGAAATCACCCAGGTATGCTACTTCCCTGGTTTCTAACAGCAGGGATGAGATGAGCAGGTTCCTCACAGGAATCAATGGAGACCTGGAGGAGGAGTGTCGATCTGCTATGCTCCATGATAATATAGATCTTTCCAGGTTGATGGTGCATGTCCAGCAGGTAGAGGACAGCCGCAGAAAGAGAGGTGTTCGTGATGCTAGGAGGCCTAGGCCTCAAGATCAGGCAGGACCCAGTCATGGAGGCCACAGGAACAACTTTGGCGTCCATGAGCAGCCAAGGTTCAAAAAGGGGCAACAGAGTTCTGGGAATTCTAATCCTCAGAGGAGTGCTACACCTAGAGGAGGAAGACATGAGCCCAAGAAGAGCAATGGAGGTGACATGCAGTGTCCTAAGAAGAATTGTGCTAAGTATGGCCGATCTCACGGTGGAGAGTGCAGACAGGGCACTAATGCCTGCTTCGGTTGTGGTAAGAGTGGACACATGGTCAGAGACTGTCCACAGAACAGAGGTCAGGCCGGAGGTAATACTCAGCCTAGGCCAAATCCACAGGGTGCAGCAGCAGCCGAGCCTCCTAATAGGAACAGGTTCTATGCCCTGAAAGGCAGAGAGGAACAGGAAAAGTCCGCTGATGTGGTCACAGGTATGCTGCAAGTGTTCTCAACTTCTGTTTATGCTTTACTTGATCCAGGGTCTACACTTTCCTTTGTAACTCCTCTGCTTGCTCTTACTTATATGATATTGCCTGAAGTTCTACATGATCCTATAGTGGTTAGTACACCTTTAGGAGAAAATGTAAGAACTGATAGAGTATACAAGGATTGCCCAATAGTTGTGAGTGGTAAAACTATGTGTGCAAACCTGGTTGAGTTACCCATGCATGATTTTGATGTTATTGTTGGTATGGATTGGCTTCACAGTTGTTATGCTTGCTTGGACTGTCGTAGTAGAGTGGTGAGATTTCGCTTTCCTAACGAAGAAGAGTTAGTTTGGGAGGGGTACAATTCGAGTCGTCGTAACCCCTTGATTTCAAATCTTAAGGCTAATAAAATGATGTCCAAGGGGTTATTGTGTCATCTTGTGAGTGTTAATGATTTAGATCATGACATTCCTTCCATAGACTCAATGCCTGTAGTGAATGAGTTCTTAGATGTGTTTCCTGATAATTTACCTGGAGTCCCTCCCCTTCGAGAGATTGACTTTGGTATCGATTTAGAACCCAATACTAAACCAATTTCAATACCTCCTTATAGAATGGCCCCAGCTGAGCTCAAAGAGTTGAAACTGCAGTTAAAAGATCTCACTGACAAGGGTTTCATTCAGCCGAGCATATCCCCTTGGGGCGCTCCAGTGTTGTTTGTAAAGAAGAAAGATGGAACCCTTAGAATGTGTATCGATTATCGGCAGCTCAACAAAGTCACTATAAAGAATAAGTACCCATTCCCCAGAATAGATGATCTGTTTGATCAACTCCAAGGGTCTAGTTTCTTCTCTAAGATTGATCTTCGTTCAGGGTATCATCAGCTTAGGGTTAGGGATGGAGATATCCCAAAGACAGCCTTTCGTACCCGCTATGGTCACTATGAGTTCTTAGTCATGTAATTTGGTCTCACGAATGCACCTGCTGCATTTATGGATCTCATGAACAGGGTCTTCCGTGAATACCTTGACTCTTTCGTCATAGTATTCATTGATGACATTCTCATCTACTCTAAGACCAAGGAAGAGCATGAACATCATTTGAGACTAACCTTGCAGGTACTTAGACAGCATCAGTTGTATGCCAAATTCAGCAAATGTGAATTCTGGCTAAGATCAGTGACCTTCCTGGTTAATGTTGTGTCCGATCAGGGCGTAGAGGTGGATCCCAGGAAGACTGAGGCTGTGAAGAACTGGCCAAAGCCTCTTACTCCTACTGACATCCGTAGTGGAGGGCTTTTCTTCCATTGCTGCCCCATTGACAGCTTTGACTAAGAAGAAGGCCAAGTTTGAATGGACGGAGACTTGTGAGAAGAGTTTCCAGGATCTCAAGGACAGACTCACTTCAGCCCCGATGCTTACTTTGCCTAAGTGTGGTGAGAATTACACTGTTTATTGTGATGCATATAGGGTTGGTTTGGGTTGTGTTCTTATGCAGGTTGGTAAGGTGATAGCCTATGCATCCAAACAGCTCAAGGTTCATGAGAAGAATTATCCCACTCATGACCTGGAGTTGGCAGCTGTGGTGTTTGCACTGAAGCTGTGGAGGCATTATCTGTATAGAGTGCATGTAGATGTGTTCACAGACCATAAGAGTCTCCAGTACGTGTTCACACAGAGGGAGTTGAATCTACGTCAGCGGAGGTGGCTGGAGCTGTTGAATGATTATGACATGAATGTGCACTACCATCCAGGTAAGGCTAATGTTGTAGCTGATGCTTTGAGCAGGATGAGCATGGGAAGTACAACTCACGTTGAGGATGAGAAGAAGGAGCTGGTAAAAGATGTACACTGACTGGCCAGACTGGGTGTGCGTTTGGTTGACTCCACTAGTGGGGATGTTTCAGTTCATCCTAGTTCTGAATCATCCTTGGTAGTTGAAGTCAAGCAGTGTCAGCATCTAGATCCCGTGTTGATGGAGCTGAAGGACTCAGTGCTGATGAAGATGAATGAGTCTTTTACTTTGGGAGGTGATGGCATACTTAGGTATCAGGACAGTCTGTGTGTGCCAGATGTGTATGATTTGCGGACCAGGATTGTTGCAGAGGCCCATGGTTCCAGATATTCTATACATCCAGGTTCCACCAAGATGTATCATGATCTCAAGCAGATTTATTGGTGGGATGGCATGAAGAAGGACATTGCAGAATAGTGGCCAAGTGTCCTAATTGTCAGCAGGTTAAGGCAGAGCATCTTAAGCCTGATGGTCTGACTCAGATTATTGAGGTTCCGACATGGAAATGGGAGGCCATTAATATGGATTTCGTGGTTGGGCTTCCGAGGACTAGGAGGCAGCATGACTCTATATGGGTTATTGTGGACAGATTGACTAAGTATGCCCACTTTATCCCTGTGAAGTCTACTTACAGAGCCGAGGATTATGCGAGACTCTATATTGATGAGATTGTGAGATGGCATGGGATTCCCTTGTCTATTATTTCACACAGAGGATCTCACTTTACTTCTCATTTCTGGAGATCTTTCCAGAAGAGCTTGGGCACGCAGGTGAAGCTTAGCACTGCCTTTCACCCTCAGACAGATGGGCAGGCGGAGCGCACCATACAGACATTGGAGGATATGTTGAGAGCGTGTGTGATTGACTTCAGAGGTAACTGGGATGACCATCTACCTTTGATAGAGTTCTCGTATAATAATAGCTATCACTCCAGCATTGGGATGGCACCGTTTGAGGCACTGTATGGCAGGAGGTATAGATCTCCAGTTGGGTGGTTCGAGGTTGGAGAGTCATCCATTTTGGGGCCGGAGATCATTCATGAGGCCTTAGAGAAGGTCAGAATGATTAGGGACAGGTTGACTACTGCTTACAGTCGACATAAGTCATATGCTGATAACAGAAAGCGGCCCTTAGAGTTTGATGTTGGTGACCAGGTTTACTTGAAAATATCGCCTATAAAAGGGGTGATGATATTTGGTAGAAAAGGGAAGCTGAGTCCAAGATATGTTGGGCCATATGAGATCCTACAGCGTGTGGGTGAGGTGGCCTATGAGTTAGCATTGCCTACAGAACTAGCTTCTGTTCATCCAGTCTTTCATGTCTCTATGTTGAAGAGGTGCCTAGGTGATCCAGCATCAATCTTACCTGTTGAAGGTTTGGGGGTTGGTGAAGACTTGTCTTATGAGGAGGTACCGGTTGAGATCTTAGACAGGCAGGTCAAGCGGCTGAGGAACAAGGAGATTGCCACAGTAAAGGTATTGTGTAGAAATCATCTTGGTGAGGGTGCTACTTGGGAAGCTGAGGCCGACATGAGGGCTCGCTACCCTCACCTGTTCAGCTCTTGAGGTTAGACTTTATACTCATAATCCTATGTTTCCTTACTTCCCCGTATGTTGTTGCTATTGATTGACTGTGTATAGTGCTTTTATCATGATCTGACTGACATTACAACGTGAAGTAGTAGTGTCATTCGTGGACGAATATTCCTAAGGGGGGGGGGGGGATAATGTAACAACCCTAAAAATGAAGAGGATCAAGACTTAGGTTTTTCAAGAATGCGTGCAATTAGACCAAGGTCCACACGGATTGATACGCGTAGAACCAGACCTCAGAACGCTTACTACGACCAAGCCAACTAACTTGGGGAGTTAATTGAGCTTGTAAAGGTTGGAAACAACCATGTGAGGCTCATGAAAACGAAGATTTAATCGAAAGAGTTTTTACCGGACTCAAAAGAAGAAATTTTAAGTTTTGAGGGTCCAAGGGTAAAATGGTCTTTTCCAGGCCAAGGGTAATATTGTAATTACCCTGAGAAATTAATTATTTAATTAATTAATTTAATTAAATAAAGAAATTCGAGTGGGGCAACCCGAAGTGACCCATTTTCGCAAATGGGAGTCACTCGGGTTCGAGCCCCACTAAAAGCAAGGATTTAACTTGATTTTATTTAATTTGATAAATTAATTTAATTAAATAATAAATATTAGCTGATTTAAGAAAAAAGAAAAAAAAATTAGATTTTATTAATTATTAATTAATTTGACTAAGTCTTGCCAACAAGTCCTAGTTCTAAGAGAACACTACCTCCCATCTCCCTCTCTTTCACGTCAATCTCTCTCATTTTCACACTTTCTTTCTGGCTGCCAAATGTGAGAAAAAAATCTGAAAGAAAACAAAAGTTCTTCACGCTTGAAGAATTTACACGCAAAACACAAACGAGAAAGCAATTCGATAACGTTAAGCAAAACGTAATACGCTAGTCGGGTAAGGTGTGAGTTTCGGGATTGGACGTGAATTTGGAGAAGTTCTGGGCAGCAAGTTCAAGTGTTGAACAGCGTTAAAATCAGGTATGGGTCTTCTTACTCTTGGTCCCTTTCCCAAGAGACCCCTAGGATCCAGAATATTCGGCTCAAAAACTAGGGTTGTTTTCCACGGTGCATGTCCCTGTCATTAGCTCCCAACGAATTCGTAGGTTGGTATGAATGCTGGTAGACTTAGGAATGTGTGATGTTTGTGCTGAATGTGAATGTGTTGGATGTACGTTAATTTATGAAAATGACAACCCATGTATGTATTCGGAATTATGTGTAATTGTGTGCAAGAGTGTGTGACCATGACAAGGGTCTCGGCTTTGAGGCTTAAATTTGTTAATGTTGTGGTGGTTAATTTACGTACACAAACTCATGAAGATCGTGATGTTCATAAAAAGGAAATGTGGCTGATTTGAATAAGAATCTTATAGCCAATTAATTTTATGAAAGATGCACTTAAAAGTACGTTGAAACGGATTCATGAATGTAACTATGAACTAAGTAATACATTGATGTTATGAGTTAAAAAGTGACTAAAATTTCCAACATTTTACAAGTTAGTTTTAGGCTAAATACTAATGCATAAGAATCTGGAAATTTAATGAAAAATAAAAGAATGAGGCCACTAGGAATTGAACCCGTGACCTCATCCTTGGGCGAAATAACCCACGGAAATGGGTGAGGGTTGGGGGTTCGATCCTGGGTGCAGGCGGACAAATGAATGAGTATAAATAAATGAGGGGAGTGGGATTCGAACCCACCACCCCTCGGTCAGAACTCAAGAAGAACAAAAAAAAATAAAAAAAAGGGATGTGAGGCGTGGGAATCGAAACCCACGACCTCAAGGCTGGAAATGGAGGAGGTGAAAATAAGTATTAAAAACAAGTGAGGCCGTGGGGATTCGATCCCATGACCTCACTGTCCATGCTCTCAACTTAGAGAAAAATATTAAAAATATTTATATGGGGCTGTGGGGGTTCGAACCCACCACCTCACAGCCCCTAGCGAAATTTAATTAAAAGTATGGAGGTTGTGGGGGTTCGAACCCACAACCTCCCTACTTAGGAGAATTAAAGAATAAAAATAAAAGAGGCTGTGGGGATTTGATCCCACGACCTCTTGGTTTAGGCGAAGTGGACAATAATATGTTAATGAAAAATAAGAATGGGGTTGTGGGGGCTCGAACCCACAACCCATCGGCCAAACTTAAGAGAAAGGTTAAGTAGAAAAATTAATAACTTGATGTTCATGTTGGAATTTAATCTAGAGTTCTAATGTCATGAATATTAAAATTAGAATCAATTAAAATATGTAAATGATATTCAAGTGATTCAAACTTGGGTTCCCTTGCCCAAACTTCCGTTTGATACATAAGTCATACGTGAACAAATTATCCAAAAACAATGCCATCTACTTGGATCGAAATCAAGATCTTGGCATATATACAAGATACATAAGTCTTGTACTACATAATCTTAGGAATGTATGAATCACTTAACGAATATGAATGAAGCCTCATGGCTTGTATGTATAGACATATAAGTCTAACATACGTTCAAAATTAAATGAACCTAAGATGTATGAAATGAAACGATGAACCCTAGAATGGTTAAGTATGAGTGTAAGATACACTAAATGGCCAAGTGCATTGGCATATGACGAAATGAACATTCACGTAATAAGAGGTGAATAACTATGAAAAGCAAGGGTGCTAATGATGATGAATGTGGTGACAACATGATATAGGCTAATGTAAATGATGAGAGCGATCTCAAATGAGCCTAAGTAAATGTTACCAATATGTATTCACCTATGAGAGTGTAAGATAATGAAGAGACCAGTCTCTATGAACACTCTAATGAGAGTATTGAGATTAACACACTTAATACGAACGATGAGATGAGAAATCATCTAATGAGCTATGATGTCCTCATACTAGAAGCCAGCTTCCATGACGTATGACATGAATGAAATGGAACTTTACACTGAGCACCGATAAACTAGCTATGAGCGGTGATGCCTTCTTACGGGAAGGGCGAAGGTTCACGTAACTCTCATGAGATGAGACTGTCCGGCTTGCCGGGTATGGGTCTCCTTATATATCCTAGTCTTCAAACCTATACTGCCAATATAGGGATCTGGCGGGGTTAAATTCCCATGTACGCTAGCATATTATTGGATCACTTTGGCCGGTGATTCCACCTCTTTTCGGTGTGGGGGAGACACTGGATTTCATGATGCTCACATGATCTATGTTGGTTAAAGTTAAAGTTCCCAATGAATGAATGATGCCAGCCTCAAATGATGCACATAATGAAATGAATGATATCAAAGGTGTTAGGATAGGATAATCAAAAGGTGAGTTAGATTCAAGTGATGACATTAGGTCATTCTTGGTCATTGCACAACGAACCTAATGAAAGTCTTAAACTACATCCTAGGTATAACTGGTGTTTACACGAGTCTATGAATGAAATGAAATGGAGTATGTATGAATGAACGAAGCAGACTCTGTGTTTGCTAATGAAGACTCCCTAGTTGAGGTCCCATATGTGGAGCCCTCATTTTGGAAAGTCTTAATGTCAAGTCCATGATTCCAAGGTCTCATGGCATATGAATGAATTATATGAAAGAAGCTATGTGTTATGTGTTATGTGCTATGATAAATGCTATATGAAGATGTTATGTGCTGTGTGCAATACGATAATTATAATGATGCATGTTACTCTCATGGCATAACTTTCCTATTCCAAATCTGGAAAGCTCACTGACTTTCCTAATCCAAATTTGGAAAGATCCTTTACTTTCCTAATCCAAATTTGGAAACTTTCCTAATCCCAATTTGGCAAGTCTACTGACTTGACTTCCAAAAATCACGTTATTAGGAAAGAGCTATTCTTTCTCATGCATGTCCTTGGTATGTGCTTGCATATACCCATACTTAGTATAAGTGTGTACTAACCCTATACAAACTTTACTATTTTAGGTGCAGGCACAGGTGGACGATAGAGCTACAGGATCATCGTTGCAGTTATCCGGACGTCCAGCATTCATCCGGAGTTGGTAGGTCCTCATGCTTTCGAGGATGCTACTGTTTTATATTCTAGCTTAGTTTTAGAGTTGAGCTAGTGGAGCATGTTCCACTAGCGTTTCTTTCCTGTTTTTATTTAGACTATGTGTTGGTGCTATTTTGGCAATTATACGCTTTATAAGTATTAAACTTTTCCTTTCATTTGATTATCTCTTAATGTTAGATGGTTGATGGTGAACAAATTACGAATGTATTAGAAATGTTTAGTAAGTAATATTTAAAAACAAAAAGTTTCAAATTTTCTGCTAAAATTAACCTATGTAAAGTAAGAATGATGTAAGTAGCTTGTCTGCGACCTCTGAGAACTCAACGACGCCGGTCTCGTCTGAGGTCTAGATTCCAGTCGTGACACATTTGAGTTAGAGTTGCCAGTAGAATTAGCAGCAGTGCATCCGGTCTTCCACATCTCACTCTTGAAGAAGTGTGTGGGTGACCCAGCCTCTATAGTGCCATTAGAGAGTGTGGTGGTGAAAGATAGTCTTTCTTATGAGGATGTACCAGTTGAGATTCTTGACCGTCAGGTTAGAAGGTTGAGAAACAAAGAAGTCGCTTCAGTCAAGGTTTTATGGAGGAGTCATTCCGTAGAGGGAGCTACTTGGGAAGCAGAAGCAGACATGAAAGCCAAGTATCCTCACCTCTTTCCTTTCGATTCCACTCTAGCTTGAGGTAATAGTTCCTCTTCAATTTTCCTGTCATTCATGCTAAATTCACTTTTAGAATCATGTTCCCTCAGTTTGTACTTTCATTTTCAGCGTAATTGCATGTACTCATAACTCAATTCAGTCAGAAATTCAGTTCTCAGTGTTTAGTCGTGGGATTTGCAGCTCTCTCCCTCTATTTCATCTAGTTTAGTCTTCATTCGAGGACGAATGTTCTCAAGGGGGAGATAATGTAACACCCCGTAGCCAAAACAGACCAAAAATCAGTTTTTCAGAAAAATCTACAGGTGCAACCAACGGTGGCATCGACGGACCGTAGCCTGACCCACGGTCTGTCCTGCACAACCGTCGATGGGATCAGAAACTCCCAAAAATTTTAGCCTAGAAAAAATTGGTTAAGTCTTGGACGACAGATGAACTTACGGTCCGTAGGTCAGACGACGGTCCGTAGTCCGTGACCGTCGATCAAGACTCCTTTCACCCACTCTCTGACAAGAGCTACGGATGACCAGCATGGTCCGTAGGTGGAAAATTTGCAGACAGTTAAGTGGAAATGCAGTTGGGTCAACTTCAAATGGTCATACCTCTTAGCACAAAATGAATTAGGTGTCACATGACCTACTAATATTAGACCTCCGAGTAAAAAGTTATGCCCAGTTTAGTAAAGGCCTGTCGAACAGGCCCAATTGACGGACCCACCGATGGGGCGTCGGTCAGACGACGGACCGTCAGTCCTGTCCATCGTTTGGTCTGACAGCAACTTTCCCAGGGGTCTTTTAGAAGTTTTCCACTCTGTTTAAACCCTAAGTTACGTTGTTTTGACCCTAAATCATCAGATTTTAGTCAGTTTAAGCCTAGAAACATAATTAAAACATATCTAAGTCAAATCATTAAATCAAAACTTAGAAAATTAGAAGCAAGAGAGGAGAAAAAGCTCAAGAACCCTAGTTTAAGAAAGCCACAAGCTCCAGCAGTTCCAGCCCCAAAACTTAAGTATTTTTCCGTGGATTTCATCACTAGGTAAGTGGGATTTCACTAGTGGGTTCCTTTCACCCATTGGGTCCCTACTTTTCAGTCAGTTCTTGATTCTCTTGTCATGGTTAAATCTAGGGTTTCTAGAACTTTGATAGAACTTCATGAATTTATTAAATATATGTTCCAAATCAGATTATCATGTTATTACTCAGATTATCGCATGAATTTCAGAACCCTAGCTTTGTATTTCTTTAGTTCTTGAATTACACATGCTCGCTCAGATATTTCAAACACTTCAGATATACATGCCTCAGTTATAAATGCAAAATTACCAGATTAATTGTTGCATTCTCAGTTTGCATGTTCAGTTTTGAGCTATCCAGTATTTACAGAAACTCAGACAGAATCAGTTAATTTACAAAATTCATTGGGAGTAGCATAATACCGAGTTGGACTAGGGTTTAGCGTACCCAATAGTCCCAGAACTACTAGCCAAGCAGGTTGTAAGTCCCATTTATGGGCAATCAGTTTAGTGATCACGCCAACATGCCTTTATACCTTTGGCAGGGTATATTGGGTCCTCTTGATGGGGCATATACATCGGACTCCATATTTAGCTCATGTGATTTTATTATCGGTTATTAGTAGCTCCCCAGTTCAGTCAGACTCTCTACATTGACCATTTATTAGTATATTTAGTATTCAGTTTCAGCATGTTATAAATTGGTCATTGCATTCAGTTAGCTCAGAAATTCAGTATATTATGTTCAGTTTATTATACTTGCTTTTGTGCTTGTTCAGTTATGTTTTATTTCAGCTTTACTCCATCCTACATGCTCAGTACCTTTCAAGTACTGATGCATACGTGCGCTATATCTTCTCGTGGTGTAGGTTCAGGTTCTCAGCATCCAAATCACGCATAGATCAATTTTCGATCTCCAGTTCAACAGATTCAGTGGTGAGTCCTCATTCTCCGAGGACAATAGTCATGAGTTTCTTTTCCAGTATTTAGTCTTTTGGTTTCAGTTTTTGCTAGATTTAGCTCGGGCTTGTCCCAGTATTTCTAGTCCAGTTTAGAGTCTATTTTCAGACATAGTTAGATTCTGCTTAGTATTGAGTTAATATTTCTTTTGTATTAAACTCACTGTTTTCATATTATATCAGTTTTAGCATATGAGTATTCCCCATCTTTTCATTTTAAGTATGATTTAGCTTCCGCAACAGTTTATTATCTTTAGTATGCTTATGATCATGCCAAGAGGGTTAGCTTGGGATCACTTGTGATCCTAGGTTCCTGTCCGCGTCTCAGGGGTAGCTAGGGGCGTGACAACACTGAATTGGAGGCCGCGAGGAGAGCATTTTTGGTAGATAAGGAGGCCCAACAGATGAGGGCTCGTGAGTTGGCTGCTGGGGCGTCTAGCTCTAGGCTTGAGGTTGTTGAGAGGAGCACCACTGAGGGTGCATACATTGCTGCAGACACTACTGATGGTGTCCCTACTATTGATGGAGCGGGTTCTGGGCAACCGGACCCGCCTGCTTGTTGATCTTCGGTGCTATGCGCCTCAGGTTTGCTTCACCTACCACCTTCTTATTATATTTCTTATGCATTGGGGACAATTGCATGCTTTCTTGTTGAGGGTGGGGTAAATGGAAAGTGGGTGTTAGGGTGAAGTCTGAGTAGCCAAACTCACGATCCTCTCTTGGGGTTTTCTTGCCTGTGTTCTTTTGCCCCAAAAGACTGATTATTTTACTGTTGAACTGGCATGTTTAATATCTTGTACAAATTATGAATGTGAAACTTGAAGCATGATGTGTAAATACAATGATATCCCGTTCTAAAGAGAATGCTTCCATGATTAGGCATAGTGAATATTGAATGTGTTGGCTCTAAGCATGACATAGAGATACACCATTGCATGGCCCTCAATCTAACACTTGAACTAGGTGTCCGATAATCTGGTAGGGTAATGAGGTTTTAAGAGAGTGTGAGGAAAGTTGAATAGTCCACTGTTGGTACCTAGCTAGAACTTGCCCGGTTAGTCCTGTAAAAGTAATCTGTGTTAGCCAATTAGGAAAGGATCATAGGTCCTTGTTCAAATTAGACAATTTTTAGCCTAAATAAAAGAAAACCAAATGAAGTTAGTCCCTGTTTGATCCAAATATCTTGAGCTTACAATGAACCTTTCTTTTCGACCCCACTAGATTTTTTGGGTATAATGTGTTGGCCCTGGTCCCTCCTTGGACATGTGCACCTCAACTTAGGCCAAAAGCTTAAGTTGAGGGTGGCTAATGCAGAAACCAATCTCGTCTTGGCCCTGACCCAACCTTGGGTATTGTGTATCTCAACTCATGACAAAGCCATGAGTTGAAGGTGGCTACTATGAGTAATGGTCTGAAAAGGGGGGTTGAAAGGAAAAAGAAAAGAAAGTGAAGTTATAAAGTGACTCAATCAAAGTCAAAAGCAAGTGAAGAATTTGAAAATAAAAATAAAAAATAATAATAAAAGAAGTGTTTAAAAGAAGAGTCACTTGCACAAAGAAAAAAAAAGAACGGAGAAAATAAGGCAACGAATACAAAAAAAGGAAAAGTAGGGCATAACAGACAATGAAAGAGGTAGGATGCTTAGCCGTAATGTCAAGGAGGGCAACAAGTCACTAAAATGAATCTATATGTATCATACCTGACCCTAAGCCTACGTTACAAGCTAAGAAAGTCCTATCATGATCCTAAGAGTCTAATATGATGAACTTAAGCAGTGAAAGTAAGGGCAAGCCTATGGCGACAAGTACCAACTAGGTGTGAAGTCGTTTTGAGCGTGAGTGTTGACTAATGATCCTTATACCCAAATTTGAAATCACTAAGCAAAAAAGGAGGATATCTTTTGAAGTGATAACACTAGTTGCAATATTGGAAAGTTGGTGCCTTTGTGAGAAATAAAAGAATAAGAGGTATCGGCGTGGTGAGTCTGTGTCATGGTCTGATCCACATGAATGAGCCTAGTGAGCCTAAGAGTGAAATCATGCATCAAAGTAATGAAAATAGTTGGGATTGATAATCATATGATTGCAAAAGCTTAAAAGAGTATACATTTGTACAAAGATGTTATGGTGAGTCATAGTGCGTCGCTTGAGGACAAACAACGAATTTAAGTTGAGGGTGTTGATGTACAGTGGTTTCACGGTACTTTCAATGATTTTTCCTTAAGTTTAGTGTGTGTCTAAGGCTTTTTTGTAGTAATTTTAACATATTTTTATCTATGTTTGAAGGAAAACTGTCCAAAATGGAAATGCAGAAGACTGTGCTGAAATCAGTGCAAAAGTGATGACCTACGGAGCCATCGACGGTCCGTCGACCCATCAACGGTCCGTAGGTGGGGATAGTAGTTTAGAGGTTCACGCATTTAGAAGAAACTCGGAGAAATCTGACCAAGTGTGGGGCTACGAAAGGATCGACGGACCGTCCTGACAAATCGTTGTTTGTAATAGAAAGTAGTCCCAGTACCTGACTTGAACAAATCACTAAGAAGAACGGAGGCATCGACGGACTGTAAGTGAGACGATGGGCTGTGCTGATGGTCCGTCGATTGTAACAGAAAGGATGCAAAAGTGAAGGCTGAAGAAAAAGCTAAGTGTGGATTGACGGATTCAGTCGACGGTCCGTCGTTCCATTGACGGACCATCAGTTGGGTCGTTGATTGAAGACGTGTTTTGGACAAATTTTTCCTTATTTAAAACTCCTTTTATTTTAGGACTTTATTATTATAAATATGGTTAAAAACCTCATTTTTGGGGTTAGACTTTTTACTAATTTTCATACTTTTGTTATTGGAAGTTGAACTTTGGGATTTTGGGAATTACTTCAAGTTTCCAGAATCGATTCTTACAATATTTTCGTTAATTCAAGTGGTATTTCTGGATTTTTCTTCAAACTTGTCAAAGTAAGTACATGAATTCTTGTTTAACAACCATGAATTGTGTAATTCTAAGCATGAGTAACTAAATCCACAACTAGGGTTGTGGGAACTATGGGTAATTAATAAGATAAAACTAGCTAAATAACAATTCTAGAATAGGTTCTTGCGTGTATTGATAATTCTTTTGTTTATAATTCTTTATAACTAGTGCACGCGTTAGAACTTGACCTATTTATACTTGTCGGACCAAGGAGGTAGTTAATAGAAAAAGAATTATCAACATAGATTTAGTATACACTATCTAATAGGCTAGTCTCAATTGGTGCGAAGTAGTAACTTAGCAATACATTAAATATGATGCTTAATATGAGGTAAGGTTAAGGGTTAGTAATTCAACACACGTAGCCGGACCAAGGTACGGGGTGAAATTTTCTAGTTGTCGGACCAAGGAATTAGAGATACATAACTTACCACTTTGCATGCAAGACACTAGAAAAGAGTTGTTATAGCTAGGATTATTGTGTTATGAACCCGTGGGGAACACTTACGCCCTAGTTTCTCTCTTCACTTGATAAACAATAAAGTTTTAATCTTGCTACTTGTTTACTTAGAAATAATTGAACATTTTTTTTTACATAAACCCCCCCTTTTATATAACTATTTTCAGTAAGGACTTGATTAAATAGACGTAATCGTAGATTAAAGTTAAGTCTAAATCATATTCCTCGTGGGTCTACCCCAACCTAACAATTGGGTTCTTTACTTGATACAACCGCTTATACTTCTTTAGGGAAGTATAATTTGAGCGTATCATGAAACAACCTTGATAGGACCAGATTCAGTCCACTATGCTATAGAGAAAGCACAACTTATTAGAGAGAGACTTAAGATAGCTCAGAGTCGCCAAAAGTCTTATGCAGATGTAAGGAAAAGGGAACTAGAGTTCCAAGTTGATGATTGGGTTTTCCACTTTCACCTATGAAGGGGGTGATAAGATTTGAAAAGAAAGAGAAGATCGGTCCCAGATATGTAGGCCCTTACTAGATCTTGAAATGGATTGGTAAAATGTCTTATGAGTTAGAGTTGCCAGCAGAATTAGTAGCAGTGCATCCAGTCTTTCATATTTCTCTATTGGAAAAGTTTGTGGGTGATCCAACATCCATAATGCCATTATAGAGTGTCGTTGTGAAATATAGTCTTTCTTACGAGGATGTACCAATTAAAATCCTTGATCGTCAGGTTCGAAGGTTGAGAAACAACGAAGTCACTTCAGTCAAGATTTTGTGGAGGACTTAATCCGTAGAGGGATCTACTTGAGAATCAGAAGCAACCACGAAGTCCAAGTATCCTCACCTCTTTCCTTCCTATTCCACTCCAACTTAAAGTATTAGTTCCTTTTCAGTTTTTTATTCATTCATGCACGAATTAAGTCTTAGTGTCATGTTCCTTTAGTTTGTACTAACATTTTCAGCGTATTTTAATGTACTTGGAACATAGTTCAGTCAGAATTCTGTCTTCAATGTTTAATGGTAGGGTTGTAGCTCTTTCTCTCCATTTCAGCTAGTTTAGTCTTCATTCAAGGACGAATGATCACAAAGGAGAGATATTTTAACACCTCAACAATCAGACCAATTCAGGGTTCACAGACCATGATAGGGTCCATGATCCGTTAACTTGCCCGTAGTCATGACTTGGATGTCACCTGGCCCAGACATCAGACCACGGGCACCTTCACGGTCCATGGTCTTAATGATGGGCCGTGGTGATGCTCGTAAAATCATAAGCAGTAGACCCCTAGACAATCCCTAAGATACCCCTCGCCCAAGAAAGGACCACGAGGACCTTCATGGTATGCGTTCCTGAAGACGGGTCATGGGGGCGTTAGTGAAGCCTCACCAGTAGTCCTCCTCGCCAGTCCCTTAAACCCCTACGCCCAAGTGAAGACCACGAGAACCTTCATGGTCCATGTTCCTTCACATGGACTGTGGGAGGGTCCGTAAAAGCCTAGCCAGTGGACCCGTAATCCTGAGCAAGCAGACCTTAGACCAAGTGAGGATCACGAGAACCTTCATGGTCTGTGGTACCTCACACGAGCTATGATAAGGCTCGTGAGACAGACCCGTAGTTACCAACTGAAGACCACGACCCACTTTATGGTCTGTGGTCCCTTTCACGCTCGGCAAAAGAGGCCGTGGTCAGCCCTCATTAGATTTTAGGTAGGGTTGTTTTTTTTTCCTCCCTATTTGTTAGACACCTAAAATACGTCGTTTCAACCCTAAACTACGTGGTTTCAGTTAGTGTTATCCTAGACACATAAGTAGAATTCATCTAAGTTAGATGTTTCATCAAAAAATAAAAAAAAATTAGAAGCGAAAGAGGAGAAAAGGTCGAGAAACCCTAGTTCAGAACGCAACAACATTTCATCAGCTCCAGCCTCGAAATCGAAAGGTTTCTCCATGGATTTTTTCATCAAATATATGATATTTCACTAGTGGGTTCCTTTCGCACATTCGGTCTTAGATTTCAGTCAAATTCTTGATTCCCTATTATTAACTAGACCTAGGATTTTTAGAACATTAGCATATTAATGTGAATTAGTTAATTACATGTTCCAAATCAGATTATCATGTTATTACCTCATTTATTGCATGAATTTCAGAATCCTAGCTATGTATTTCTTTAGTTCTTGAATTAGACATGCAAGGTCAGATACTTCAGAATTTTAAATATTCATGCCTCAGTTTTGAATGTGTCATTATAAGTATATTAATGTGCATTCCCAGTTTGCATGTAAATTTTGGAGCTATCTAGTATCCTACAGAAATTCAGTCATAATGTGTTAATCATTTAATGTATTAGTTTCGGTTTTTCTTGATCTAGTTGGGGCATGTCCCAACATTTCTAGTCAGTTTAGAGGCTTATTTTCAGACATAGTTAGATTCAATTTAGTATTTGAGTTTGATATTTCTCTTGTATTAAACTCTCATATTTGATATTTATTTTTAGAATGGTATTTCCCATCACTTCCATTGTCATGATATTTTAGCTTTCGCACAATTCATTATTCAGTTTTGTTATTATAGTATGCTCATATCATGCCAACAGGGTAAGCTTGGGGTTACTCATGATCTTAGGTCCCGTGTACGCGTCTCAGGGGTAGCTCGGGGAGTGACAAGGGGATAATAGGATCTTAATTTAGTTAAGGTGTGTGTATGAGATTTCGGTCATAGTGTAGGGGTGCACTTGTACAGTTTCAATACGATTTATGAGTATTGAATTGTAAACTCTAGCTAGAAATAGGAGTGTAAATTACCATACAAACAGTCAAAATTCATTGAATCCAAAAATATATATTAAAAAAAGAATAATATTTTAAATAATTTCAAGAAAATAAATTAATAGTTAAAGGGTATTTTTGTAATTCAACATTGAATATTGAATTGTAAGTCTAGCCGGAAATAAGTTTGTTACTTACCATAATACGAACAATCAAAATTCATTGAATCCCAAAATAAATATTAAATGAAAAAAATAGTATTTTTTAAATAATTTCAAGAAAATAGTTAATACTTAAAGTGTATTTTCATAATTTAACTTTTGGCTTAGATTCTTCCCACTTTAAGTATAACTTGATCTGGGAACGTGCATTGCACGTTTATCCCATAATACTTCATATAAATTTTATATTGCAAATGACATATTTTATCCCCTTCAAATCTTTGGTATTTATGAAAAAAATCCATCATTGTTTCGATAAGAACTACATATATATTCCTAATAAAAAGAATATACTTTTAACTATAAAATTTACTAAGAGTGCATAAAGTAAAAATAACTAACTATTGCACAAATTCAATATTCAAATGAGGATACTAAAGTACCACATGCTAGGCTAATGTATACAACACAACAAACCATGGTAAATTCTCAATAATAATAACAACATAACAACAAAAAGTTGTACAATAACAACAAACAACAAACATAAATGTTAAACTAAACAAATAAAAAGAAATAAGAGAAGAGAGCATAGAGACATTCTCATGTTTTTTTTTTCCAATTGGTTAAGCTGTGTACATTATTGTGTCAAATGCCACTAGTTATAGAATAACATTGAGGAACATAAAGACATGTCATAAATAAGATATTAATCTATTTGATATTATCGATGAGACATGAGTGTTAAAACATAATGAGTATAATTAATGGAAGTTAAATACATTTACACAATTAAGAGTTAGTGGTAATTTATGTATACTAATATGATGATTTACTATTTACTATTTACTATTTACTATTTAATTTATTAAATAATTTATAACATTTAAATGTAATGTAGAAATAAAACTATAATCTTAGGATAAATATGTAAAAGAATTCAAATATGTTAAAGATTTAATGGAAAATATATTCGAATAATTATTAAAAAATTCATAGTAACATGAATATGAAAATCATCGCTATTACTTCTGGAGGATGCAAAGATTGTTGGTTTTTTCTTGCTAATAATAACTTACAATTTAATAATGAGTATTGAATTGTAAGTCTAGTTGGAAATAAGAGTGTGAATTACCATAATATGAACTGTCAAAATTCATTGAATCTCAAATAAATATTAAATGAAATTAAATGTTTTAAAAAATTTCAAGAAAATAAACGAATAGTTGAAGGGTATTTTTCTAATTCAACTTTTGACTTAGATTCTTCGCACTTTTAGTAATACTAGTCCTTGACACGTTCTTGTACGTGAGTCCTATGAAAAGGTATGAATTACTATCAAAATCACATTTTAAACGATTTTCAGCATATTTTTTGTTACCTTCACTTGCAACGTCTAACTCTCTTATCTTCTCATGTTAAATTGTGCAATTTTCTTAATTCGATTTACTATTGTGAGCTTCCATCCTTGTAAGTTGATTCTTAAATAACATTAGGTATTGACCCTTTAAATTCAAATCTTAATTCTAAAATTGGCTTCTACATTAAAGTGAAGAATCACTTTCCATATCATACCTTTTCAAATTCTTCCACTATGAGATTTATAATTACGATTATAAGCAATATCAATGTACTCATTTATCAAGAAAATGATAATTTAGTTATTAAATGGCTTAAGGACTTCAAATTCTACTCTTATGAAGTTAAAATATTTTTATTTAATCCAATTTCAATTTAGTAGAGGAGCAAAATGGTTATTCAATTTTTCACTTTGGTCTTCCCACTTATAATAATACTAGTTTCTGAACACGTGTTTCACACGTGTGTTTCATGTGAATTTTTGTAGATACGTTAGATTGACTAAAATTCATGGAAATATATATATGTAAATTGTAATGAATAATAAAATATAACAATTACAAAATAGGAATAAAGACTTACGTCAATAAAACATTCATAGAAAACTAAATTAAGACGTCTAATAGAGAAAAAAAAGACAAACAGAAACAGATTTAAGAAAAAATTCAATGTAAACATTATTCTTATAAGACTGATGTATATAGATGAAAAAATAAATAAAAAATTAGTACATAACTCTTTGAGTTCTTATAGACTCCTTTCATATCCTATCATAATTAAAGAGTCTTCTTCATCTATTTTAACTATTGAATAAATATAATAGCCTAATAATCTTGGTAGGGGTTTCATGAGATAAAAAAGTTTAATTCATATAGATAGAATAAAAGGAATATCAAAAGATATCTTAAAGTTTTAGTCTAAATATTTGGAGGTCATGAATATGAAAAGATAAGACTTATGGATATTAAGAGTATAAAAATTGAATAAGTAATTAGAAAATAATAATAAATAAGTGAAGAATATGAAAAAGAAAATTAAAGTAAGCAAACCATGTAGAAAGAACCACTAAAGTTCTTATAACGTAATTAAGCATCAATGAATTTAAGTTTGAGAAGTTAGAAACATTCTTTAATAATAATCAAGAGAATATTATCAATATACGTGTCTCCATTTTGCAAATTTTCACCATTTAAATTATTAAATTTTGTTATTTATCGTAAAAGACAATACTTTATCCATATAAATTATATTATTTATGCGAGGGGTTAAGGAAAACGTTATGAGAGGAGGAAAAATATAGCAATTTAGGTAGAGACTTTTTTAAAAAATATTTATAATTATTATATACATATAGATTGTAGATGATAAATATTAATAAATTAAATATTTAATTAGAAATTCATCTTTGGAAATCTAAAATTCATTAACATTTTAATTAAACTTATACAATCAAATATTTAAATATTGTATAACAATTTAATTTATAGAAGGGGTAAAACCGTTATCCAACTTTCAACTTTTTTTTGTTCATGCTTTTAGTAATATATGATATTATATGATTATTAAGTCCAAAAGCCAAAAATAAGCTAAAAGACATAAATCAGAAATTTGAATTATAGTTTTTGGCTTATAAATCAAAAGCAGTAAACCCATCCAAACAAGCTGTAACACAAAGTATAAAAATATAGTAAGATGAGAGAAATTAAACAACACATTATGGCTTGGTCAGAATAAGCAAATTATAATATATGTTTATATAGACTCTCAAGTTAAGCATGGTGCAACAATACCTAACTTGTAACAACATTTAGTAAAGACTGATGTTATCAAGATTTAGTTCAACATATTATTTTCTTGATTAGTACTTGGTCATTGCATCTAGCTAAGTTTTCAGTCATACTTCAGTACAATCTATTGCCCTGCTCAGTCTATATTGCCAGTATTATATTGTTCTGTTTATATCATTCAGCTTAGTATCTAAATCCTGCATGCTCAGTACATTCAAAGTAGTGGCGCATACTTTGCGCTAATTTTCTTTATGATGTAAGTTTGAAGAGCTCAGCATCCTGATCACGCTTAGCACGATTTTCAGCCCATACTTGGCAACTTTAGTAATGATTCCTCATAGATCGAGGGGGTTTCTTTATGCTTGGTTTAGTTAGCTTACTTTCAGTCTTTCAATATTTTTTTGAGTTGGACTTGTGCCAACAACTCATCAGTAGTATAGGCTTTCAAACATAGAGTCAGCGTTAAGCGTATTGGGGTTGTTTCTCCTAGATATTCAGATATATTTTCATTTGGAGAACTTTAGTTTTGACTCATTAATTAGTTATGCTTCCACTTATCATATTTATATATCTAGTATGCTTGTGATATGCTAGACTTAGGGTTAGCTTTGGTTCACTTGTTATCCTAGATCCCATGTTATGTCTAGTGGGTAGCCTCCGGGCATGACAAACTTAGTATTAGATCATTAGTTTTAAGAGTTCTCGGGTGTCTAAAAGCCCCACTATGTAGAGTCTGTTTTATGGGTGTGAAGCACGCCACACTTATGAGGGGAAAACTACTAGGTGTTCAAAGAAAACTTCACTCCTTTTACTATTCATATCGTGTGTGAAGTGTGATTCAACTTCTCCTTTCTAATCCATCGTTCTGCATTTTAAATTATTCCTTCTCTCAGAGCTAATGCATGCAGTTCTAACACATTTCCTCTGGTCCCGAACAATAAGGTTACGAATGTAAAGTTTCGCAATGCAATCCAGATTTTGGCTCAGACCATAGCCAACTAGAAAAATAAACAGGCCCTAGTTTATGCAAACACCACTAATGGATCAACTGCATGTAGGGTCAAAAGTTTGTTCGTATGAATCTGCCATAGTTTCTTTGGTCGAAGGTTGGTGAGGAACCACAAAACTTCATTGAGAAGGTCTAGAAGATTCTTGAGGCAATACATGTGACAGTACTGTAGTGATAAAGTTAAGCTAGCATCATATTTACTTAAGGATGTAGCTCATAGCTGGTTCACGTAGTGGAAACACAACAGGGGTGCGGCTCATGTGACTTGGGATTGTTTTACTGGAGCTTTTCGGATAGGTTGTTCTCGAGAAAGTTGAAGGAGGCTAAGGCTCTCAAGTTTATGAACTTGAGGAAGGGTTTGATGTCAGTCCAAGAATACGGGCTAAAGTTCACCCACCTCTCTGGGTATGGTCCACATATGGTTATCGTTCCGAGAGCATATATGAGCATGTTTTACTTGGAGTATCTGATCTGTTGAAGACTGAGTGCAGGAATTCTATGCTATTAGGGGATATGGATATCTCAAAACTAATGACCCATGCTCAACAGGTTGATGGATATAATCTCAAGGAAATAACTAAGGATAACATGAAGTCTAGAACATTCAATTATGAATACTTTCAACATAAGTCAGGCGGTGGGAATGTCTCACAATATTAGTTAAGTTTTACAACCTTAGTGCCTTCATCAGCTATCGCTCCATCCCCATGTTTTGATAATATCATAAAGGAAGGGCTTCAAGATCTAAGTCTCTAGGGAGTGTTTCAGGTAACATGACTTTTCCATCTTGTCCAACGCGTGGTAAGAACCATCCTAACGACTGTTTTACAGACAGAGAGAGGTGTTTTGGGTGTGATCAAATCATAGGTTAAAGGATTTCCCTTTTGCACGGCAAGGACAAGGAGGTAACATTAACAGGGCTTAGTCTACAACTTCAGAAGTGCCAGCAGGTCGCCCCACTCAGCAGGATGCCTCGTCTGGTAAAGAACCATCCAAACGAGTGTAGTAAGATGGAAAACTCACTCTTTGGACATGACTTTTCCATCTTGTCCAAAGGTTGACGGGTGTTTTGGGTATGGTCAGGTCATAGGTTGAAGGATTACCATTATGAACAACAAGGACAAGGAGGTAACATTAAGAGGGCTCTGTCTACAACTTCAGAAGGGCCGACAGGTCGCGCCACTCAGCAGGGTGCCTCATCTAGCAATGATGGTGGTCAACACCAGAACATGTTGCATGCTCTTCAGTCCATTTAGATACTTATGCAATGTTAGATGCAGTAGCTACACTTTCTTTTGTAAATCTCTGTATAATAGTAAATATTGGTGTTATTCCAGAAACTCGCTAAGAACCCTTCTTAGTCTCTACTCCAGTTGGTGACTCAATTATAGCTAGATGGCTACATAGAAATTGTATTACTACAGTTTCCCATAATGTCACCTCAGCAGACCTTGTAGAGTTATGAATGATAGATTTTGATATAAATTTAGGCATGGACTTGTTACATTCCTATTATGTCAGTCGTCTAAAGAACTAGGATCGTTTGGTTTCACCTTCCAAACGATCCCGTCAAATTGGACGGGTAGTAACTTTGTGCATATAGGATGATTTATCTCTTACTATAAGGCTAGTAAAATGATTTCCAATAGGTATATATATATCATCTTATTTGGGTTAAGAATTAAAACTCTGAAACCCCAACTCTTGAGTCAGTCCCAGTGGTGAATGAATTTTCAGAAGTGTTTCCAGAAGATCTTCTCGTTGTTCTCCTTTGAGAGAGAAATCAACTTCAGAATAGATCTCCTTTCAGATACCTAGCCTATATCAATTCCCTGTTACAGAATGGCTCCAACTAAGCTTATGTAATTGAAAAATAGTCGAAAGAACTTCTAGATAATTACTTCCTTAGATGACCTAGCATCTCTCCATAAGGTCTTCCAAAGTTGTTCGTGCGAAAGAAAGACGATTCTCTGAGGATGTGCATTGACTATCGAGAATTTAACAAAGCCACAATCAAGAATAAATATCCTACCCCAGGATTGATTACTTGTTTGACTAACTTTAGGGTGATAGTTGTTTTTCTAAAATAGACCTCAGATCTGGCTATCATTAGCTCAGAGTTAGAGATGGTCACATCCCAAAGACAACTTTAAGTACTTGGTATGGTCACTATGAATTTATAGTTATATCTTTTGGACTAACGAGTGCCCTTGCAACTTTCATGGACTTAATGAACAAGGTATTGAAATAGTTTTAACACCCAATTTTGACCGACCTTTAATCATTTTTAGGACTGCCATTCGATTAAATACATATTTTTTCAAATATATTTCGAGTTTAAAATCTTACTCAATTTTGTCCAAAATTATATATTTTAGTATGCATACCTTATTAAAGTTATTGTAAATATTTTAAAATTATTAATAAATTTTGAAATAATTACTTCATTCAAATGTTTTACAATTTAAGTGATTTTTAAATCATATTAAAATATTTTAATATATGTGGTATTTTATTTGGATAGAAATTCCTTACTTTTCCTCAAAATTATTTAAATCTTAGCCCATTTTATACCAATTTATTTTAATTCTAGTCATTCCAATACCAATTGTATTTTAATTATAACCACCATTTCCTTTCAATTCTAGTCAATTTTATTACAATTTTGGCCATTCCATATCCAACCCAATCTGATTTTAAAATCTCATCTTTTAATCTCAACCGTCCATCCTTTAATTAAAACCTAAAATCGAATCCTAGCCCTTCATCTCTTATTAAATCAATGGTTGAGATAAACTTTCCCATCTCTTTCCTTTTTAATATCAAAAGACCTCAAACCCTAAGAGATTTTATTCACTCATCCTCTCCTCTCTGAAAGCTGCTGCCCCTCCTCCCTTTCTCTCCTCCCCTTCCCACTTCTTTCTCTTCTCCGGCGAAGTAGCGAGCCACTGGTGGACCCCAATCGTTGGTGGTATCTCTCTCCCTCTCATCTCCTCTCTGATATGATTGGATTGCTTATACATTCTCATTTCAGTCTAAATCAGCTCTGAATTTGCTTGTTTCACTAATTTCAGAACGATTAAAGTTTTTGAATATCTCTGATATTGAGTAGATTATTCATCAATTCTGGCATATCTCTGTATAATTGATTCTATAGATCATCAATTTTAGAATAAATGGTACATATAGCTCAATCACATTTTGTTCTTATTTGATAATTGATTGCTTGATTTCAGAATTAATTAATTGTGGTAAGGTTCTACAATTTTTTAATACAGTTTTGTAAAAATATTAATATGCGTGTGATTGAGTAGCTCTAATTGTGATTTTTCTTGAGACTATTGCATGTTTCCATCATGGTAAGTATACATCCGAATCTGCATGACAATATGTCTTTCCTTACACCGTTTTACATTGCATTAATTGACTATCCTTAATTGTTTATTTGCTTATCTTAAATAAATTAAAATAGATTCGTACTAGTTTTATTTTTGGTAAAATTGTTGTTGATTTATGGTAAGGTAATTTATTGTTTGGTAATATTTTTATCTAAGGAAAATTTACTAATTGATTCCTTATACTATTTCTTTTCCTTTATTTTTGACCCCTCTTATTCACAATATAAAGAGACCTCTCTTTCCATTATTCACCACCGGTTCTACTCATAAAATACTCTCACTTGAACATTAAAAATTTAATACTCTCTCCTCTTAAAAAAAAAAAGAAGATTTCTGGAAACTATGAGCATTCTTTCTTGCTGTGGTGCTATTGTGGATTGAAAACCTTGCTAATTACTTTATTGCTGATATATAATTCTGCTTTACTGGTTAGTTCCTTCTACGAGTTTAATTTTTGCATTGTTCGTATTATAGGTATGCTTGTGATAAATAAAGAAAAGCATTCGGGTTCGTGATAAGTGTGGGATTTTGCATAGTCGCCTGAGAAGGGATGCTTGAATAGAGCTTTATTTAATTTATTTCAATGTTTGAATTTTTATTTAAGTGTTGGTTTGTACTAATTTTGTAGTAACTGGATAACTCTAAGACTCTATATATGAATATATTTGGGTGATCGTCTAAAGGGGGAGGGGGCTTTACGTGCTACTCGATACTTTATCGCAATTATTTATTAAGAAACCATGCTTATAGGATTAAAATAATAAGGTTAGAAATCATGCCTATAGGTGCTACACTATTTTGACCTTTCAACTCACATAGATATCATGCTCATAGGACTTAACTAATAAAGTCAAGGTTAAATTAATTATTTTAAATCATTATTGCATGTTTCAATAACTTAAGCTTGTTAGTTCATTGATCAAGTTTTACTTAATCTTAAATTGCTAATAAAATTACTATGCCTATAATTATTGAGGAACCATGTTTACAATTTGATCACATTAGCTAACTTATCGTGAATATGTGATTAATTTGGCATAATAATCTTGTCGTCTATGTTAATTTTGAAAATTGATTAATAATGAACTAGTCACCATGCGATGTGTTTTCTGAATAATATAAATTTTCAGCATGCTTAATAATTTTGTTTATTAACTTTTAGTTTGTTAATGAGTTTTTTTTTTTTTAAAAAAAAGATAATTAGATTCTAATAACTTTTTGCATGATAAAATCAGATTCTAAAGTTTTAGTAGGTCAATTGGTCAGATGTTAATAATTTTTTGTATGTTAATAATTTTTCAGCATGTCTTATCACGTAGTAATCATGCATACAAGAATTTAAAATATTTTATATATAATTTGAAGTTAGAAAATCATGCCTATAGGTTTTGTTCCAATGTTTTGACTTTTCGAACACCTAGAAATCTTGTTTATAGACTTCTAAATAATTTTTCAGCATATCAATAATTAAATTAAAATTTCTTGTGCATATTTTATACCACTTCTAAATAAATAAATCAACTATTATTGCTGCAATTAAAAATCTGATTTGCCACTTAAAGTAGTTTCTGCACTAATGATATAATGTGCTATTGTTCTTTAAAAGAAATAAAAAAATAATTGGCATAAACAAAATGCTTGACTTTTTTTAAATAACTATATTTTATAATGATAATCATCGCATTAATAACTTATTGGCTACATTAATGTTTTGCCCCCCCCCCCCCTCCTCTTTTTTTTATGATGTTTTATGACATGATTATTTTGTTTTATCAAAGTCATTGTTCAATCCTCCTTTCATACTTTGGGTTGATTATGACCTTTTTTTTTAAAAAAAAATTTATTATAATAATAATCTCTCCTAACCTATAGTATATGGGAAAGTAAAAAGGAATTACGAGGTCTAATTTCAATTTTAAAATTAAGCCGGACGCGCCCCGAGAGTACCACCTACCCAAGATTTTTCAAAGGAACTCTGTGTATTTATATGTAAATTTTTATGTGCTTACGTATAATCAAAATTGTTTCAATGGTGGAGGAGCGCGATTAACAAATATCGTGGTATCATCCCTATAAATAAATAAATATTTTTTTAAAAAAAACTTTTATTTCTAACTTTCTCAATTTTTAAAACACTATTTTCCGCACATCAAATGCTTGTTTGGGGTAGCATAATAAATAAAATGGAATTATCTATATTTATTTGCATATTCAATCTCCTCGCTTTTCTCTTTATTAATTGCTTAGTATTTGTTTTGTGTAATATTTTTATCAGCTAGTCTTGCATATTTAACTAATAAATCAAAATAATAAAGTTACTTTAATTGTTTATCTTATCATCTAGACTTGCATATTTAACTAATTAATAAAAATAATAAAGCTATTTGAACTGTTTATCTTATCATATAGTCTTGCATGCTTAATTAATTAAAATAGTAAATTGATCTTTATTGTTTAATAATATGTTATCACCTAGCTAGCATGTTCAAATTAAATAAATAATGAAGTAACCTTATGTGCTACTTGTAACCACCACATAAATTGCATGAGATACGACTGGGATCCACATTTGTGGATCTCGAGGGATGCCTAACACTTTATCCTTGACGTAATTTGAGCTCTAACCCGATCTCTAGTTCATTAACCTTAGCTAGACTTAGTTAGGTTAGACTGGCGGCCTTTAATTCATTAGGTGACGACTCTTCAAACTCCAAAATCCCAAAAGAGTTGTTAGGTCGTGCACCAAAACCTGTTTTTGCGAAAAAATGGGGCATGACGGAATGACGACTCCGCTGGGAATATTAGGTTCTTACCATTACGTGTTTCATTCTTATGTGCGGTTTACTTATTTAGTTATTCATTGTTTGTTTGATTATTAACATGTTGAATTATTATTCATTTCCTTGTTATTTTTTAGTTATTTATTGTATATTTTTCATGTTCCCCCTTTTCTCTCATCCCTTATTAGTTTATTACCATGTTTCGCTCCTTCCCTTTTTCCTTATTCGAAGTATTTCCACGTTTAATATATATTTCTTTCCTTATTTGTTTAATTTATGTATGTGTTTGTATGTTTATTTATGTATTTATTTACTGCTTTCCTTAAAAACTGTCTATGTGTTACTATTTTCCATCTAAGTGCTGAATGTTACTGTTTCGATAACTGGTATTCCGCTCAAACTTCCCCAAATTGGGACCCTCTTCCCTTTTAATTTTGTTTTCGTGATGGTGTGTGATGCACATCTCACAAATACTTCACTTCTCTTCAAATATCCATTATAGAGAGTCGGCATATGCATGGACGGAACAAATAGATTTACTACCGCGAAACCACAAGCCTCTCGCATAGAATCCCTTTCAAGTCCGTGTCAACCCAAATCTTAGAAGTCTTAGTTAGGTCATACATGTTGTATAAGCCATGGGTGGTTTGACCCTTGGTGTTAACCAATATAATTAGTAGCCACCCTATCGTCTAAAGGGCCGCAACACCCTTTAGACAAAGTGCATATTTATGTGTCAATGTGATCATAATAAATTAAATCAAGCCAACTTTGCCGAAATGGAGTTTAGAAGTTGTTTGTTGTTTTGCATAGTCATGGATGCTTTCAACTCCCCAAACCCTCAAATTGTTGTAGAGTTGAATCACAAGCTAGAGAATTGGTGGATGGATATGAAGATAGACTGCGAAAGGGAGATTCGTCAGTTGTTGGGTGGTCTTACCTTTACTAAGTATCCCTTTAGAATCACCTTAGTAACAAATGTCAACTTTAGACCTTATCATAGTCCATAATCATATATTAAGAGATAAACATGTTCATTACATATACATAAGTAAAGTCATACCTTAACAACAATCCAATCAACAAACATACATACCTTCATGTCTTACCATAGCATAATGAACCAACCCACAATCGCTTTCAAAGACTACTTGTGCAATGTAAAAAGTGAAGTCCCATACCCTCACTCCTACTAAGTAAAACTCAAGAAATCATAATTATAATTCAAGTCATATTCATTATCGTATTACATAGGAAGAATAGCAATAACCGACATAGACCATGTGAGCTACATAGAATCCAGTGTCATATAACACCACACCGAAAGAAGGTGTCCTACTTCCCTAAGGTAGAATTTAATATACATAGCTCTAAGGTGAATCCAATAGCTGAGACCTATGAGTGCTTCTAGAAAACCGGCCTATTGCATTAGCGGAGGGGCTTCCATCTCATGAGTTCACTTAGATGACCCAACCTATTGCATTAGCGGAAGGGACTTTACCTCATTGACCATATCCATTTTTTACGAAGCATAAATTCCCAAATTATCTGTATTTAGTTATTGAATCATATGTGAAGGAATAGTTTTCCGTTCATTCAATACAACTCACATAACAGCTCAATCACTCAACAAAGGGAGAACTGCCTTTCTACATTAGAATCATCATATTCGTGAAATCCTTTCACATTACATTCATAGTGATTTCATTATAATGGCCTTTCAATCAATACAACATCAATAACATAATCCTAGATAATCCATACAAGATTATGTGTAGGGGTAAGGGAAACTAGTCTTTCAACAACACCACAATTCGCACAATAGTCGTAAAATCTTAACTTTCTAAGTGGAACATCAACTCATACATAACCAACATCATCATATAGAAACCCTATCAATTTACCTTTTAAGAGTCATCAATCATGTCTCACAATCATACTATGAATAACTACTTTAAGCATAAATAAAACAAATTAATTACTAAAGTATACTAGACACAATTCATAGTATTAATCTTGCATCAATTAACCCATCACAATTCATGAAATTGGGGTCATGGGGGATTACATGGGTTCGTGGGGAATTTATTACAAAAATCACCTATATACGACAATTCATGCATAATATAAAACAATTAACTTATAGACAATCATTTTAAAAAGAGCCATGGATAGAATCAAAACCCTAATTTTTGAACAATATCCAAAAAATTGAAATTAGAGTTGAAGGGATTCATGGAGAAAAGTGTTCCATGAATCAAGGTTCCTATACCTTAATCGAAGTTTTGCCCACGAATTGGAGTTGAGAAGATTGATTCTTGAGCCCTAATCTTGACTTTCTTGGTGTTCTTCAATGGAGGAACTCTAGAGAGAGAAATATTGAGAGAAGTGGTTTTGGGGGTAACATTTGGGTGTTTGAGTTTGTGACTTGAAAATGGGTGAAAATTGACTTAAAACAATATATAAACCCCCCACTAGAACACCCAAAACACCCCCACTTTATTTGACTAAAATAAGAAATTACAAAAGACCCTCAACTAGGCTATCTCGTCTAGGGACCACGCCCGAGTTCACGGCTCGTGAAGGGGGACGACGGCCTGTTGTGGTGCCTGTGGTCCTCTAGGCAGTAGCCTCACTCTATTGACCAAACCTTCATGAGGCAAAGTCATGACCATGAGACATCTCACGATCCGTGGTCAAGACCACGAGTCGTGGTGAAGGTCGTGGTCTTGACTTACATTTTGTGAAGGCGTGTCCTTGGCAAGTCCTTGAAGCCTAGATACCAAGTGATCTTCATGATCACTTTCACAGTCTGTCAAGGGCACCACGACTCATGGTGGTGCCTGTGAGTTTGAGGCAGTAACTATCTCAACTTGACACTTTTCCCTTGGCTTTAATGGGTTTTCACGGACCACTTCACGGACCCTGGTCAAGACCAATGTTCGTGAAGATAGTTGTGAACCCTAGGCAGTGCATGGCCAAGGTTAGGCAACCTTGTATTTTGGGTGAGGCTTGCCCCCTTACCATAGCGCTTGCCCATGCAACACTCACCCAAAACATAGAGGGTCTTCAAAAATACAAGATGTAGCACGTAGCTTCATGATAGATCACTAAACTCCTTTAACTCTCAATATTAATTTACACACCTACCATTTTTACGGGATGTTACATTATCTCCCTCTTAGGAACATTCGTACTCGAATGATACTTTAAACACTTTTAGGGGAAATAAAGACTCGCGACTAGCATTCCAACAAGCATGAAACATAAGAATAATGCAAAATGCAAAGGAGGAAATATCAAATCTATTCTCAATACATAACAATGCAATACAAGGAAGTAGGAACTACATCCACAACCCAATATGCACCAAACTCATCATTTCATACCATTTTAGAAAGAACTACCTTCTCCATTTCAACATGCTCAACACAACAATAAAGAGCCAATATGCCATTTCAAAAAAACATAACTAAGCATGTTCAACACAACATCTCATGAATTCAAATATACAATCATCATTCTTGAGTGCAAACCAATATGAGGAACATATATAATTGATGAAAACTCAAGATACTAAACATGAATTTTCACTAGAACATGCACAACATAAGGAAATCATGAAAACATTAAACAATACACATGACTCTCAAATCATTAAAAACCCAAGAGGAACTACTAACCTCAAGTTTGATTATGAGTATAAGGAAAACGATGAGGATAACGGGACTTCATGTCGGCCTCAGCCTCCATGTAGCAACCTCAACTAAGTGATTCCTCCATAGAACCTTAATTGAAGGTACTTCTTTATTCCTCAACCTCTTTACTTGCCAGTCCGAAATATCAATCGATACTTCTTCATAAGAAAGGTTATCATCAACTCCTAAAACCTGTAAAGGGCGGATAGATACCGAATCACTTATGTACTTGTTAAGCATCCAGACATGAAACACCGGGTGAACCAGAGCAAATTCACTAGGTAAGTTCAATTCATAAGCAATATTTCCAACATGTTTCAAGATTTAGTATGGTCCCACATAAGAGGGACTAAGAATCCCTTTCTTACCAAACCTTATTAGGCCTTTCATAGGCGAGATTTTTAAGTAGACCCGCTCACCAACCTCAAACTCAAGATCCCCTTTTCTATTGTCGGCAAAGGACTTTTGCCGACTTTGGGCCGTCTTCAACCTATATCTAATAAGTTGAACCTTTTCTATGGCCTCACAAACTAACTCGGGACCAATAAGAGCAAATTCACCTACTTAAAACCAACAACCAGAGATCTAAACCGCCTACCATAAAGTTCTTCAAACGGAGCCATGGTAATACTTGAGTGATAACTATTGTTGTGGGAAAACTGTATCAACCGTAGTTGATCATCCATATTACCCTTGAAATCAATCACACACTCCCTCAACATGTCCACTAAGGTTTGACTGGTGCGTTTCGCTTGACCATCCCTTTGAGGGATGATACCAAGCCCATTTTGGAATGCCTTCCAAAAGTGAGAAGTAAATTGAATATCCCTATACAAAATGACAGACAAGGGAACCCAATGCAACTTCACAATTTCATTGATGCACCATTTGTCATAGTATTGTGCCGAAAATGAAGTCTTGACGGGAATGAAATGGGATGCTTTAGTAATCCTATCAACAATTACCCATATAAAATTATGTTGTCTTCGAGTACAAGGAAAACCCTAAACAAATTCCATGTTTACATCCTCCCACTTTCAAGTGGGGATATTTATATCTTGGGAAAAACCTCCTGGTTTTAGGTGTTCGGCCTAGACTTGTTGACTATTCGGACATTTGGCCACAAAACCTGCTATATCTTCATTCATACCATTTCACTAATAGACTTCCCATAAATTATACTACATATTGGTGGCTCCACGATGAATTGAATACCGCAAACCATGAGCCTCTTCTAAAATTCGCTCTCTCAAGCCATCAACATCCGAAACACATCATCTAACTTGGTACCTAAGCACCCCATCTTCCTATTGGTAGAAAGCCTCAACGGAATTGTTTAGAACCGATTCTTTCAATTCCATCAAATAAGATCAAGGTGTTGCTTAGACTTCACATCAACTACCAAGAAGGATTCAGAACTATGATGAACCACAAAACCACCCTTTTGAGAATCTACTACTTTGACACGTAACCGGGCAAACCTATGCATCACATACTAACTCTTTTTTTCTCATATTCTACATGGGCCACACTACCCATGGGCAATTGGATAAGGGAATCCAAAACTACATTGGCTTTGTCGGGTTGTTAAAGGACACTCATGTGATAGTCTTTTAGAACGTCTAACATCTTTCTTTGTCGGAGATTCAAGTCTTTTTGAGTGAACACTTATTGAAGACTCTTGTGATCGGTGCACACATCTACATGCACCGCATAAATATAATGTCTCCATATTTCAAAGAAAACACTATGGCCGTTAGTTCAAGATAATGGGTCAGATAATACTTTTCATGGACCTTGAGTTTCCTCGAAGCATAGGCAATTACCTTACCACGTTGCATGAGGACACAACCCAAACCTACTCGACAAGCATCACAATACACTACAAATCCATCGGTACCCTCCATTAAGGTTAACACCGGAGTAGATGCGAGTTTATCTTTCAATTCTTAGAAGCCTTTCTCACAAGCCTCATACCAGACATACTTTACTTTCTTTTGAGTAAAGGCCATCAATGGAGAATTAATGGAGGAAAAACCCTCAAAAAATTTCCTATAATATCCGGCAAAAACAAAAAACTTCTAATATCAGTTGGAGTTAGAGGCCTAGGCCAACCTTTGACCGCCTCTGTCTTTCTCGGATCTACTTCAATACCTATGCCAAACACAAAATCACCAAGGAAAGCAATCAAATTAAGCCAAAACTCACATTTACTAAACTTAACATACAATTGGTGATCTTTAAGGACTTGGAAAACAATCATCAAATGCTTCATATGATCACCCTCACTTCTCAAATATATCAAGATATCGTCAATTAAATAATCGCAAAAGAATAAAGATATTGCTTTAACACTCTATTCATTAGGTCCATGAATGCCGCCGGGGCATTTGTTAGACCAAAAGACATCACAAGGAACTCATTGTGAACAAATTTAGTTTGGAAAGCCGTTTTAGGAATGTCAACCCCTCTCACCCTTAGTTGATGCTAACCCAAAAGAAGTTATATTTTGGAGAAAAAGTTAGCCCCTTGTAGTTGATCAAACAAATTGTCAGTTCTATGTAGTGGATACTTATTCTTTATAGTTACCTTGTTTAATTTGTGATAGTCAATACAAATTCTAAGGGACCCATATTTCTTTTTCAGAAATAATACCAGAGCACCCCATGAATATATGCTTGGTTGAATAAAACCTTTGTCTAGTAAATCCTTGAGTTTCTTCTTCAACTCTTTTAGTTCGGCCAGAGCCATTTGGTAAGGAGGGATAGATATGGGTTTAGTATCCGACAAAAGGTCAATGCTGAAATTTATCTCCCATTTGGGAGGAATTCCGGGCAAGTCATTAGAAAAGACTTTCGTAAATTCCATCACTATAGGGACCAACTCTAATGAAGGGACCTTGGATTCCACATCTATAACCCTAACAATGTGAATCATGCACCCTTTCGACATCATTTTTCTAGCTTTTAAATATGACACAAATCGACATATAGGGATAAAATTTCCCCCCTTCGACTCTACCAAGGACTCATTTGGAAACTGAAACTTAACTAGCCGAGTTCTACAATCAATGGGAGCATAACATGTATGCAACCAATCCATGCCCGAAATTATATCAAAATCAAGAATGTCTAATTCTACCAAATCAACCAAAGTGAATTTATGAGACAAATAAATAGGACAATTTCTATAGAATCTTTATCCCACTATCGAGTTACCAACCGCGGTAGACACCGAAAAGGGTTCTTCTAATACATCGGGGAGTATTTCAAATTTCATAGCCAAAAAAGGTGTAACAAATGATAAAGTGGCACCAGGGTCTAACAATGCATAAACATCAATAGAAAAGACTTTCAACATACCGATCACAACATCTAGGGAGCTCTCTTGATCATCTCGTGATTGGAGAGCATAAAAATGATTCTTCTTTGGAGCATCGGAGTTTGAGCCCCTAGGAGCATTTTGATTATCATCTTTCCTTTGGTCCGCACGTGGTGGGAAATCTTTCAATTTATGGAAACCCTTTCCACATCCATAGCACAGACCCATACTAACAAGACATTTACCATCATGTATTTACCACATTTGGCACATGTAGGCCTCTCCACAGAAGAACCACCGCTATTTCTTTCATGGGCTTAGGGTTGGACACCTTATATTTATTGGGCCTTGGAGAATTGGAGGAAAGTTGGTTGGAAAATATCTTCTGAAACCTTGGTCCACCTTGACCTTCGAACTTACCCTTACAAGATCTCCTGTCATCGCTTCTTGACCTTTTTACCTCTCTATTCTTCTTCCTAAGCATTGACTCCTTAACTTGTTGAGAATATAACATCAACCGTGATATATCCATGTTGTCATGGAGCATTTCTGCATGACATTATTCCTCAATGGAATCGGACACACCTATCACAAATTGGCTCAACTCATTTTTAGGATTGGACACCAAAGAAGGGGCATACTTGGACAATATAGTAAATTTCAAGGAGTATTCTTGCACACGAATACCACCTTGACGAAGGTTAAACTCCTTAACTTTGGATTCCCTCTTCTCATGGCTAAATAACCTTCCAAGAAAAGCTCACCTGAATACTTCCCAACTTATGGGACCCACTCTTATAGCCCTATTATCCTTCCATTGGGAAAAACATACTTGAGCCACATCCTTTAGTTGATACCCGACTAGCTAAACTTTCTCATTGGAAGTCACCCCATAGCATCCACTATTTTATATACATCCTCTAAAAAATCTTGTGGGTCTTCATCCATCTTAGACCCAAAGAACACCAGAGGGTGCACTAGTAAAGTCCCTCAACCTCGAAGCCATGGTACTTGTATTTAAATTAACCCGGGGCCCACCATCTTGGTTGGCTTGAGCCGTTATATCTTAGGCTCGCGTAGTGATGAGTTGAGTTTGAACCGTAATGAGTTGAGTCAAAGTCTGAAGAGAGGATATTATCTCCACATTAGTCATAGCCCCTTCCCCATTAGGGCCTTGGATCTTGACGAGCTTGGGGAGGAACTCCCTCATTCACACCTTCCTCTTTCGCCCTTCTTGCATTAGCCCTTCTTGTATTGATTGCCTATTTACACAAGAGAAGGGTTAGAAAAAAAGACTTCATAGAGTTAACACTCCAAATCACGATTAAAGAGTAATGATAAAAGTGAAAGTTTCTAAACATCCCATAGCCTCTCATTCATAAGTGTGGCGCGATTCACACTCATGAATAAGACTCTAATAGACGTGGTTCATGAGACATAAACCTAAAATTATCCCAAAACCTTATGTTGTGATACCATGTTTGGAACGAGCCAGAGTTACCCCCTAGGAGCGACACGGCGTACTTGACCCCGAAAGGGTCTCATACAAGACCTTAGCATACATCATTACATAAGACATAGAATAATGCAAAAAAAATTAAAACTTTTAAATTGAAGTCAAACTCTTTCCATAACACGAAAATACGAATATAGACTTGTCTCAATCCTCATCTAGAACATCGGAATACAAATAGGGTCAAAGCCCTTACATAAATAAAGTCTCAAAAAATAGAGAATACAATATAGTCTTGAACATGGAAAGTAAACTAGAAACTAGAATCAATGGCAAGTTGTCCTCAAACTTGAGGACTCACCAACACTAGGGAATATTCGACCCAACCATCACTTTGAAGAAGTAGTAGTCTCAACGACCAGAACCTACACTCATAGTAGATTTAGAATAAATGGGTTAGAACATACATACTAAGTAAGGACACATGCATAAAAATCCTTGAAATATGATAAAAGGACATTTTAGTAAAAAAAAAGCATGCATTTATTAAATTTGGAAACCATTTGTGAATACAAAGACATAATGCAAGTCATAATAGCATTTTTCTCATAAATCTTCGTAATAGTAGCATCATCACCTTAGCAACCTTAAAAGTAAACTTGTGCAATGTATAATTGGCATCCCATAATACTAATTATACTAAGTATCCCTTTAGAATCACCTTAGTAACACATATCCACGTTAGACCTCATCATAGTCCATAATCATACATAAAAAGATAACCATGTTCATTACATATACCTAAGGACAGTCATACCTTAAAAACAATCCAATCAACATACATACATACGTTCATGTCTTACCATAGCATATGGAACCAACCCACAATCCCTTTCAAAGACTATGTGTTCAATGTAAAAGTGAAATCCCATGCCCTCACTTCTACTAAGTTAAAATCATCAAGAAATCATGATTATAGTTCAAGTCATATTCATTATCTTACTACATAGGGAGAATGACATAACCTACATAGATCATGTGAGCTACATAGAATCCGATGTAATATAACCCCACATCAAAAGAAGGCGTCCTACTTGCCTAAGATAGAACTAGACATACATAGTTATACGATGCATCCACTAGCTAAGATCTATGCGGGCACATAGTTATGGGATATGGAGATTGCTTCCAGAAATCCACCGTATTTCATTAGCGGAGGGACTTCCATCTCATGAGTTCACTTAGATGACCCAACCTATTGCATTAGCGGAAGGGCCTTTACCTCATCGACCATATCCACTCGGTGCTAAGCATAAATTCCCAAATTAAACGTATTTAGCCTTTGAGTTGTATTTACATGTGTGTCAAAATACTTTTCCTCTCATTCAATACAACTCACAAAATAGCTTAATGATTCGATAAAGTGAGAACTACCTTTCTACCTTAGAATCATCATATTCATGTGAGAAATCCTTTCACATTACATTCATAGTGTTTTTATGAGAATGACTTTTTAATCAACACAACATCAATAACATAATCCTAGACACTTCATACAAGATCATGTGTAGTGGTAAGGGAAACTAGTGTTTTAGCAACACCACAATTCACACAATAGTTGTAGGATCTTCATTTTCTAAGTGGAACATAAGTTCATAAATAACCTTTATCATCATATAAAACCCCTAGAAATTTACCTTTCAAGAGTCATAAATCATGTCTCACAATCATACATAGAATTTCTACTTTAAGCATGAATAAAACAAGATTAATTACTAATTTATCATAGACACAATTCATAGTATTCATCTTGCATCAATAAACCCATCACAAATCCATGAAATTAGGGTCATAGGGGATTAAATGGGTTCATGGGGAATTTACTATAAAAATCACCAATAAATGACAATTCATGCATAATATAAGATAACTTACTCATACAAAATCTTTTATTCAAAACCCTAGTTTCTGAACAATATCCTAAATTTCAAAATTAGAGTTGGAAGGCTTCATGGAGAAAAGTGTTTCATGAATCAAGGTTCTGATACCTTAATCAAAGTTTTTCCCACGAATTGGAGTTGAGAAGATGGATTCTTAAGCCCTAATCTTGAAGTTATTAGTGCTCTTCAATGGAGGAACTCTAGAGAGAGAAATATTAAGAGAAGTTGGCTTTGGGGAAATATTTAGGTGTTTGAGTTTGTGACTTGAAAATGGGTAAAAATTGTCTTATAAAAATATATAAACCACCCCCTAAAATACCCAAAACATCCCCCACTTAATTGGATTAAAATAAGATATTACCAAAAAAAAAAACTTAACTAGGTTGTCTCATCTAGGGACCACACCATAGTTCACGGCTCGTGAAGGGGGACCACGGCTCGTGTTGATGCTCGTGGTCCTCTAGGAAATAGCCTCCCTACACTTACCAATCCTTCATGAGGCTAAGTCATGACCACGAGACCTCCCATGATCCGTGATCAAGACCACAAGTCTTGGTAAAAGACGTGGTCTTGACTTATACTTTTTGAAGGCAAGGCCTTGAAGCCCAGAAACCAAGTGATCTTCACAATAACTTTCACGGTCCGTCAAGAGCACCACGGATCATGGTGGTGCTTATTGTTTTGAGACATTACCTACATCAACTTGACACTTTTACCTTGGCTCTAAGGGGTTTTCACGGGACACTTCACAGATAGTAGTCAAGACCACTGGTAGTGAACATGGTTGTGAACCCTAGGCAGTGCATGGCCAAGGTTGGGCAACTTTGGACTTTGGCTAGGGCTTTCCTCCTTGCCATAACACTTTCCATGCGAAACTCACCCAAAACATTGAAGGTCTTCTAAACTACGGGGTCTAGCGCATACCTTCACGGTAGATCACTAAACCTGTTACAACTCGAGAAATGGTAGGTTAATCTAGATACTAATGACTTGGTGTTAAGTTAGTAATGAGGTTTGTTGTTGTGTAATGTTTTCCCAATCTAAGGAGTTTAGTGAGTCAACGTCAAGGCACGCTTCCTATGAACTCCAGGTTGTTGCCTAAGTTTGGTTCAATTAATGGAAGGCTAATAGGCCAGTGAGAGCGGATCCTATAGAATAGGAGGAGTTCAAGGAAGCGTTCCCTGGTAGGTTTTTCCCTATGAGAAAAGAGAAGTTAAGGTGGAAGAGTTTATCAACCTTATGAGTGTGAAAGAGTAATCTTGAAGTTTACTCAAATGTCTAAGTATTCTCTATCTTTGGTGTCCAACCCTAGGGATGAAATGAGTAGGTTTGTGACCGCGGTATCTGACTTAGTGAAGGAAGAATGTCGTTCGACAATGCTTCATGGTGACATGAACATCTCTAGATGGATGGTGCATGTTCAGTCTATGGGGGAGTTTAAACTTGAGAGAATGAGTAAGGAGGTGAAGAGGTGTAGGTCCGATGGACAAAGTCAACCTAGGTCTAAAAACAGATTCTATTACCAAGATGTTGCAATGGTGAAAAAGGCCCGGGTGTCTAACTCAATTCTCAAGGAGGAAAGGGTAGTGGTTCTTATTTTGAAATGTCTAGGTGTGCTAAGTGTGGGAAACAACATTTCAGAAAGTGCCTACCTGACACGGATGTGTGGGAAGAAAGGTCTTAAGATGAGAGATTGCCCAACACTCTTATCATAAGGAAGAGATGCCAAGGATGCTTCCAATGATGGTATGGTTCCTATCCCTCCAAATTATTTTCGTTTTTATGCTCTTTAAGTTAGCAAGGATAAATAAGCCCTTCTGGATGAAGGCACCGGTATGTGATGGTTTCTTATTAATGTGAATAGTTTTGTTATGGTTTCTATGTTGTTGTGATGTTTGCCTTAAATGGGTTTTTCTCATAAGTGGGGGATAGTAGGTTGACTGTAAGGTCATGAGATTATCCTTGTCTCTTTTCCTTCTATTCTTATTCAAGCTTAACACCTAGAGTTCTTTGTAGCTTGTTTTATGTGTTGGTATTGTATGGATATATGTTTACATGATCTCCTTATGATATGCATGTTCTTGATGCATTTATGATTAATGAGAAAAATGAGTTTTCTTGAGTTATGTATTCATCATGTTTGATTTCACTTATTATGAGTTGCTTAAATGTTTCATGAGTTTATTTGTCGAACATTCTTTTGTGTTATTTGGTGAAGAATTTAATAATTTACCTTTTGATAATATTATGAGCATGGATTGAGATGGAGAAGGTAGTTCCTCCAAGGTTATGAGAAATGTTGAAGTTTGATGCATAATGAGTTTGTAGATGTAGTCCCCACTTCTTTGTTTTGTATTGAGATTATTGATTTGGAGTTTATGTATTCCTCCTTTAGTTTATGCCTTATATGGATATGTCATGTTTGTGGGTTTCTAGCCTTGAGTCATTATCCCTTTATGTGTTTAAAAGTGTCATTTCAGGATGAATGTTCCTAAGTGGGGGATAATGTAACGACTCGGAAAATGATAGATTAAACTAGAGACTAATAATTTGTTTTTGAGTTCAAAATTAGGGTTCTTGTTGTGTAATATTGTCCCGAGCTAACGAATTTAGTGAGTCAATGTCAAGGCACGTGTTAGACTCTATGCTAAAAGGCCTTTGGTATGTTAGTTATGTAACACTCCAAAAGTCCATGACCTAATCTAGAGCCTCACATGATGAACTAGACCTTGTAACACTATTTTAAGACATAAAATACTGTATATAAATCATTTTAGGAAGTTTTAGAGTCAAAACGTCAAGGAACGTCCATGACATCACGAGATTTCTGAAATAGAGGTTAGTGTGCCTAGGCATGTTTCATGGGGTTTTAAGAGTAAAAATTCAACGAAATTTGGTTAAAATATTTTAAACATGGATTAGAGTGTGTTTAGGGTCAAAACATTCAGGTAAGGTTCCCCAAGAACAACCCTAAGGGTCCTTGAGGAGGACCCTTCCAAAATGACCCAAAAGTTGTGATTAGCAGTGGCTACCTACGAAGCCAATCGATGAGCCGTCGTCTGATCGACGAGCCATCGATTGATCCATGGTCCAACACTTAGCAAAAATTCCAAACTGGTCCAAAAGAGCAGTCTCTGACACCAACGACTGACGTGCAGAACAGGGGTATAGATTGAACTACAGATCGTAGGTTGGGGTCTCATAGGTTAGGTCTGGTTTTGGACTATCCAAATTTTAAGTGAGTCATTTAAATAGTTAGTTGCTTAGGTTGTTAATTAAGGGTTAGGGGTGTCCAATTAAGTTAATTAAGGGACTATATAAAGACTTAACCCTCATTTAACTAACCCAACTCACTTCATTTCCCAAATTCCAAATCCTCTTCCTTCTCTCTACTTTCGCTCTCCCCAAAGATCACCATTGAAGACCAAGGTCAAAGAGGACTATGGATGCAAGATTTCTGCTTTTTCTCCATCAATCTCCAAGGACTTTAATGGTATGTAAGCTCTTCACCTTTGGGACTCCTTTCCCCAAAGGGTTCTTTAAATTTGATTTCCAAAAGTTGATTAAAACATGGGTTTCATTCTTAATCCGAAATTGATCTTTCAAATTGTATTGTTCTAGATTTCTTTTTATTATTATGGATGTATTATGATTAATTATTGGTGAATTAGGTTAGTTCTTATTGTTAGACCTAGTTCTATGGAAGAGATCATGAATTGACCCTATTTCCCAAACCCTAGGTTATGAATTGATGTTGAATTGATTAGTGATGATGCAATTGATTTAGTTCTTATGTTAACTACTATTATATGATATTATTAAGTCTATTAATGGATGAATATGGTTGGTTGATGGTAAGGCCATGGAAGAAGGCTTCTGAAGGTGAATTGGTAAGACTTATGATCTTGAACTCTTACTTCAATTCAGATGTCTTGTACTTGATAATTTTGTTAAATTGAAGTGTTGATTGTGATTAGATTACATAGGTGATGGTATGATGAATGTAACTGAAATGTCTTGATTATATTTATTGTGATATTATGATTAAGGTATGATGATATAAGGTTAATTGTGAATCACTAATGTGCCTTACTATGACATGATGATGATAATGTGTTAATCTCACATATATGAGGGTTGTATTGAAAGGAAGTTCGTGTAACATTTTGAAATATCGAGGTCATGTGATAAGACTTAAATGGTCTCCTTAGGATCTAAACCAGTGTTCCTAGCCAATTAGGCATATTTAGAGTCTTTGAAGTGGTGTTGGAACCGAAACTGTTAAACGTCCGGCAAATTGGTTCATAAGAGGGCTAGAGTGTCCTTTTGATATAACCAAGTTAAAGAGTCGGAATTTGGTAAACAGTTGTAACCATAGGTGTAAAATGTTGTGTGGGATGGTATCATGCTGGAAAAGTCAGGGGACGACTCCCCAAGGACCAAACAAGGACCCTCGAGGAGGACCCTTAAAGCAGCAGGGCATGACGGACCCCATGACGGGGCGTCGAGGCCTCCGTCGTGCCAGCCTTAGCGCTTGGACTTTTCCTCCGCCTGCACAAGTCTCTGACATGCGTGACGGATGTGCAGGACGGAGGGAAGCCAGTCCGTCACGGCCACGACGGTCCATCGTCGTGGAACCATCGTGCGCTTGGGGAGAAAGCCTCCGCCTGCACAAGTATCTGACCAACGTGACGAATGTGCAGGACGGAGGGATGTCAGTCCGGCACGCCCACGACGGACCATCGTCGGGGATCCGTCGTGGAAGGTCTGTGGCAGTTTCAGAAAAGTTAGTTTTAGTTAGTTAATTAATTAAGTGACTTAGGGGTAATTAGGGGTTTAAGAGAGACTAATTAAGTGACTTAAGACCCTACTATAAATACCCCAACCCTCATTAGCCTAATCAGTCTCTCAAAAACAAAACTCTCTTCCTTCTCTCTACTTTCTCTCTCTATTGGAAGACTCCATTGGAGACCAACTCGGGGAGATCATTGGGGGCTGGATTAGCACGAAATTCACCATCAAAACGTCATCAAACCTTAAGGTATGGGATCTAATTCACCTTTGAGATTCTTTCCTCAAAGGGTTCCTTCAAAGCTTTTTTTCCAAAAAGTTGAGTTTCTTATGGGTTTCATCCAAATCCGAATTTGATCATGTGAATTGAGTTAATTATGTATTCTTTGGGTTAGAATGAATAGATTATCATGAATTGTAACTTGATTATGGTGAATTGAACTAGTTCGATCTAGATTGTGGGTGATGACCCCTAACCCTTAACCCTAAATGTAGAATTGATATGGATTAGGTTGAGTTTGATAGAATTGATCTCCTAATTAGTTAAATGATCTTTAATGATTGTTATTGCATTGATTATGGATCTATTATGATGAATTGAAGTTCTTCACACCTATGTTCTTGAATATTGAATCTAAGTTAAGAAGATACACTTGAGATCATGTTACTAAGCTTTGATGTAGTATTGCTTCATAGTATAGTGCTTCTCCTTGATTAGTTCTTGTGATTTATTATTGAATTACATCGATGTGATGATCTAAGATTTGTTGATCTATGGGTTGATGGTAAGGCCCTTTATTGATGGACTAGGGAGGAGTATTGGTAAGTCTTGATGATCCTAGCCTTTACTTCAAATTATGGTTAATTGTCATCAAGTGATAATGTTATGTTGAAGTATGCTTTGATTGATGTGATAAGTTGATATGGTACATGAACTTATATGCTTAGGTTGGTTGTGAGGTTGCTAGGTGTAATGTAACATAGGGAAGTTGTACGATGTGCCCTATTATGATGAGATGTACGAGGGTTGACTTCACCTATATGGATTGTTATGAAAGGACTAATTCTCATACAATTCTTATTTGAGCTATAATGATGATATACAAGGGATTGACCCTTCTATCTAATTAAATTGAGAAGATTAATAAAGATTAAAGGCTTCTCTACAAAAAGGGAACTTAGCTTAGCACCGAGTGAGCTTGTATGTGAGGGGTGACACTTTCTTGTAAGAAGAAAGGCAGGGTTCATTACGGTCCTCACGGGGTGGATAGCCTCATGACCCGAGTAGGGTGTAGAGTTGATATGTCCGTGGTTCTTTCCCCCAAGCTCCATTAACTATGTTGCCACCATAGGATACTAGCTAGTGGATCCACCTAGATAGCTATGTTCACGTTAGGTTCTACCTTGGCCGGTAGACCACCTTCCATCGGTGTAAGGTTTCATGACACCAGATTCCACATTCGATTATGTGGTCTATGTCGGTTAAGGCAAATGTTCCCTAAACTAAAATGAATGAATAAGGTATAGGCTAATCAAAGTGACTTGAGAGGTTGGCTATAGTTTAGGTAGGGGTATGGGACTCTACCTACGCCTTGCACTAGTTTTCCTTGCTAGGAACTTTGAGAGGTCAATATTATGCATGTAAAGCGATGGTATGATGTAAATGGTTTGTATGTGAGCAACATGCTTATGAATATAATGTTGTTGTCTTTGCTCAAAGAAGGATGTATCATGACATGAAGAGTATGTTGGTAACTAAATTGCTAATTGTAGTCTTGGTAGGTTACTTGATTGAGTAGGAGACATGGTAATTTTACTTGATCATTGCACTTGTGACTTATTGAAGGTTATCATTAGTATGCTTTGCTTTGCTATGGTTTAATTGCATATGTAGTCTATTATGTTTTCATAAATGTCCCTTTTCTAAATATATTTGATTGGTAATTGTATATGAGATTCCATACTTAGTACATGTGGAGTACTAATCCCTTTTCTTTCCCTTTTCCCAAACATTTTAGGTTCGGGTCGTTGAGCTTGATCCAAATTGCTAGAAAGGAAGACTTGGGTATTTTGCCATCTAAGTGGTAGGTCCTCACTCTCTCGAGGACGTGGCCGATATCTCTCTTTATGATGTGTAGTTACTATGATTCTATGTTGACTCTGTTATTCTCTTGAGACGATGTAGTAAACAGCCTATATGCGGCTTCTTTCATTTGATGTAGGGCTATGCCCAAGACTTATTGTAATCGATAGATGGTTTATGAGATGAGACGATTTTATGACTATTATTTTCTAAATATATAAGTGTATGAAATAAAAGTAGAAGAGTAAGTAATCTTCGTATATGAACAAGTCTATGTATACTTGATATATATAATTATGTGTATGTAGAGGTCTATGTAAACCTCCGAGTAGTTTTAGATAAAAAGTTTTTAATTTTTACTGATTTTTAGTCGATGAATGCTATGACGAAGCTAAGAGGCTTGTCTTAGTCCTCCGAGAGGACGACGATGCCGGTTACGTCTAGGGGGTAAACCCGGATGTGACAGTTCTTATGCAATCCAAAATGAAATAATGATTATTATATACAAGGGGTTAGTCTCCTACGACCTATACTAAGCTATGATGATTAATAAAGGCTTAAAGACATTTCAAAAGTGACTTTAGGTTAGCATGGTGTCCCTTCCCAATGTGGGTAGGTAGGTTCACAATGGTTCTCATGATATAGAGATTACAATGCAATTGTGCATAAAGAGGGTCTCAAGTATATCTCCTAGTTCTTGAACTATGTTTCCGTCACAGGAATACGAGCTAGTGGATCCACCTAGAATGCTATGATTATGTTATGATACTACCTTGGCAAGTAGACCACCTTCTTTCGGTGTAGGGTTTCATGACACCGGATTCCACATTTAGTTCATGTGGTCTATGTCGGTTAACGAAATTGTTCCCGAAAGTAAAAAAAGAAGTAATAAAGTGAACAATAACTAGGCTGACTTAAGGGGTTTGACTTAGTCTAGGTAGGAGTATGGGACTCTACCAATACATTGCACTAGTTGGCCATAAGGGAAGTCCTAGGAGGTTGTTATTATTTTATTATAAAGTAAATGATATGCATATGTTTAATCTACATGTAATGATTCTCTACGATGTTAGTCTCACTTATGAACATGTTATTGGTCTTTATTTCTAAATATGATTATGGCTATTCATGATGATATGTTGTATGAAGTTAGACATTTCTTGTGATCCTTTGTTGGGTTTACTTGGTTGTGTGGGTTAGTAGGATTTCACTTAATCATTGCACTTGTAATCTTGGTAATGGGTTATGAGTAAGAGGTCTTGAATATGTTGTAATGTTATGAACTCTTATACATATTTTGTTGTTATGATATCATGTTGGAGTTGCTTTGGTTATGTGCTCTAATATGCTACTACACATGTTGACTTGAAATTACTTTATGATGTTGCTCTTTTATTGTATATGGTCTTGTCTTAATGAATAAGTGATCATTGTCTTATATGTGTCCTTGGTTGTGCATAAGGATTTTCAAAGTAACTTAGCATGGTTTTGAAAAAATGTTCCTTTAAGCATGATTTCAATGTTTTATGTGCATATGTTCAATACTTAGTACAAGTGGTGTACTGACCCATATCTCTATGTTTTCTACAATTATGTAGGTTCCGACCATTGTGTTCCTAGAAGACCAATTAAATAAGACTTACACTCTTTTCTCCAAGTATTGGTAGGTCCTCATGTTCAGGGATGTCAGCTTCTCTATGGTCTAGCATTGAAGTTGTATTGTCATAAAGACATTGTTCATTCCTTTGTCATTTGAATATTGATGTAAGCATATAATGGCGTATTGAATTTGTATTGGCTATGTCCAATATTTGTACTCGTTTTAGATGATTCAATATGAGACAATGTATTAGACTAATTCTTATGTATCAAATATGATATCTAAGCAAGAAGCCTATGTAAGCTTCATATGCGATGAGTCTAAGTAAACTCCCTATGTAGTGTGCGAGAGGTCTATGTTAACCTCACTATATAGATATACATGAAATGTTTTAATTCATCTGCATTTCTAACCTATGAAATGCTATGAAGAATGCTAAGAGGATAGTCTTAGTCCTTTCTGAGGACAACGATGCCGGTTATGTCTAGGGGGTGCTCCCTGGTCGTGACAAACTTGATATCAAAGCATGAGGTTAAAGTAATCTTAGGGTTGCTGTCTCATTGAACCACGTTTATGTAGATTCTTGTACATGGGTATGAAGCGCACCACACTTATGAATGAGAGGTTATGGGACGCTTAGGAATTCTCACTTATTGGTAATCTTGAAAGTCGTGTCATGTCTTTTTTCTTCGAATCCTTTTCTTATCGATATAGGATATGACTACAAGACGTGTATCCGCAAGGAGAGTGGAGGAATGTTTATCTAATGTGGGATTTCCTCCCCAAGGAAACTACGCTCCCCCACAAGACAACCAAGCTCCTCCGCAAAACATGAAAGCTCCTCAAGGTGATCAAGCTCCGGTCATTCCTCCACTTATGACATATGGAGAGATAAGGGTGTCTTTGTGACCTTGGCTCAAGCCATGACTACCCAAGCACAAGCGGTAGCTAATCAAGCTCAAGCCATGGCGGCTCAAGCAAATAGGGAGGTTGGACCCCGTGTTCAACAAAATGCTAGTACCATGGCTTCCCGCTTGAGAGACTTCAATAGGATGAACTTTCCTATGTTCTTTGGGTCGAAAGTGAATGAAGACCCCAAAGACTTCATTGATGAGGTCTATAAGATTCTTTATGCTATGAGGTTGACTTCGAATGAAAAGAATGAGATAGCTTCCTATCAACTCAAGGATGTAGCTCAAATATGGTACACCCAATGGAGGGACAGTAGGGCCTTGAGAGAGGGTCCTATCACTTGGGAGGTGATTAGAAGGTCTTTCCTTGATTTATTATTCCCTAAGGAGAAAATGGAGGCCAAAGTGGAGGTATTCATCAACCTTCGTCAAGGAGGTATGAGTGTGCAAGAGTACTGCTTGAAGTTCACCAAATTGTCTAAATATTCACCTTCATTGGTGTCTAACTTTACAATGTCTTATATAAACCATCTACTAACTTGAATGTACAACATAGGGACTAAGCCCATACAAAACATAAAATAGAGACTAAGACATAAAAGGGACATGTGGGTCTTGTCCTTAAATCGATGAGGACTCACACGTCATCTTCAACCCTTAGAAACCTATTCATCCTTCATGGCATATCAAGACTTCCAATTCCCTACACTTTAGTTAAAAAGGGAAAATGGGGTTAGCACATTGAATGCACTAAGTATGGAAGCCATGCAAAACCCACATAAAAGGGACATTCAGTATAAAATCATGTTTTCATAATATTTTGATAATAAACTTCATAAAACAAGTATAAGAGATCAATTACAAGCCAACATAAACACATATAATCACATTCCACAACATAACATCGATATCACATCAATTCACATAAACATGAGACCCTTATACCAAAGGTGATTCTAAGACTCACTTGAGTGAGTTACGAAGCGACTGCCCATACAATACCTTCACACACACCAAAGTGATCCTTTTATCTACCTAAGATAAGATTATTACCCTTTCATACATTTAACTCGCTACCTATAAATACCCTAACATTCACCTAAGTCAGACATGAAGAGAATGCCCATACACCCTCTTCAAGACTACCTAAGCAATCCTTAAAGCTACTCTAGATAAGTAATTTTTCACTAACATGCATTTAACTTAAGTCATTAGGATCACTAAACCATTTAGAAGAGATTCAACACTTAATACATTCACATAATGGTCTTTGAGAAGATCTAGGGAACTCACATACTAATATCTTCAAAGCCTACTTGTACAATGTCTAGATAGCGTCCCATTTCACTACCTAAACTTTATAGAACTTATCCAACACTAGAATGTATCCCACATGATGAGAATAGGCAATAACCGACATAGACCATGTTAGCTAAGAATGGAATCCAGAGTCAAACCCTTCTCCGATGGAGGGTGTTTTACTTGCCAATGGTAGAACTAGGACACAACCCATGTAGGCACAAGGTTAAGGAATATCAAGGGTTTCTTTGTTCTCTAATGTCGTCTTAGTTAGAGAAACTCCCCAAGCATACTCACTCAGTGTTAGCCTTTGTTCTCATAGAGTATTTCAATGAAGGAGCATATGAAGAGGTACCATAACTAGTTCATAACCCAATCACATTAAACCTTACCAAAGAGGATACACTAAGGCTACCTACAATGGTTAAGAGGATAGCTTAATGACTTTCCTAAGGATATTTCATGTCGTTCCAGTCAATCAACCCTAATTCCATCATTTCAAGAAGTATACCATTAAGACTTTCAACTTGAAGGATATCATAACCTTTCATCTAAAAGATTCCAAGTTAATGACCTTCTTTACTTATTTCAAGGTCATATATCAATCACTAATACACATATAAGACAAGGGTACTCTAGCCTACCAAGTCAAGGAATCACATATTCCCATATCATTTATGCATCAAGAAGAGGGACTTAGGTGTACCACATCAAGACACACTCATCATATCCTACCATAACCACATATAGTTATTTAAGAATGAAATGCTTGAACCTCACTCATTCATACCCAACATTATCACATAAGACACTTCTTAGACGTCTTATCATTCTATACCATTACTTAAAGAAGAGTCACAACTTTAGCATCCATGTGACATCACATAATCATTATAAGAGTACTACACTTCACATCATCACAATTATACAAAATAACACATATATCACATCATACTTCACTTTACATAACCATATAAGCCATAGCATATTCAACATGATCACATTAATTCACATAAACAACTTCACAATATCCATTCATATAAGCCTTAACATGATGCTACTACAATTTACATAAATAATGCAGAAGAGGCCATGTTCATCACATAATTAACACATAATCACCGCCACCATAAGTGGACCATAACAATAAGTATTAATTCTATAGAATTATACACCAATTCTACACAATATAGAGAGACATCAAGTCAACTTACCACCTTTCCATCATCATCATCAACATCCCTTCGCCAATTCAATCAAATCAACTCACAAAGGCTCTTACCAATAGCCATGAACACAAATCTAAATAAACAATCCAATAATATAAAATATGAACGTAATCAATATAAGGCAGCCTCTAAACAATACATTCATGATCTATTCATAAATCAATAGCCCATAAGAATCTATGCATGAATTCACTACTACCAAGCCAAGATCAGTTCACCCATAGCATAGCCAAATATAGATATTTGAGAAGGTCAAGGGTTCATGGATATTTTAATTGAAAAACATCATAATACAATAATATCATATCTTAATGTTTGAAAACGTTTCATGCAAGAAGCCATGACTTAGAGTAGAAATTGGACTTTTCATCTTTTTGAAATCTTTGAAAATCATATTTTAAATTGACTCTAAGGTGATAGTAAGCCTTAGATGAAGAACTCCCATACCTTATTAGAATAATCCAAATTGAAAATCCATCTTCATCTTGAGCTCTCATGGAGTTTTTTGGAGAAAGTTTGGTAGAGAAAGGGTTTTGATCTAGGTGTTAGGTCTAAATGAGAGTTTAATGACTTAAATACTCTTAAAATACCCATACACACCTAAAATAACCTTACTCTTAATTTATGAGACTTGGGGTGAATTTCGCAAAACACCCCAAGTTCACCCGTGCATCAGGTAGAAAATGCAGGCACTATCGATGAGCCCACCTACGCCACATCGTTTGGACGATGAGCCTTAATGGTGTGGCGTGTATTTGGTCAGAGGGCCATTCTTGGTGGATTTATGTCCCACCACTTAGTATGGAGCGACGGCCCCTCCATCGACGGGGCGTCACAAAACCTACTGGGCATCGATGCCAACCGTAGGTAGACACTGCCTTGGGCAGTTCTGACCACAAGTTAGGTTTTTCTCTAGGACCACTTGTGGGTCCTAGATTGAGTCATACCCGGACGTTGGACCCCTAAACATGTACGTCTTGGTCTTAGGAACATCTCCAATCAAATTCTACATAAACGAACACGTAAAACATGCTAAGGTACACATTAACACACAAGGACGTCGAAAGGCTAACTTTCGAATGTCTTGGACGTTTTTAGACAGTTGAACTACGAACCTTACCAAACTCAAACTAGTAACCATATAAGGACCTCATAAACTCATTACACACACATAAGCACATGCAAGAACATAAGGACTAGTCGTCGAATGTCTTGGTCATCTCGTGACGTTTGACTTCAAACTCAATCGAAATGACTTCAAAACTCACATACACATAAATTAAGATATTAAACATCCCTTAGATAACTAGTTAATCTCTAGATAATCCTAGTTCATTTTTGGGTTGTTACATTCTCCACCATTGAAGAACATTCGTCCTTGAATGACCTTCAACACTTAAAGGGATAACAACCAAAGCAACAACCCTCATGCAAGCACACAATATCATAATCATACTCGTAGTTAGGAGGAACATTACTCCACATAAAAGACATTAAACAACCTCAGACAATTCAAGCAAATAGAGCTACATCTATCACTCCTTATGCAACAATTACACCATGCTCATTTAAACATCACATAGACTCTCATGCAAGCTCTCATATAGCAAATTCATGCAACATTTTAAGCAAAACATACTTAAGCAATTTCCCCACAAAAATCTCAACATGCAACTTCTCAATAACACACTAGCATGCTCAACAAATCATTTCATATATAATTTATACAAGCTCATGACTCCTACCTCATGAAGCAAAATAGACAATCTACTATAAGTGCACAAGAACATGAGGAAACACCATGCATAAAAATTCATTTTCTCATTTAACAAGGATTTAACCAAAACATGCATACCATATGGAGAATATTTTGGAAAACTCATTTTTTTTCATAAAAGACTCCAACATAAACCAAGTTACAAGGAACTCTTAGGTTTTAGACTTGAATAAGAATATAAAGACAAGATAAGGATATCTCACTCCCAATAACCATACTATTCAACATACCTTCCCACTTAGGAGAAACCCAATCTAAGGTCAACACAAGAATATTTCAAGGATCTCCCTCAAGGAAACATCACCCTTACTAGAACAAACTCACCTTTACTCTTTCAGAAATCACCTCCTTCCTCTCAAAGGTCAGATCTAAACAACTTCAAATTATCTCAACTACCACTCCTTTACCTTTCTAACATCTTTTTTCACCACCTCTCTTAGCAATACACCCCTTCATGAGGCAACTCAACCAATCTAACGTTAGTCATACCTCATCTAACAAGTCACATCTCATCTTTTTCTCTCCCACAACCCTAACTTCACAAAGGTCACACTCAAAGGACCATCACAAAAGGAACAAGGTAAAGACACCATATACAAAGCTCTTAGGCACGATTAGAAGAATGAAGAAGTGAAACTTTTCCTAGCACACAATAGCCTTCTATTCATAATGTGGCGCGCCACATTATGAACAAGACTCTACTAGATGAAGTTTATGAGCCAACTAAGACACTACCAAAACCTTATCCTATGATACCAATTTTGTCATGACCCACAAGTACACCCTAGAATATAGGGCATCCTTCAATTCGGGACACGGCGAACGAGACTTCAAGAAGTCTCACACAAGCCTCTTGGTTCAATCATCGCATAATATACACTCTAAAATAAGTAAGAATTTAAAACTTTTTTCACATACGAATAATACCTTCATTAACTATGCAAGCGGAAGACTTTCTTTAAAACTTATAACTTAACAATGTCTCAGATAAACCATCTACTAACTTGAATGTACAACATAGGGACTAAGTCCAGACAAAATAGAAAATAAAAACTAAGACATAAAAGGGACATGTGGGTCTTGTCCTCGAATGGATGAGGACTCACCAATACTTCATCTTCAACCCTTAGAAACCTATCCATCCTTCATGGCATATAAAGACTTCCAATTCCCTACACTTTAGTCAAAAAAAGAAAAGAAGGGGTAAGCACATTGAATGCACTAAGTATGGAAGCCATGCAAAAACCATGAAAAAGGGATATTTAGTATAGAAACATGCTTTGATGATATTTTGAAAAAAACCTTCATAAAACAAGTATAAGAGATCACTTACAAGCCAACATAAATACATATAATCAAATTCCACAACATAACATCGTTATCACATCAATTCACATAAACATGAGACCATCCTACCAAAGGTGATTATAAGGCTCACTTGAGTTAGTTATGAAGCGACCTCCCATATAATACCTTCACACACTCCAAAGTGATCCTTTAGACTATCTAAGATAATATTATTCCCATTTCATACATTTAACTCCCTACCTAGAATTACTCTTAGACTCACCGAAGTAAGACATGACGAAAATGCCCATACACCCTCTTTAAGCCAACCTAAACAATCCTTAAAGCTATTCTAGCTAAGTACCTTTTCACTAACATGCATTTAACTTAAGTCATTAGGTTCACTAAACCATTTAGGAGACATTCAACACTTAAGGACATTAACAAAATGGTCTACTAGAAGACCTAGGGAACTCATAGACTAATAGTTTTAAAGCCTACTCATGCAATATCTAGATAGTGTGCCATTCCACTACCTAAACTTTATAGAACATATCCAACACTAGCAAATATCCCACATTGTGAGAATAGACAATAACCGACATAGACCATGTTAGCTAAGCATGGAATCCGGATTCAAACCCTAGTTTGATGGAGGGTGTTCTACTTGCCAATGGTTGAACTAGGACACAACCCATGTAGGCATATGGTTAAGTAATATCAAGGGTTTTTTTGTTCTCTAATGTTGTCTTAGTTAGAGAACCTCCCCAAGCGTACTCACTCGGTGCTAACCTTTGTTCTCATAGAGTATTTCAATAAAGGAGAATATTAAGAGGTACCATAACTTGTTCATAACCCAATCACATTACACCTTACCAAAGAGGATCCACTAAGGCTACATACAATAATTAAAAGGATAGCTCAATGACTTTCCTACGGATTATTTCATGCCGTTCCAACCAATCAACCCTAAGTCCACCATTCACAAAGAAGGATACCATTACGACTTTCAACTTTAAGGATATCATAACCTTCCATCTAAAAGGTTCCAAGTAAATTACCTTGTTTACTTATTTCAAGGTCATCTATCAATATCTCATACACATACAAGACAAGGGTACTCTAGCCTACCATGTCAAAGAATCACATATTCACATATCATTTATGCATCAAGAAGAGGGACTTAGGTGTACCACATCAAGACACACTCATCATATCCTACCATAACCAAATATAGTTATTTAAGAACGACATGTTTGACCCTCACTCACTCATACCCAACATCATCACAGAAGAAACTTCTTAGACCTTTTATCATTCAATACCATTACTTAAGGAAGAGTCACAACTTTAGCATCCATGTGAGATCACAGAAGTATTATAAGAGTACTACACTTCACATCTTCACAATACTACCAAATAACACATATATCACATCATACTTCACTTTACATAATCATATAAGCCATAGCATATTCAAAATGATCACATTACTTTGCATAATCAACTTCACATTATCCATTCATATAACCCTTTAGATGATACTACTACAATTTTCATAAATAATGTCGACGAGGTCATGTTCATCACATAATCAACATATAAGCACCTCCACCATAGGTGAACCATACCAATCAATAGTAATTCTATACAATTGTACACCAATTATACACAATATAGAGAGATCAAGTCAACTTACCACCTTTCCATCATCATCATCAACATCCCTTATTCAATTCAATCAAATCAACTCACAAAGGCTCTTACCAATAGCCATGAACACAATTCTAAACCAAAAATCCAATAATATACAACATGAACATTATAAATAGAAGGAATCCTCTAAACAATACATTCATGATCTATTCATAAATCAATAGCCCATAACAATCTACACATGAATTCACTACTATCAAGTCATGATCAATTCACCCATAGCATAGCCAAATATTGATATTTGAGAATTCAAGGTTTCATGCAGATTTTCACTAAACAATATCAATTATACATCAATAATATCAAATCTTAATGTTTGAAAATGTTTCATGCAAGAACCCATGACTTAGAGTAGAAATTGGTCTTTTCATCTTTTTGAAATCTTTGAAAATCATATTTGAAATTGACTCTAAGGTGATAGCACGCCTTAGATGAAGAACTATCATACCTTATTAGAAGAATCCAAAGAGAACTTAAGAAGAAACTCCATTAAAAATCCATCATAAAGTTCCATCTTCATTTTAAGCTCTCATAGAGGTTTTTGGAGAGTTTGGGAGAGAAAGGGTTTTGATCTAGGTGTTAGGGTCTAAATGAGAGTTTAATGCCTTTAATTCTCTTAAAATACCCATACACACATAAAATAACTATCCTCCGAATTTTATGAGACTTGGGGTGAATTTCCCAAAACACCCGAAGTTCACCCGTGCAGCAGGCAGAAATTATGGGCACCGTCGACGAGCCCACCTACGCCCCGTCGTTTGGATGATGAGCCGTACTGGTCTGGTGTCGATTTGTTAAAAGAGACATTCTTGGGGGATTTATCTACCACCACGAAGTTTGGAGCGACGACCCCCATCGACGGGTTGTCACACAGCCTACTCGGCGTTGATGCCAATCGTAGTGAACACTGCCTTGGGCAGTTTTGACCACAAGTTGAGTCCTCCTCTATGACCCCTTGTGGGTCCTAGGTGGAGTTGTACACGGACGTTGGACCCCTAAACATGTACGTATATGTCTTAAGAACATCTCTAATCAAATTCAACACAAACAAACACGTAAAAAATGCTAAGGCACACACACACCGACACACAAGGACGTCAAAAGGCTAACTTTCGAACGTCTTGGATGTTTGACCTCCAAACCTTACCAAACTCAACATGATGCCTTTAAACACTATTATTAACCATATAAGGACATCATAAAATCATGACACAGACATAAGCACATGCAAGCACATAAGGACTAGTCGTCGAATGTCTTGGTCGTCCCTTGACGTTTGACTTCAAACTCAATTGAAATGATTTCAAACCTCACATACACATTAAATAAGATATTAAACAGCGCTTAGATCACTAGTGAATCTCTATATAATACTAGTTCATTTTTGGGTTGTTACAGGTACTAGTTCGAGGCTCCAAAGAGGACCCACTTCTATGCCCACTAGATCCCGGTGCTACCTTGTCATTTGCGACTCTCCTAGTAGCTAGAAAGTTTGATGTTCTACCCGATGTGTTGATTGAACCATTTTTGGTTACAACCCCCGTGGGTGACTCCGTTGTGGCTACAAGAGTCTTTAGGAGTTGTCAAATATCTTTGCCCAATAGCGTTACATAGGTGGATTTGGTATAACTTGATATGGTTGATTTTGATGTTGCTTGGGAATGGATTGCTTGCATGCTTGTTTTGCTTTCGTTGATTGTTGAACAAGGGTAGTCTATTTCAATTTTCCTAATCAACCCGTCTTAGAGTGGAAGGGGGGTAACTATATTCCTAGAGGTCGTATTATTTCTTATTTAAAAGCTTGTAAAATGATATCTAAAGGGTGTCTTTACCATATTGTAAGAGTCAAAGATCTTGAGTCCTACATCCCTTCTATTGAGTTGGTCCCCGTAATGAAGGAATTTTCGGAAGTCTTTCCCGATGAGTTTCTCAGAATTCCTCCCGAACGGGAAATTGATTTCGATATTGACTTATTACGGGATATAAATCCCATTTCAATTCCTCCTTATCGTATGGCTCCAGCTGAATTGAAAGAGTTGAAGGCTCAACTCAAACATTTACTAGATAAAGGTTTCATTCAACCTAGAATTTCTTCTTGGGGTGCTCCGGTATTGTTTGTGAAGAAGAAGGATGGGTCCCTTAGGATGTGCATTGACTATCGCCAACTCAATAAAGTCACCATCAAGAAGAAGTATCCTCTCCCTTGGATTGACGACTTGTTTGATTAACTCTAAGGGGCTAGCTACTTTTCTAGGATTGACTTGAGGTCGGGGTGTCACCAACTTAGGGTGAGAGGTGCGGATGTCCCTAAAACGACATTTTGAACTAGATATGGGCACTATGAGTTCTTAGTGATGTCGTTTGGTCTCACGAATGCCCCCTCATCTTTTATGTACCAAATGAATAGGGTGTTCCAAAATTACCTGTATTTCTTTGTCATTGTTTTCATTGATCATATCTTGGTATATTTCAAGAACGAGGGTGAACATATAAACCATTTGAGGGTGGTATTATAAGTCCTTAAAGAATAGCAACTACTTGCCAAATTTAGCAAGTGTGAATTTTGGTTGAGATCGGTGGCGTTTCTTGATCATATCATCTCTAGTGAGGGTATTAAGGCCGATCCAAAGAAAACCGAGGCGGTTAGGAATTGGCCTAGACCATTGACTCCAACTGCCATTAGAAGTTTCTTGGGTTTAGCCTGGTACTATAGGAGGTTTGTGGATGGATTTGCGTCTATTGCTTCTCCTTTGACTACCTTGACCCAAAAGAGTGTGAAGTTTGAGTGGTCGGAGGCATGTGAAAGAAGCTTCCAAGTGTTGAAAGATAGGCTTACCTTCGCTCTAGTGTTGACTCTACGCGAGGTTATCAAGGTTTTTGTGGTATATTATGATGCATCCCGAGTGGGTTTGGGGTGTGTTCTTATGCAACATGGGAAGGTAGTAGCCTATGCCTCTAGACAACTCAAAGTGCATGAGAAGAATTATCCAACTCATGATCTTGAATTAGCATCCGTAGTGTTTGCTTTGAAAATATGGAGGCATTACTTGTATGGTGTTCATATGGATGTGTATACCGACCATAAGAGCCTTTATATGTGTTTACTCAAAAGGAGTTGAATCTCCGTCAAAGAAGATGGTTGGAATTGTTGAAATATTATGACATGAGTGTTCTATACCACCCCGGCAAAGCTAATGTGGTGGTGGATGCTTTAAGTCGTATGACTATGGGTAGTGTGTCTCGTGTGGAAGAAGGCAAGAAAGACCTAGTGAAAGATGTTCATAGGTTGTCTAGGTTGGTTGTTTGGTTGGATGATTCCCCAAATGGTGGTTTTGTGGTTCATAACAACTCCGAGTAATCCTTAGTGGTTGAGGTGAAGTCTAAAGAACATGTTGATCCGCTATTGATGGAGTTGAAGAAGTTGGTACTTAGTAAGTTGAATGAGTCATTCTCCCAAGGGGGGATGGTGTGCTAAGGTACCAAAATAGATTATGTGTACCGGATGTTCACAATTTGAGGAATAGGGTGTTATAGGAAGCTCATGGTTCCCGATATTCTATCCATCCAGGTTCCACCAAAATGTATTGTGATCTTAGAGAAGTATATTGGTGGGATGGCTTAAAAAGGGACATAGCAGAGTTTGCAGCTAGGTGTCTGAACAAGTGAAAGCCGAGAATATAAAGCCAAGTGGTTTAACTCAAGAGATGGGTGTTCCTACTTGGAAGTGGGAGGAAATTAATATGTACTTTGTTGTTGGGTTGCCTCGAACCCGGAGGCAGAATGACTCAATTTGGGTGATTGTGGATAGAGTGACGAAATCCGCTCACTTCATCCTCGTTAAGTCTACTTATATGGCGGAGGATTATGCAAGGATCTACATTGATGAGATTCAGAGTCTTCATGGGATCCCTTTGTCCATCATATTAGATAGAGGTGCACAATTCACTTCTCGTCTTTGGAGGTGTTTTCAAAAAGGGTTGGGTACGCAATTAAAGCTTAGCACCGCTTTTCATCCCCAAATGGATGGTCAAGCGGAGCATACTATTCAAACCCTTGAGTATATGCTAAGAGCTTGTGTGATATACTTCATAGGGAATTGGGACAATCACTTGCTATTGAATGAGTTCTCCTATAATAATAGCTATCATTCGAGTATTTTGATGGCTCCATTTGAAGTACTTTATGGTAGGAGATGTAGGTCTCCGATTGGGTGGATTTATGTTGGTGATTCTTCACTCCTCTATCCCAAAATAGTCTATGAGGCTTTGGAGAAAGTTTAGGTTATAAGGGATATGTTGAAGACAACCTATAGTTTGCAAAAGTCCTATGCCGACTATAGGAGAAGAGACCTTGAATTTGAAGTAGGTGATAAGGTGTATTTAAAGATTTCACCTATGAAAGGGGTGATGAGATTTGGAATAAAGGGGAAGTTAAGTCCCCGGTATGTGGGTTCCTATGAAGTTTTGCAAAGGGTCGTAAAGGTTGCATATGAGTTGAGGTTACCTAGTGAACTAGGTTCGATTCATCCGATATTCCATGTTTCCATGCTTAAGAAGTGCACTGGTGATCTCGTGTCCATACTTTCTATTAAAGGAATTGGTGTGTATACCTTTCCTATGAAGAGGTTCTGGTGGAAATTCTAGATCTCCAAGTTAAGAAGTTGAGGAACAAAGAGGTGACCTCCATAAAAGTTCTATGGAGAAACCACCTAGTTGAGGGAGCAACATGGGAGGACGAAGCCGATATGGAGTCATGTTATCCTCATTTTTTCCTAACTAAGGTTAGTTATTCTAATTAATAAAGAAAATAATGAGTAAATTTGAATTTGACTTGTTTTGCAAAGTATGCAAAGTTATGGTAAAAGGTTTATGCTAAAATGAGTTTTCATGGAAAATGCTCATTTGCTTGATTTGCACTTATTTGTGTATTTGATGTATTGTTGCCTTCATGAAATGGTAATGAGCATGTTGATGTGTTTTGAAAGGAGTTTTGGCATTAGTAACTCTTGATGTTGTGTTGAGCTCATGTTATTATTGAGAAGGCAGTTCCATATGTTTTGATGTTGAGCTCTAGATGTGGAAATTGGTATTTAGATTTGCTATGTGTAAATGCCATAATTATATTTTGTATGTAGTTGTGAAGCACTCCTTTGAGTTGTAACTCATGTTAATTTTATATGATGTTGGTTGGGCTACTAGTATTGAGTTTATCCTTCCCTACAAAAGATTTTAGTGTCATTTGGGGACGAATGTTCCTAAGGGGGGGGGGGATAATGTAACACTCCAAAATTCCATGACCTAATCTAGAGACTCACATGATGAACTAGACCTTTTAACGCTGTTTTAAGACCTAAAATAATGTATATGAATCATTTAGGAAGTTTTAGAGTCAAAACGTCAAGGAACATCCATGACATCCGGAGATTTGTGAAATTGAAGTTAGTGTGCCTTGGCATGTTTCATGGGATTTTAAGAGTTGGAATTCAATGAAACTTGGTCGAAAGGTGTTAAACATGTATTAGAGTGTTTTTAGGGTCGAAAAGTCCGGGTAAGGTTCCCCAAGGACCACCTTAGGGGTCCTTGAGGAGGACCCATCCAAAATGACCCAAAAGTTGTGATTAGCAATTGCTACCTACGAAGCAATTGACGAGCCATCGTCTGATCGACGAGGCATCGATGGCTCTGTAGTACAACACTTTGTCAAAATCCAAAACTGTTCCAAAAGACTTGTCTGACATAAACGATGGACGTGCAGTACATGGGCATAGACTGACCTATGGACCGTAGGTCGGGGTCTCGTAGGTCAGGTTTGGTTTTGGACTATCCAAATTTTAAGTGAGTCTTTTAATTAGTTAGTTGATTAAGTGATTAATTAATTGTTAGGGGGTTTATAATTAAGTTTATTAAGGGACTATATAAAGACTTAACCCTCATTAAACTAACCCAACTCACTTCATTTCCCAAATTCCAAATCCTCTTCCGTCTCTCTACTTTCTCTCTCGCCAAAGAACACCATTGAAGACCAAGGTCAAAGGGGCTTAGGTCTGCAAGATTTTGAATTTTTCTCCATCAATCTCCAAGGACTGTTAAGGTATGGAATCTCTTCATCTTTGGGACTCCTTTCCCCAAAGGGTTCTTCAAATTTGATTTCCAAAAGTTGATAAAAACATGGGTTTCATTCTTAATCCGAAATTGATCTTTCAATTTATATTGTTATTGATTTCTTTTTATTATTATGGATGTATTATGATTAATTATTGGTAAATTAGGGTAGTTCTTCATGTTAGACCTAGTTCTATGGAAGAGATCATGAATTAACCCTATTTTCTTAACTCTAGGTTATGAATTGATGTTGAATTGATTAGTGATGATGCAATTGACTTAGTTCTTGTGTTAAATACTATTATATGATATAATTAAGTCTATTAATGGATTAATATGGTTGGTTTATGGTAAGACCATGAAATAAGGATTATGAGGTGAACTGGTAAGACTTATGATCTTGAACTCTTACTTCAATTGGTATGGCTTGTACTAGATGATGATGTTCAATTGAAGTACTGATTGTAATTAGATTAGATAGATGATGGTATGATGAATGTAATTGAAATATCTTGATTATATGGATTGTGATATTATGATTAAGGTATGATGATATAAGGTTGATTTTGAATCACTTACGTGCATTACTAAGACATAATGATGATAATGTGTTAATCTCACATATATGAGGGTTGTATTTAAAGGAAGTTCTCATGCAATTCCAAATGAGCTAATGATTATGATATACAAGGGGTTAGTCTCCTATGACCTATACTAAGCTATGATGATTAATAATGTCTTAAAGACAATACAAAAAGGTCTTTAGCATAGCACCGAGTGAACTAATTATGAGAGGTGTCCCTTCCCAACGTGGGAAGGTAGGTTCACAATGGATCTCATGAGATAGAGATTACAATGCAATTGTGCATAAATAGGGTCTCAAGTATGTCTCCTAATTCTTGAACTATGTTGCCCCCATAGGAATACTAGCTAGTGGATCCACCTAGAATGCTATGATCATGTTATGGTACTACCTTCGAAAGTAGACCACCTTCTTTCGGTGTAGGGTTTCATGACACCGGATTCCACATTTAGCTCATGTGGTCTATGTCGTTTAACGCAATTGTTCCTGAAAGTAAAAAATGAAGTAATAAAGTGAACACTTACTAGGCTGACTTAAGGGGTTTGACTTAGTCTAGGTAGAGGTATGAGACTCTACCAATACATTGCACTAGATGGCCTTGAGGGAAGTCCTAGGAGGTTGTTCTTATGTTATTATAAAGTAAATGATATGCATATGTTGACTTTACATGTAATTGTTCTATATGATATTAGTTTCACTTATGAACATGTTATTGGTCTATATTGCTAAATATGATGATGCATATTCATGATGCTATGTTGTATGAAGTTAGACATTGCTTTTTATCCTTTGTTGGATTTACTTTGTTGTGTGAGGTTATGGGACTTCACTTGATCATTACACTTGTAAGCTTGGTAATGGGTTATGAGTAAAGGTCTTGCATATGTTGTAACGTTATGAAATCTTATACATGCTTTGTCGTTATGACATTTTGTTGGAGTTAGTTTGGTTATGTGATCTAATATGCTACTACACATGTTGACTTGACTTCACTTGATGATGTTGCTATTTTATTTTATATGGTATTGTCTTAATTAATAAGTGATCATTGACTTATAGGTGTCCTTGGTTATGCATAAGGCTTTTCAAAGTAACTTAGCATGGTTTTGAACAAATGTCCCTTTAAGCATGATTTCAATGTTTTAGGTGCATATGTTTCCATACTTAGAACAAGTGGTGTACTAACCCATATCTCTATGTTTTCTACAATTATGTAGGTTCTGGCCATTGAGTTCCTATAACGCCAATTGAAGAAGACTTGAAATCTTTTCTCCGAATATTGGTAGGTCCTCATATTCGGGGATGTTATCTTCTCTATGCTCTAGCCTTGAAGTTGTATTGTCATAAAGACATTGTTCATTCCTTTATAATTTGAATATTAATGTAAGAATATAATGGCGTATTGACTTTGTATTGGCTATGCTCAACATTTGTACTCGTTTTAGATAGTTCAATATGAGACAAAGTATTAGACTAATTCCTATGTAAGATTCATATGCGAGGAGTCTAAGTAAACTCCCTATGTAGTACGCGAGAGGTCTATGTAAACCTCATTGTATTCTGTATAGATATATATGAAAAGTTTTAATTCTTCTGCATTTTTAACGTATGAAATGCTATGACGAATGCTAAGAGGCTAGTCTTAGTCCTCTCCGAGGACGACGACGCCGGTTACGTCTGGGGGTGCTCCCCGATCGTGACAAGCTAAGGGTGCAAAGGCTTGTGCTAAGCTAAGGAAGGAAAGTCCTAAGCCAAAGGCCAAGGCTTCCAACATTGGCTAACCACTACCCCAAGGCTTCATGTACCACTTCACCGTTAGTGGCCTTGACCACGGTCCATAAAAGTGGTCGTGGAAGTTACTTGTCCATGAGGGAACCAAGGCCTTGAGAAAAAAGTTCTACCTCTACTTCACAAGCCACTCCACGGCCAGTGGTCATCACCACGGTTCGTAAAGTTGGCCGTGGACATGCCTTATCCATTTGAAGGTTGGAAAGATCAAGAGGAGATACTTCCTAGGAGTAAAACCCTGTATTTATATCATATATATATATATATATATATATATATATATATTCTTTCACAAAATGGTTTTAAAAGGTTTCTAATGCCAAATTATGGTTATATTGTTGTTATATTGATTATTTAAGATGAAAATATCCATGATCACATGATTTATCTCTATTTTTAATTTATACCCTATGAAGTGGGTTTGTTGATAATGAATGAATGTGAATACAACTTGTTTAAATGGATTTAGATTATTGAAGTATGTAATTATTCATGATTATTTATAGTGAATTTGTTGGTGTGTTGGTATTTGAGATTATGTCCTTGAAGGCAAGATATAATAAGTTACTTGTTGATTTAGAATTGAGAACTTGATGTTGATCCACTTGAAAGGTTGAGGTTTTTACTTAATACATTTATAGTAGTATATCGGTGTGAGACCTCTATGAATATGTTATGATTATGTTTAGTATGAAATGGTATTCTGATTGAAGTCTTGTTCTTAAATGACACTTATGAATGAAGAATGAATGAATGTGGGATTGGAGATGGGAGATTGATGCTCATCCGTAAGTTATGGTGGAGTGTCTAGTTGCAATATCAAATCTCCTTTGATCTATCTAATGAATGAATGTTGGAAGGATATGGTTACTCTTCCATGAGTTAAGGGGAAGGGGTGTCTAGTAACAATCTCTTGTACTAATGATGAACTAAAATATGAAGTACTCTATGGAATATAGGCTAAGCACTGAGTGGATATTCAATGATATGGATGATCATTTGTGACTTTAGGCAGGGTATCTAGTAGCAATATCTTATGATGAGTGCCCATCTGTGAGTTGAGGCGGGGTACCTAATAGCATCCTCCTTATCCCATAAACTATGTCCCAAAATAGGTCTAGCTAGTGGATCCACTTAAGCTAAATATCGGCTTACCTTAGGAAAATAGACCACCTCTTGAGTTATATGATGAGTTAATTCTCTCTTATCATGCCTTATAAATGCTTTGTTTCTTATGTATGAATATGGATTAAAGGTGAAAGGAAATGAATGGAAAGTTTACTTTAGGTGACCTAAGTGTTTTGTGTTAGTATGGATAGTGGTATGGGTAGCTATCCATAAATTGCACAAGGTATAGCATAAGGGTTGCTTGAGGTGAAGGTCCAAGATAAAGGTAATGGTTTCCATGTGATATTGTTTAGTTGTGATATTATGACTTAAATAATGTTGATGTTTGTGTATGATGTCTTTTATTCTATTGCGGAATAGATACATGACTAGTATCTCGAAGAATATCTATACTAAAGTCTATCTCTCTCTAAGGAGGGACTCCAGGTAGATCATCTGGAAAGACTTCTAAAAACTCTTTTACTACTGAAACAGACTAAATAGGAAGTATATGTATCTCAACACTAGAGTCATTAACCTAGACTAAGTCATAGACACACCCCTTAGAAATTAACATCCTTGCCTTAAGGTAGAAAATGAAACAACCCTTAGGCAATGCCAAACTGTTTTTCCGCTCTAAGACAGACTCATTTTGAAACTGAAACTTTACTACTAGAGTCCAACAATCAACTGAGGCATAACATGCATGAAGCCAGTCCATAACAAGAATACAATAGAAATTTACCATATCTAACTCAATTAAATAAACCATGGTACTCTAATGGTTGACAGAACAGGACAATCACGATAGACTCTTTCTACTAGAATAGAATCACCAACAAGTGTAGGAACACTGAATGGTTCCCTAAGTTGCTCAGGGATAACATCAAAATTTATAGAAACATAAGAAGTTATAAAACATAAAATCTCTATTCAATCTAACAAAGCATAAACAATAAGGTCAAAAACTCAGAGCATACTAATGACACATCTGGTCACTCCTCTTGCTCTTAGGGACTATTGATAGCATTCAAGAAGTTTGTTCCTCGCCTGTACCAGTAGTAGCCCCTCTATGTGAAGCTCTGTCTGATGAAGCAACTAAAGAAGATTTGGATTTATTGGCCTCTTTACCGTTTCTCTGTATGTCCTTAGGATACTCTCTCATAAAATGATTGTTCTGGCCACACCTGAAGAAACTAGTGGAGACATTATGACACAGCCCTGAGTGACTCAAACCACCCTTAGCACATCCAAGAGTCTCACTACCCCTTTGTGACTTACTACCTTGTGATTGCGCAAGTCTAGCTCTAAAGTTATGAGAATTCTGACTATTGTATACACATTGCTTTTTTGTGCAGGTGCACTAGTAGATGATGAAGCAGGTCTTTTCTGCTTCTGTTAGGAAGAAGACAAGTTCACATTACTCTATTGCTGCCCGGACTCTTTCCTTATTTCTTAGCCCTCTTACTCTTAAGCTCTTCATTATCCCTTAGCTTTTCCTCCTCAACTTGTTACACATGTATCATCAGCCTTGCTTTGTCCATGAAACCTACTAGTATGGCTGCCTTACTTTCCTTACATAAGAGACCAGACAACCCAACGACAAATTACCTCATCATGTTCTTCATGCCGGCAACCATCTCTTTGCTTCTCTTAGGTCACGGGGAAAGAAACTCCCCATGAAAGCACTCTCAAAACAGTCCAACTCATAAACAGTTACACGTAAGCACGAGTGAGAAAGAAACCTTTTAGAGATAAACTATAACGCACGAATAAGTATGACAGAAGTGAAGGAATTCTCAAATATTGCTGCCTCCTAATTATAGATGTGACGTGCTTCAGACTGATAACTAGGACACTACAGATACGACTTCATAGACTCCCTAGGATTATTGAACTATGTGAGCTAATACTAAGTTTGTCATGCCCCAAGCCTACACCCTAGGCGGGATTTGTACTCGAACACAATTGCTAGCCCAAGCGAACCCTTGGCCTGGCTTACTTACTCAGCAGAAGACTTAAACTCAACAAAGGTAGGTTCATGTAATAACTTAAAGAAATAATATCTTATCCAAAATGGATACTCATGTCTCATAGCAAAACATTTGTAATACAAAGATGAAAGACTCATAAAGATGTCTGACTATCTATGAAGCCTTTAAAACAACTGAGGTGGATTTTGGGACAAACCCTACAATATCCTAATGAACTAGAACTAGAAAGCAATGAAAATGGATCCTCTGGAAAGCAAGGAGGTTCACCAACTGACTCTGAACTGTTAATTGGATAAAAGGTGCGCTGGAATGTCGATTCTAGTTACCTGCGTCTGCATCATCATACAATGCAGGACAACTGGGATCAATATATTGAATGTACGAGTATGAAAGTTGGAATGCTAAAATACAATATACGCTTGAAAGGGAAATTGAAGAACTTACATGTCTTAACTCAACTTATTTCAATATAAAGTTGTTTAAAATAAGCGCAATATAAAGAAAAATTTTTTAAAACATCATGTCAACTCTGTGTGTATGTAAAGATACAAATAACTCTAAGATGTATGTAAAAATACAAATAAGCTGATGTATATAAAAATACAAAGTATTGTTGTGGGAGTTTCTTTAACCAACAACCATCACATAAGAGCTATTGTGATGATACATTGATTTTCCTGACGTTGGCAGAGCATCCAATGCCTTGCCAAAGGTATAATACATGAACTACTAAGTGGATCCACTAGTATATGCTAAAAATAACTAAAGGAATCATCTAAAAAGTATGACCTTTTTTCTATCCATGATGGCTACAAGGTTTATGGGGGTTGTGAGTTGCCTCAACTCTCTCCCATATAGGTGCTCAATACTAATCCAAAAAATATAATATTATTAGATATTATGTTTTAAAAAATACTTCTTATGTGATTTGAGATTAGTGTTCAATAACTTAGCTCAAAGGATACCTTGGAAATCAAAATTTCCCATCTTGATTCATTTAGAAAGCCATTAGTCTTTTCTGAAAACTAGCCCGAATGCTCTTTCGAAATCTCAATTCCCGTTCATACTTAAAGGTAAAAACATTTTAAATATCTTTGGGTATACTTAGTCCCCATATACTTTTGAAGAAATGAACTTCAATTTTACTCTTTACTGAGCTCAAAACTTAAGTCTTAAAACAAAGTTAAAATGTTTGCAAAAGACTTTTGGAAAACTTTATGATCTTCTCTTAATGTTACTCTTGAATTCTCTTGCCTTTGATCTTAACTGGTCTTGAGTTGATTCTTAACTAATCCTTCAATGGAATTATGGGTTCAAGGATTGTGATTTGTGATTGAAAATATATTATGCTATTTAGGAATGATTTAGATAGCTAAACATGAGAAATAAACAAAAGTCAAAATCTGAGGGTGGGCCCGCGACGCAAAGTGGCTGTTAAATTTTGGTTTTGAGAATGGATTTTGACACAAAACACCTCGTGTCAGCTCTGCGATGCGAAATAGAAACTTCAAATTAAGGAAAGTGGGCGCGCAACGCGGAGTGGATCCCACATTTCGTCGGACGAAATATTTTCTTCATTTTCATCTTTAAACCCTCTAAAGTTTATGGGTTCTTTCCCCAAATACATAGAATCGATTAAATGTAAAAAATACATCAGATTCTACTCATAAACAAACCTAAAATTAAATATAAGGATCAAACAACTCCTCAACGAATTCAACGAAACAAGAATCGCATGGAACTTCAACAAACCCATCAAGAATTCAATTTCTAATCTTTCAAGAAATTAAATTCGCTGAAATAAATCATCATTGGCGTGTGGGCGAATAAACCAATGCTATGTGATCTCACATACCTTGTAGGGATCACCCCCGATGAAATCCACAAGTTAAACTCAATAAATCTTGAATGAATCTTGAACATTCTTGCTTCCTCTTCTACTTTCTCTTTTCTCTTGAATGAATCTTGAACATTCTTGCTTCCTCTTCTCCTTTCTCTTTTCTCCAAGCCCTAGCATGAAGTTAACTTTTCTAAAACTTACTAAAATCTGACTTTAACCCAATTAAACTCCTAAAAACGAATAATAATAATTAGGTAAGGAAAAGACTAAATCACCCTTTCAATTTTTGGATTTAGACGTTCCTTAATCCAACAACCCAACTTTCAAAGGGCATAACTTAGTCATACAAACTCGGAATCGCGCAAACTCAACGACATTGGAAAGATCATACCAAGAGATTTCCAGACGTATCTGGTAATACACCTAACTCATCATGATCTAGGATTTTATGGACATTTGAAGTTGACCAAAAACTTACTTTTCCTAACTAAACAATTTTCCAAATTTTCATTCTTTCAAAAAAACTGACTATTTCGACTTCTAAGTTTCTTCCTAGCTATTTCAATTTGCGAGATGTTACAATATCTCTCCCTTGGGAAAATTCATCCTCGAATGAGATTACTCTTACTAGGATAAGGGTGGTAACATCTACTTCAAACACCCAACAAGCAAATGCAAACAAACAACATGCTCACTCATAATTTAAAGAGTACTAATAAAAGAACTAGTACCTTTGTTTGCATTTTCTCCAAATTCAAATATATGTGTATATCTCTTCTTTTATCCTACTCAGCATCCCATGTAGCTTCTTCAATAAATTGGTTCCCCCAAAGGACTTTGACAAATGTTACTTCTTTTGTTCTCAACTTGCCAACTTGGCGATCTAATCTCTCAACAGGAATCACCTCATAAGATAAGCTATCCTTGATCCCAATATTTTCAGTTATTATATTCAATGAAGGATCGCCCATGCATTTCTTCAACATAGAGATGTTAAATACCGGATGAACCACTGTTAACCTTTGTGGTAGCTCCAACCCATAAGCTATACTGCCAATTCTCTTAGATATTTGATAAGGTACAATATACCGGGAACTAAGTTTCCCATTCTTACCAAACCTCATAACACCCTTCATGTGTGAAACTTTCAAGGAAAACCAATCATCTACTTCAAACTTTAACTCCCTTCTTTTAACATAAGTGAAGGATATTCGACGACTATGCGCCATTTTCAACCTCTCTTGAATCACTTTCACCTTATTCATAGCTTGATGAACTATGTTTTGTCCTATAAACCTTGCTTCATAAACTTCAAACCATTCAATAAAAGATCCGAATCTTCTCCCATGAAGGGCTTCATATGGAGCCATTTGGATTCTAAAGTTGTAACTATTATTGTAAGAAAATTCAATAAGAGGTTGGTGATCATCCCAATTACCTTTGAAATCGATCACGCACTCCCTCAGCATATCCTTTAAGTTCTGAATAGTTCTCTCTGCTTGCCCATCTGCCAAAGAATGGATGGGAGTACTTAAGTTCACCTTTGAACCCAAGCCTTTCTATAAAGATTTCCTTAATTATGCAGTAAATTGTGCACCTATATCTTAAATAATGGAGACTGAGACTCCATGAAGTCTTACCACCTCATGAATATATAACCTTTCATAATCTTCTACTAACTTATTAGTCTTTACCGGCAAAAAATGGGCTGACTTGATCATTCTATCGACAATCACCCAAATAGATTCATGTTTCGTGCGAGACCTTGGAAAGCCTGTGATAAATACATATAAATTATCTCCCACTTCCATTACAAAAGTTCTATATTCTGAGTTTAACCATCGGGCCTTTGGTGCTCTTCGTTAACTTATTGGCTATTTGGGCACTTATAAACAAAATCTGCAATGCCTTTCTTCATACCATTCCAACAATAGACTTCTCTCAAATTGTGATACATCTTTGTGGAACCTAGATGAATGGAATATCTAGAGCTATTAGCTTCCTCCATAATTCTCTCTTGGAGTCCATCCACTATTGGTACACACAATTTGCCTTGATACCTCAACACCCCATCTCCCCCTTGTTCAAAAGCCATTATTTTTTGCTTATGAATATTTTCCTTCAATTAAAGCAAAAGAAGATCTTGGTCTTGCTTGCCTTGTACTTCCAACACTAATGATGACTCAACCCCATTCATCAGCACTATTCCTCTTTCTGTGGAATCCATTAGTTAAATTCCCAGGCGTGCAAGTCTATGCACATCTTTTGCTAGCTCCCTTTTTTCTCCCTCAACATAGGTGGTACTACCCATAGACAACCTGCTTAAGGCATCAACAACAACATTAGCCTTACCTAGGTAGTAAAGAATACTCATGTCATAATCCTTGAGCAATTCTAACCACTTTCTTTGTCTAAGGTTAAGCTTTTTCTGAGTAAACACATATTGTAGGCTCTTGTGATTGGTGGAAACATCCACATGCACAACATAAAGATAATGGCGCCATATTTTTAAGGAAAAAACTACAACAATCAACTCTAAGTCATGGGTTAGATAATTCCTCTCATGAATTTTCAAGTGTCTTGAGGCATAAATTATGACTTTTCCATTCTACAATTATACACAACCCAAGTTGACTCTAGATGCATCACAATATACCACAAAACCTTGAGTACCTTCTGGTAATATAATTGGGCAGTAGTCATCCTCATTTCCAATTCCTAAATGATTTTCTCACAAGCTCCAGACCATTGAAATATAACTATCTTCTGAGTTAACTTATTCAAAAGGGATGAAATATATGAGAACCCCGCTACTAACCTTCTATAATAGTCATCCAAACCCAAGAAAATCCTAATGTCCATTGGGGATTAATGTACTATGGGTTCACGATATTTTTAATGCATTTTACTTAAGAGTTGTGTGTGTCTAGAGCCATTTTGTATTAGTTTTAACAAGTTTTATGTCTTGTTTTGCAGGAAAGATGTTCAGGCATCAAACGTCGGAGATAACTGAAAAAGTGGAGAAACATGACCAACGAAGGCAATCGATGGCCCGTCGTTTGATCAATGCCCCGTAGATGATGATTGTAGATGAGCTGCCCAGGGAATTCTGACCAAGTGTGGAACCATGATTAACATCGATGGTTTATTGATTGATCGACGGACCATACTAGTGAACTGTAATTTGCGAATGTGAGGGTTCAATACGTGATAGTTAAAGATTCTAAGTGTGGAGTCACGGAGGAGAATCGACGGATCATCAATGGAATGATGGAACGGGTTGTTGGTCCGCGGTTTGATTCATAGAAGATGCAATTCGGGGATCAAAATACTTCTCAAAGTCCTGGCTGACAGAAGCAATCCACGAACTGTCAATCGATCGATATCCCGTTAGTGGTCTCGTAGATGGAAGTCACGTGCCTGAACAAAACTTTCCTTATTTAACTTACCTTTTTATTATGACTATTGTTTCTATAATAAGGCGTAAAACCTCATTTTTGGGGTTAGCTACTACTATCCTTATTCTAGTTTGTGTTTTGGAGATTGTTGTTTGCAACTTTTGACAAATAAGTGATTTCCGGATTTGGTTTTGAATCTTTTTGTTTGAATTTCAAGTGCAATTTCTTGGTTTAATAATATTATTACATAAGTTCATGATTTCTTCATCTACAAACTTGAATTATGCTCTTGATAATTTGGGTAAGTAAATCCACAACTAGGGTTGTGGGAAGCATGAAGCATTAACAAAGTATGATTTGTAATCAAGAAATTCTTGAATAGTGTTTTTGCATGCATTGATAATTCTTTCGCTTAGAAGCCTTTTTAACGAGTGCACACATTAAAACTCGCCTTGTTTCTACTTGCCGGACCAAGGAGGTAGTCAATAAGGAAAAGAATTATAAACAAAGATTTAATGTGATACTATGTAATAGGCTAGTGTCGATTGGTGCAAAGTAATAACTAAGCCATATATCGATTATATTGTCTATTATGAAATAAGGGTAAGGATTAGTAAATTATACACACGTAGCCAGACCAAGGTGCGGGGTAAAATTCTCTAGATGCCGGATCAAGGATTTAGGGATACCTAACTTATCACTTTGCATGTAATACACTAGGAAAGTATTGCTATTACTAGGAATACCGTGTTATGAACTTATGGGGAACACACACACCCTAGTTATTCTCATCTTGATCACAACCAAAGTTTAATCATCTTCACTTGCGAATCATACATTTGAAGGAATTTGTTTCACAAACCCCCACCCCCACCCCCATTTATTTATTTGTTGCGGGAATACTTTAACTAAAAAGCGATAATTGTAGGTTAAAGTTAAGACTAAACAACAATCCTCGTGGGATCGACCCCAACCTACGAGTTGGGTTGTTTATTTGATAGTGATCGCATATACTTCTTTAGGGAGGTGTAATTTGAGTGTATCAAATTTTGGCGTCCCCGCCTGGGAATGTGGCTTTTAGATTAAGTTTAACTACATCATTGGAATTTAGTCAACTATTTCCTATTTTTACTTTTTCTTTGTGTTTTAGTCTCCCGCAGGTCTAGCTCAAGTGTACTCCATGTACACGGAGCCGAGGGGAACCACTCCCTCCTTACGATCCCGAATTGAATTGAACTTTGCGAAGGATGGAGAATCAAGGGATACCAGGTAACCCAAACAGAGGGAATGTAGGTGATGGAGCAGGTATGCAGCCTCCAATATTGGTCGGTGCAAACAACCAGGCACCTGATGTACCGTGGTTTCACGGTATTTTTAATGAATTTTACTTAAGAGTTGTGTGTGTCTAGAGCCTTTTTGTAATAGTTTTAACAAGTTTTGTGTTATTTTTTGCTGGAAATATGTCAAGGTTGAAAGCACAAAAGGTAGCTGAAAAAATTACAGAAGATGACCTACGAAGGCCATCGACGGACCGTCATTTGATCAACGGACCGTAGTTGGTGACCGTCGATGTGCAATTGAGGCTTTGGGAGAAGATCAGGGAAATATGACCAAGTGTGGAACCACGAGAGTAAAAGAAGGTCCGTCGATTGATTGACGGACCGTACTAGTGAACCGTCGATTGGTTCAGAAAAGGTTCCATTACTTGACTTTTTCAAGATTTTAAGTTCAGAGTTATGGAAGAGCATCGACGGACCGTAGATGTATTGACAGACCATTATGCTTGTACGTCGTTTGATTCAAAGAAGGTTCTACCAAGTGGAGCAAAATATTTCTAAGTCTTGACTGACGGAGGCGATCGACGGTCCGTCAGTGTGGTCATCGATTAAAGTCGCGTACCTAGAAACAACTTTCCTTATTTCAATTCCTTTTTTATTTAGGACTATGTTTTCTATATATAGGGCATTAAAACCTCATTTTTGGGGTTAGATACTCTTGTTATTGTTCTATTTTGTGTTTTGGAGAATGACTTTTGCAAACTTTGGGAAATTAATCAATTTTCTAATTTGGTTTGAAAATATTTTCTAAAATTTCAAGTTGAATTTCTGGGTTTCTTATTATTGTTGAGTAAGTTCTTGACTTCTTAATTCAAAACCATGAATTGTGATCTTGCTTGCATGGGTAACTAATCCACAACTAGGGTTGTGGGAACCATGGGTAATTAACAAAAAGTATAACTAGCAATTAAGCAATTCTAAAATAGTGTTTTTACATGCACTGATAATTCTTTCGGTTAGAACTCTTTATAACGAGTGCATGTGTTAGAACTTACCTTGTTGGTACTTGTTGAATCAAGTAAGTAGGAATAAGAAAAGAATTATCAACATAGATTTAGTTTGATACTATCTAATAGGCTAGTGTCAATTGGTGTGAAGTAATGACTAAGTCATACATCGATTATGATGTCTAACATGACGTAAAGGTAAGGGTTAGTAACTTAGACACACGTAGCCGGACCAAGGTACGGGGTGAAATTCTCTAGATTTTGGACCAAGGATTTAGAGATACCTAACCTACCACTTCACGTGTAAAACACTAGGAAAGAATTGCTATTGCTAGGAATACAGAGTTATGAACCTGTGGGAACACATATGCCCTAGTTATTCTCACAACTTGATAAAAACTCAAAAATCTACTTTAGTTTACTTAACTCACACTGTTTAAGGAACTTGTTTCACAAAAATCCCCCCCCCCTTTTACTTACATGTTTTTAGAAAGACATTGACTAAATAGATATAGTTGTAAATTAAAGTTAAGTCTAAACCATTTTTCTCGTGGGATCAACCCCAACCTACTAGTTGGGTTCTATACTTGATTATGACCTCTTATACTTCTTTAGGGAGGTATAATTTGAGTGTATCAAGTTTTGGCATCGCTGTCGGGAATCTGGCTTTTAGATTAACTTTAATTACGTAATTGAAATTTAGTCAATTATTTCCTGATTTTACTTTTCCTTTTTGTTTGTGATATCTCAGGTCTAGATCTAGTGTATGCCAAGTACACTAAGCGAAGGAGAACCACACACTCCATACGATCCCGAGCACAATTGAACCTTAAGACAAATGGAGAATCAAAGGGTTCCAGCTAATCCTAACAAAGGGAATCTAGGTGATGGAGCAGGCCGTCAGACTCCATTACCAGTTGAGGCACACCACTAGGCGCACGTTAAAAATTAGATAGGTGATGCCTTGGGTTTGCAACCTCTAGAAGCCCCACGACTTTTGGATTATTATAGGGAAACATGAACATTGCAGACTCCGATGGACCTCTTGTCCTACCCCCACTACCCCCAGGCCACATATTCATGGTGACGAGTAGCTTGATGTAGATGCTCACCGCGACGGGCTTGTTTTTGGGACTGACATCTGAAAATCCACATACACATATCGCTAAACTAAGGTCTATGTGCAAAATTTGTGTGGGTATCCCAGATTTGGACATGAACATTATTGTCTTGCGAGTGTTTCCTTTATCGCTGACAGGAGATGTCGATATATGGTTCGCTGAGCTACTGTACAATTCTATCTATACTTGGAATCAGTTGAGAGATATTTTCTTAGCGAGGTACTATCTGGTGTTGAAAAAGCTAAACCACAAGGATAAGGTGAACAACTTAGTGGCACTACCTGGAGAGTCGGTGAGTAGCTCTTGGGACAGATTTACTGCGTTTGTGAGAAGCTTCCCAAATCACCGCATTGATGATGAGTCACTGAAAAAGTACTTCTATAGAGGTCAAGATGATAACAACAAAGTAGTGCTCGATATTATTGTGGGTTGCTCCTATGGGGAATGCACATATGTTGTGATTGCAAAGAAGTTAGAGAAGATATCTCACAACAATAAATATTGGAGCACTTAAAAGTCAGACACTGGGAGGAACACCTTCGCGGTACAGGATACAAATAACAACACCGCTAATGAGATTCGGGAAGAGATGGCACACATGAGAACTGAATTAGGGTTGGTTTTGAAGCATGTGAGCAAAGGCACAGAGAAAGTGAATGTGGTGAACTATTTGGCTAAACCACCACCACCGGCAAATGAGTACTACTATGAAGAGGATACATATGCAGTGAATGATCAGACGGGGGGTTTTCGACCACACGCCCAAGGTTCCAATCAGGATAATTGGCGCCAAGTTCAAGGAAACCAAGGTCAGAACTATGACAATTACAATCGAGAGGATCAATATGTCCGAGATGGGAACTACAACTGCGACAACAACTTCAATCGGAACAACTATGGTAACAGAAATGAAAGGGGTGGTCCATATATTCCACCTCAAAATAGGAAAGATGCACCTAGGTATGGTGGAGGTAGTATGGCGCAGGTTGAGGATATGCTGCAAAAGATAATGAGGAGGTTTGATGCAACTGTTGAGAATTTCAAGGAGATGAGACGTAAACTATCAGGCATAGGACAAAAGGTGGATGCACATGCAGTCTCGATAAAACACCTTGAGCTACAGATGAATCAGTTGTCTACTACTGTGAACCTAAGCAAACCTGGCACTCTTCCAAGCAACACTATCTAGAAACCAAAGAATGATGGGAATTGCATGGCAGTCATCATGTACGATAAGGTTGCTACACTTTTCTAAGGCATTATGTGATCTTAGGGCGAGTAAAAATCTCATCCCTCTATCCATTTACAAGAAATTAGGCTTGGGTGACCCAAAGCCTACTACAATGCAGTTATTGATGGTCGATTGAACTGTGAAGAGGCCCATTGTTATACTCCATGATGTTCTTGTGAAAGTGGATTCATTTACATTTCCGGCTGATTTTGTGATTCTTGACTCTGAGATTGACTTTGAGGTCCCCATTATTCTAGGAAGACCATTCCTTGCCACTGGGCGTGCATTAGTCAATATGAAAGGGGGCAAATAAAATTTAGGTTGAACAATGATGAAACAACTTTAAATATCTGTAGGTCCATGAAGCAGAGTGGTGAGATCCAAACGGTATCCGCCATATTCTATAAGGTTGAGAGTGTATTTGAAGTGCAAATTGAAGAGCGACTAGGTTTCGAGGCACTAGAGGCAGTCATCATGAATTTTGACAGTGATGGTATTGAAGAGTATAATTCTTTGGTGGTTGTACTTGAATGAAATAAATATTGGTCAAAACCGAAGAAGTTGGAGTTATATATGAAGCATCGCGAGTCTCCATCTGTGAGACCATCTATTGTGGAGGCTCCAAAATTAGAGCTCAAGGCTCTACCACCTCATCTAAGGTATGTGTTATTGGGTAGAGATGATACTTTACCGGTGATTATTGCAGCAGAGTTAAATGCGCAAAAAGTTGAGTGCTTAGTGGCAGTGTTGAAGAAGTTCAAGAGAGCCATCGTTTGGCCTATTGCGGATATTACTGGATCCCTCCCAGTATTTGTTTCCACAAAATCCAACTTATGCCCGAACACAAACCGAGTATTGAGCACCAAAGAAGGTTGAATCCACATATGCTAGAGGTAGTAAAAAAGAGATCATCAACTGGTTGGATGTTAGAGTCATTTATATTGTTGCTGACAGCAATTGGGTGTGTCCTATTTAGTGAGTGCCTAAAAAAGGTGGGCTGACAGTGGTACCTAATGAGAGGAACGAGTTTATTCTAATGCGGGCAATGACCGTATGGAGAGTTTGCATGGACTACTGGAAGTTGAATGCTTGGACAGAAAAGGACCATTTCCCCATGCCCTTTATGGATCAAATGCTAGACAGTCTTGCAGGAAAAGGGTGATATTGCTTTGTTGATGGCTATTTGGGCTACAATCAAATCTCTACTGCCAATAAGGATCAAGAAAAAACTACTTTCACTTGCCCATATGGGACGTTTGCCTTCAAAAGGATGTCATTTGGGTTATGTAATGCACCAACCACCTTTTAGCGTTGTATGATGTCCATATTCTCTGATATAGTGGAAAACACTATTGAGGTGTTCATGGATGATTTTTTATGGTTGGTGACTACTTTGATCGGCATTTGATTAATTTGGCTAAGGTGCTCAAAAGATGTGAGGATTGTAATTTGGTGCTAAATTGGGAGAAAGGTGAAAGAAAGTATAGTGTTGGTCCATCGCATCTCGGAGAAGGGGATAGAGGTTGATCGAGCTAAAGTGGAAGTGATAGAGAGGCTTCCTCCACCCATCTCTGTAAAGGGTGTGAAAGGTTTTCTTGGACATATTGGCTTTTACCGGAGGTTTATTAAGGATTTTTCAAAATTGCACATCCTATGTGCAAATTGCTCGAGAAGAAATGTAAGTTCTATTTCGATGAATCCTGTCTGAAAGCATTATGATAGTTGAAAGAGAAGTTGGAGTCCGCTCCCATTATTATTTCACCAAATTGGAGTGAGACATTTGATGTGATGTGTGATGCAAGTGGGGTTGCACTTGGTGTGGTATTGGAACAAAGAAGGTATAAAATCCTTCACCCCATTTACTATGCAAGTAAAGCCCTGAATAAAACCCAGAAGAACTACACGGTCACTGAAGAGAAATATACCTTGAGGTGGCGTTTGCAGTCAAGAAAAATTTCTCCTATTTGTTTGGCACAAGGGTCATATTGCATACAGACCATTCTATTTTGAGGTATTTGATGGCAAAGAAGGATGCGAAGCCATGGTTGATAAGATGGGTATTGTTGCTGCAAGAGTTTTATTTTGAGATGAAAGATAAAAAAGGGAATGTGAATCAAGTCGCTGACCATTTGTCTAGATTGGAGGATGAAGATATGTGTGAATTATGAGAAAAGACTGAAATTGATGATACATTCCCTGATGAACATGTATTGGCCGCCTCTCAAGATTTGATCCCATGGTTCACTGACTTTACGAACTATCTGGCAAGCGATGTGGTCCCATCAAATTTAACATTCCACCAAAGAATACCCATCAAATTTAACATTCCATCAAAATTATTTATATCGGACTTGTGCCGATGGTATAATTCATCGTTGTGTACTTGAGGTTGAGATGTTGAGTGTTTTGGAGGCATGTCACTCCTCGCATGGTGGTGGGCACCATATTGGTATCCAGACTGCGCATAAGATCTTAGAGTGTGGGTATTATTGGCCAACTATTCACCAAAATGCTCAAAATTTCTCCAAATCATGTGATTGATGCCAACGATATGGAGGAATTTCGAAGAAGCAAGAACTCCCCTTGAATCCTATTCTGGTGATTGAGCTATTTGATTTATGGGGCATTGACTTTATGGTGAAAGAAAGTATAGTGTTGGTCCATCGCATCTCGGAGAAGGGGATAGAGGTTGATCGAGCTAAAGTGGAAGTGATAGAGAGGCTTCCTCCACCCATCTCTGTAAAGGGTGTGAAAGGTTTTCTTGGACATATTGGCTTTTACCGGAGGTTTATTAAGGATTTTTCAAAATTGCACATCCTATGTGCAAATTGCTCGAGAAGAAATGTAAGTTCTATTTCGATGAATCCTGTCTGAAAGCATTATGATAGTTGAAAGAGAAGTTGGAGTCCGCTCCCATTATTATTTCACCAAATTGGAGTGAGACATTTGATGTGATGTGTGATGCAAGTGGGGTTGCACTTGGTGTGGTATTGGAACAAAGAAGGTATAAAATCCTTCACCCCATTTACTATGCAAGTAAAGCCCTGAATAAAACCCAGAAGAACTACACGGTCACTGAAGAGAAATTTACCTTGAGGTGGCGTTTGCAGTCAAGAAAAATTTCTCCTATTTGTTTGGCACAAGGGTCATATTGCATACAGACCATTCTGTTTTGAGGTATTTGATGGCAAAGAAGGATGCGAAGCCATGGTTGATAAGATGGGTATTGTTGCTGCAAGAGTTTTATTTTGAGATGAAAGATAAAAAAGGGAATGTGAATCAAGTCGCTGACCATTTGTCTAGATTGGAGGATGAAGATATGTGTGAATTATGAGAAAAGACTGAAATTGATGATACATTCCCTGATGAACATGTATTGGCCGCCTCTCAAGATTTGATCCCATGGTTCACTGACTTTACGAACTATCTGGCAAGCGATGTGGTCCCATCAAATTTAACATTCCACCAAAGAATACCCATCAAATTTAACATTCCATCAAAATTATTTATATCGGACTTGTGCCGATGGTATAATTCATCGTTGTGTACTTGAGGTTGAGATGTTGAGTGCTTTGGAGGCATGTCACTCCTCGCATGTTGGTGGGCACCATATTGGTATCCAGACTGCGCATAAGATCTTAGAGTGTGGGTATTATTGGCCAACTATTCACCAAAATGCCCAAAATTTCTCCAAATCATGTGATTGATGCCAACGATATGGAGGAATTTCGAAGAAGCAAGAACTCCCCTTGAATCCTATTCTGGTGATTGAGCTATTTGATTTATAGGGCATTGACTTTATGGGACCGTTTGTGAGTTCTCATGGGATGAAGTATATTCTTGTGGCGGTTAAGTATGTGTCAAAAGAAGTGGAAGCAATTGCGCTTCCTAACAATGAAGGAAAGATTGTCACCACATTCTTGAAAAATAATATCTTCTCCAGATTTGGTACACCTAGGGCCATTATTAGTGATGGTGGCTTTCACTTTTGTAATAAATTTTTCAAAGGGCAATTGGAGAAATATGGTTTTCGCCATAATGTGGCTACTCCTTACCATCCAGAGACTAGTGGGAAAGTTGAGGTGACCAATCATGAGATTAAGCAATATCTAGCGAACATTGTGATGCTAATTGAACGGATTGGTTAAGGAGGCTTGATGATGCTCTATGGACCTACTGCACTGCATACAAGACTCCCATAGGTATGTCCCTGTAACAACTTGTATATGGAAAGGCTTGTCACTTTCTGGCCGAACTAGAGCACAAGACGATGTGGGAAATGAAAAGATTGAAGTTGGATTGGACTTAAGCAGCAGAACAAAGACTAAATGGGTTGAACGAGCTTCATGAGTTTCGCCTAAAAGATTATGAAAGTTCAGCCATCTAAAAAGAGAAGATGAAGAAGTATCATGACCAAAGGATTGAAAAGCGAGAATTTGCGGTTGGTGATTTAGTGCTTCTATTCAACTCTAGGCTACGCTTGTTTTCGGGTAAACTCAAGTCCAAGTGGACAGGGCCATTCCTCATCACTAAGGTGTTCCCACGTGGTTGAGTTGGAGAATAATGAAGGCACAAAGTTCACAGTCAACGGGCAAAAGATCAAGATCTATCTGGGGCATGCAGAGAGTGTTCATGAAGTGGTTGAGGCCTATCATCTTAATGAACTGTAAGTAATCAAGGGGTATGCGTCGTGCCGCGACATTAAATCAAGCGCTTCTTGGGAGGCAACCCAAGGTGTACTCTCTAGCCAACTATAGGTTTTGTTTTCCTTGTAGAATGAGTTGTAGTCTTGTTTAGTTATACTCATTAATTCGCTGTCCTTATTGTGTTAGTGTTGGCTAGAGATTAGTATAGGGTCTGTGTCTTAAAAATTTTCTAGAAAAACACAAAAATAATGGTATTATTGATGCTACATGTGCAAGAAGCAAAAGCATAAATCCACGGTCCCAATCAACAGACCGTCGACAGGGTTTCATAGGTCCAAATCTGTCAATGACCCGACCCGACCCAACCGGTAATATTAAAAGACATAACCTTTCAAATTCATTCCATTTTCTTTCAAATTCCCTCCTTGACTATTTCAACCCATCATTTCCCCCATATTTCACTCCCACAATAATCTCTCTATCTCTCCATTGTTTCCTATCACTTGTCAAAATTTCCAAACACTCTCTCCCCCAAATTTTCTATTTCTTCATTCTTCTTAGGCAGGTGATCGAGTACGGGCGCGTAGGCTACTTCTTGAAAGTTCACAAGTTCACAAAACCACGCCACTGCTAAGAAAGGTATTGTGATTTCCCTTAAAACTTTGAGTTCTCGTTCATGGTTAAATACAAGGAATCTGAAAGTGGGTGTTGACCTTGGGACTACATTAGATGAATTTGCATGCAAAAAATTGTGTAATTACGTCCCTTGGAATAATAGAATGTGGTTGTGTAGCATATTACTCCATCTAAAATGTGTGTGTCTCCGTATGTCTAAAAGTTCCGACTTAGGGTTCCTTATTTTGACTAAATTCGATTAATAATTGTATGAAATCAGAACCCTAGGAATGAAGAACTCGTGGTGGGTGTGTTGAAATAGTTGTTTAAACTTGATTGTGTAAAAAGAAAGCACTAAAGAAACTAAAAATTGGAACTTGCACATGCCTGAATTTTGTCTTAGGCCAACAGTAGGAGGCCCCATCTACGAACCGTCATTTGATCGACGGGCCATCAATGGGATCCGCCGACAAGAAACACCCTGAAAACTCTATGTTCAGAATGACGTAAGTGGACTACGGTCCGTCGATTGATTGACGGACCGGTCTTCACATCCGTCATTCCTATCAGAGAACCTGATTGCACCCCTTTCCTAAAATAAATATAAAACTATCAGAAGACAAAAGTGGACTACGGTCCGTCGATTGATTGGCGGTCCATTTTGTACGTCCGTCATTTTCATCAGAAACCAAGTTTAGAACCAATCATAAAAATAATTCTAAGTTTCAAATGACCGATGGGATCGACGAGTCGTCGATAGTGTTCGTCAACCTGACTCTGCAACAAGGAGCTACATTTCTGATTTTCAAGTTTACTTTGTTCTGTTGTTTATCGAGTGTGTTGTGGTGCTGCTATGATACTACCAATTGCTTCACAGGTACAAATGGCTCCGAAGAAGGACTTTGTCTACGCCTAGAGGGGCAAATCCAAGTCCGTTGCCCCGTCTCGTCATTTGATCAATGGAGACTCCAATAACGAGAGATACCCATCCTATGTCTCTCCAGATTCCACAACACCGACTATAGCAGCACGGTCACTAGGGGAATCCCCCGGAAGGTGACTCCCGGCGTAATCACTGCCTCCTAGTCTGATGACGAGCGCACACTGACCGCTTCACCAACCGGACTGCTTCCAGTTCTGAAGGAGTCTTAGCATCCGGCTTTGAGTCTGCTTCCATTTCAAGGTCGGCCCAATCCTCTTGGTCAAAAGAAGTCACTGCTTCCGGTTCCACCTCTCAGGGAGACACTAGGTTGGAGGGCCAAGACCACTAAGCCATGTCTGATGAGGCTACCAGCTCAGAGTCTGCACCCTCGCCCTGAGCATATGACCCCAAACCTGTTGCCGATAAAACAAACTGGTGGTGCATCGAGGGTCAATACCAGGTGTATAGAGACGCGAAGATGTTGAATGCAAAGGGGGTGACGACTCAGTTGGTTACAGAAGAGCATTGCATCCTCACAAGGAGTTTACCTATGGTCCCCCAGGTGCAGAAACTGTTCAATCAGCACAAATTCAACTGGATGGCTCGAGATTTTGACACTTATAGTGAAGATATCGTCCGGGAGCTCTCTTCTTCCTACGTAGCTATTCTCCGAGGTTCCATAGACAAGTGGGAGAAACCTGCCAAACAGGACCCTTTCGCCTCTACACTAGTCCAGGGCTGCCGGGTTGATATATCTGAGTCTACCATCCGTCGTTTCCTATAGGTCCCCACCACCGGCTCATAGGGGACTCGCAATACTTCAGAGTTTGACTACAGGTTGAAGGTAGTACAAAGTGGTGAGTTTAGTAGGAGTGTTGAGCATCCTAAGGCGACAAAGAAATGATTGGCTCAATATTTGTCGACCGATGATCAGAGGGAAGACTGGGTGATAGATCCCCAAGGGCAGATCAAGAAGGCTACCCTTACTTTTGTAGCAAAGTTTTTCTGGCCGCTGGTCCTAATACAGGTTATTGCCCATGAAAGCTAATAATGTACTCACATGGGATAGGGAGGTAATGGTATAATCTCTAATAGCGGGACTGGAGATAGACTTCGCTCGGGTTCTTATAGCGGAGATCCATGAAAGGGCATTTAAGACTTCCAACACTTATCCCTTTCCGTGTCTAATCTTCCAGCTGTGCAGGGCTGTAGGATTACAAATTTGGCATTGTGATAAACTCTGGCGACCAGCACGGACAGTTGATATAGGCCTCATCAAGGATGAGGCTAATGTAGCGGAACCTCGTAGAGGCCCCAGGATTGAGGTGCCTCCATTGAGCGAGAATTTGGCGGACACAGTAGAGCTAGCCCAATGGGTTGACCCTTCTGCACCAGATCTTGTTGTCCCCACTCCAGCATCTCTTTCTCAGGCCCCATCTTGTCAAGATCTACACCACCATCTGGGGTGTTGGTCCCTCTAGCTCGAGTTCAGAAGTTAGAGGCACGGATGTCCACTCTGATCCACCACATCCATCCTTGGATTCAAAAATCCATTGTTGAAGCTGAGGACCACATAGAGAAGCGGGTGGCCAAGAAGGCCGAGCAGCAGATTCAGGCAGTCCACAAATGCCTCGATGCATTTGAGCTACAGTTTCTAGCACGCCCAGCCCCCACTGCTGATCTCACTGCCATCCAGACTGAGTTGGAAATCCTGCGAGCTGACATTGACACCATCTTAGAGATGAGGGCGACTGAGCTAGAGATTACTCCCACTAAGCTAGGAGAGGACTCGGTGCTCGATGTTTTGTTCAATGTACATGCTGAGCCACAACCTGAGCAGCGTGGGTGTACCAAGAGGCACCGCTGCAGCCACACTACTGAGGTCGGTGATGATTCTAGTGCACAAAAAAGAGAGAGAGAGAATAGAGTTGGAGCGGGCCAGGAGGTCCTCCTTTGTAGACGAGGAGATATGTCAGAGGGGAGCACTGGAGATGGTTGTTGGAGCATCCAGTTCAGTACAGGCGAGCTGTGAGAGGAGCACTACTGATGGTGCAAAGTTTTCTGTGGGCACTACTGAGAGTGGCCCAGTTGATAATCCAGTGGGTTTCGGGAAATCAGACCCACCCACATTTTGATAGTTCTTCAGCGCTATGCGCCATAGATTTGCTTCACCTACCACCCTATTACTTTGTTTTTATTGCATTGGGGACAATTTCAAGTTTTTTTATTGGGGGTGGGGTAAATGGAAAGTGAGTGGTAGGGTGAACTCTGAGTAACGCAGCTCACAATCCTCTCTTGGGGTTTTCTTGCCTGTTTTCTTTTTCCCCAAGAGACTGCTTAATTTTTTGTTCAACTGGCATGTCATAGTTTGTACAAGTACAGAATCATGAAAGATAAAGCATGATGGCTAATAAATGTGTACCCCGTCCTGGATAGTGCTTGCATGTATAGTCAAAGATAAATTGAATGTGTTGGCTCTGAGCATGACATAAATAGGCACCCACTGCATGACCTTCAACTAAAAAAAACTGAATTGGGAACTCTAATAATTTGATAATGCAACGATGTGCCACGAGTGTGTGAGGAAATTTTGAGTGTTCAAGCAGTTGGCACCTAGCTAGAATTTTCCAGGTTAGTCCTACGAAGGAAATCCGTGTTAGAAGCTAGGAAGTAATCATAGGCCCTTGTTCAAAATATCTTGTATGTAGCCTAAAAGAAGTGAACCAAATGAATTTATGTCCTTTTTTTATCAAAATATGTTGAGCCTCTAAAATACCAATTTTGTTGATACCTACTCACATTCTCAGGGTCTAATGTTTTGTCCCCAGTACCTCCTTGGACATGTACACCTCGACTTAGGCCAATAGCCTAAGTTGAGGGTGGCTAATTCAGTATGTGACCTCGTCTTGGTCATGACCCAACTTCTGGTATTATGCACCTCAATTCATGGAAAATTCAGGAGTTGAGGGTGGCTATTATGAGTGAGGACCCAAAAATGGGTATGAAAAGAGTTGGATGTTGAAAAGACAAGCTTAAGTGAGCGAAAGATGTGACTTGTTGAAATTGTCAATTGATAGAAAAAGAAAAAAATTAAAAGAGAAAAGAGTTTTAAGAAAAAAAAGATGCAAAAAGAAGTAAAAGTTAAATCCAAAAAGGGAACAAGGAAAAGAAGAGAAAAGAAGAGAAAAAGTGGGGGTCAAAGGCAATGAAGAGAGGTAGGAAGCTTAGCGGTATGTCAAGGAGGGCAAAAAGTCACTAAAAATGTATCAAATGTACCACACCTGACCCAGAGCCTGCGTTACAAGCCAAGAAAGTCCTACCGTGATCCTAGAGTCTAGTGTGGTGAACCTAAGTTGTGAAAATAAGGGCAATCCTGTGGCAAAGAGTACTAATTGTATTTGAACTTTATCTTGAGTGCGAGTGTTGAAATAAAGATCCTTGTACCCAAAATTCATAATCACTGTGTGAAAAATGAGTATTTCTTTTGAAGTGAGGGAACTAGTTGCGGTATCGAAAAGTCGGTACCTTAGTGAGAGAAAAAAACGTAGGAGTGTCTGTTGCATGGTCAGTCTGCGTCATGATGTGATCCGCATGAGTTATCTTGTCGAGACTAAGAGTGTAAGCCTTCACCAAATCAAAGAAAGAGTCGGGATTGATATCCATGTGATTGCTAGAGCTTAAAAGAGCATACTTGTAAAAATGTATTTTTGAGTCATAATGTGTCGCTTGAAGACAAACAATGAATTTTAATTGAGGGTGTTGATGTATCGTGGTTTCACTGTATTTCAATGCATTTTACTTAAGAGTTGTGTGTGTCTAGATACTTTTTGTAATTAGTTTTAACAAGTTTTGTGTTATCTTTTGCAGGAGAGATGTCCACGTTGAAAGCGGAGAAGGTAGCTGAAAATTATAGAAGATGACCTACGAAGGCCATCGACGGCCATCGACGGAACGTAGTTGGTGACCGCCGATTTGCAGTTCAAGCTTTGTTAGAAGATCAGGAAAATCTGACCAACTATGGAACCACGAGAGTAAACGACGGTTCTTCAATTGATCGACGGACCATACTAGTGAACCATAGATTGGTTTAGAGAAGGTTCCAGTACCTGAATTTTTCAGGATTCTAAGTTGGTTACGGAAGAGCATCGACGGACCGCACTTCAGGTCCGTCATTTGATTTAGAGAAGGTTCTACCCGGTGGAGCAAAATATTTCTAAGTCCTTACTGACGGAGACAGTCGACGGACCGTCGATTGATCGACGGTCCGTCAGTGTGGTCGTCGATTGAAGCCACGTACCTGGATAAAACTTTCGTTATTTAAAATCCTTTTTTGTTTTGGACTATGTTTTCTATATATAGGGCATTAGAACCTCTTTTTTGGGGTTAGCTACTCTTGTTATTGTTCTATTTTGGGTTTTGGAGATTGGCTTTTGCAAACTTTGGGCAATTAATCAATTTCCGGATTTGGCTTGAAGATATTTGCTAAAATTTCAAGTTGAATTTCTGGGTTCCTTATTATTGTTGAGTAAGTTCATGATTTCTTCATTGAAAACTATGAATTGTGATCTTTCTTGCATGGGTAACTAAATCCACAACTAGGGTTGTGGGAACCATGGGTAATTAACAAAGTATAACTAGCAATTAAGCAATTCTCAAATAGTGTTTTTTACATTCATTGATAATTCTTTCACTTAGATTTCTTTTTAACGAGTACACACGTTAGAACTCGCCTTGTTTCTACTTGACGGACCAAGGAGTTAGTAATAAAAAAAGAATTATCAACATAGATTTAGTGGTGATACTATCTAATAGGCTAGTCTCAATTGGTGTGAAGTAATAAGTAACTCATACATCAATTATGATGTCTAATATGAGGCAAAGGTAACGGCTAGTAACTTATACACACGTAGCCGGATCAAGGTATGGGGTGAAATTCTCTCGATGCCAGACCAAGGATTTAGAGACACCTAACTTACCACTTTGCATATGAAACGTAGGGAAATTTCTATTGCTAGGAATATGGAGTTATGAACCTGTGGGGAACACATATACCCTAGTTATTCTCACAACATGATAGAAACTCGAAATCTACTTTAGTTTACTTTTTAACTCACACTGTTTAAGGAACTTCTTTCACAAAAAATCCCCCCCCCCCTTTACTTACTTATTTTTTGAAAGACATTGACTAAATAGATATAGTTGTACATTAAAGTTTAGTATAAACCATTTTCTGCGTGGGATCGACCCCAACCTACTAGTTGGGTTCTAAACTTGATGACGACCGCTTATAATTCTTTAGAGAGGTATAATTTGACTGTATCATCGCCCGTTTAGAATGGGTTAGGAGACACACATAGAGTGCAACCTCAAGCATCCCTACAACTATAAGATTCTTATAGGGGCAATATGAATAGTGCAGACTCTGATGGACCTCTTGCCCTACCCCCTTTTCCCCGGGGAATACATTCGTAGTGACGAGTAGCTTGATCCAGATTCTCACCACGAGGGGCTTGTTTTCCGGACTACCATCGGAAGACACACATGATCATCTAGATAAGTTGAGGACAATTTGCAAAATTTATGTGGGCAGACCAGATTTGGACATGGATGTCATTGGATTGCGAGTGTTCCCTCTATCAGTGACAAAAGATGCTGCTATATGTTTCACTGAGCTGCCCTACAACTCAATATATACTTGGGATCAATTGAAATATGTGTTCTCAAAAAGGTACTACCTAGTGTCCAAGAATCTTAACCACAAGGATAAGGTGAACAACTTCGTTGCATTACCCGAAGAGTCGTTGAGTAGCTTTTGGGATAGATTCAATGCATTCGTGAGGGGTGTCCTTGGTCATCGCATTGATGATGAGTCACTAAAGGTGTATTTATATAGAGGTCAAGATGACAACAATAAAGCAATGCTTGGTACTATTGCTGGTGGCTCCTATGGAAAATGCACTTATGATGACATTACGGAGAAGTTGGAGAAAATATCTCGCAACAACAAATCTTGGAGCACTAGAAAGTCGGTTACTAGGTGAAACACCTTCACTGTTAACGCTACAAACAATCTAGACGCAGATGAGATTCGTCAATAGATGGCATAGATGAGAACCGAGTTGGGGTTGGTCTTGAAGCATGTGAGCGAGGATGCAGATAAGGTAAATGCGGTAAAGTATCAGACTAAACCTACACTATCACAAGAAGAGTATTATTATGGAAAGGATGCATATGCAGTTAATTATCAGACGGGGTTTTTTGACCAAATGCCCAAGGTTTTGATCGGGATAATTGGTGCCAAGGTCAAGGAAATCAAGTTCAAAACTATGGTAACTACAACCGAGAGGGTAAATATGTCTAATATGGGAACTACAATCGCGAAAACAACTTTAATCGGAGCAACTATGGTAATAGAAACAAGCGGGTTGGGCCATATGTCCCTCCTCAAAATCGAGAAGTTCCCCCTAGGGAAGGTGGAAGTAGTATGGCACGTATTGATGGTATGCTGCAGAAGATAATAAGGAGGTTTGATGCAACTGATGAGAATGTCAAGGAGATGAGAGGTGACTTGTCTGGCATTGGACAAAAGGTGAATGTACATGCGGTCTCGATAAAGCATCTTGAGCTACATATGACAGTTGTTTACTACAGTGAACCCACGCCAACCTGGCTCTCTCCCAAGAAACACTATCCAGAGCCCAAAGAATGATGGGTATTGCATGACAGTCATTACTCGAGGGGGTAAGTAGACCACTGATCAACCTATGTCTTCTATAATAGAAGGTGATATGATAAAGAAAGATGATATAGCAGAAGCTAGTGGAGGGTTGGATGAAGCAACAACAAAAGAAGAAGTGTTATCTTATAAAATGGTCCTCATACCTAGACCCCCACCACCATTTCCACAGAGATCAGTGAAGAAAATAGAAGATGGTAAATATCGCCGATTTATCACTATGTTGAAGTAGTTTTCCATCAATGTTCCATTGATGATAGCTTTAGAGAAAATGCCCGGATATGCTATGTTTATGAAGGATATGGTGACATAAAAGAGGTCACTGTGTTTGAAGATGATGACATATTGGAGAATTGTAGTGCTATTGCTACAATTTCTCTTGTGGAAAAGAAGGAGGATCCGGGTGCCTTCACCAATCCATGTACTATAGAGTTGCTACACTTTGCGAAGGCGCTGTGTGATCTTGGTGCTAGCATAAATATCATGTTACTATCCATTTATTAAAAGTTAGGTTTGGGACACCAAAGCCTACCACAATGCAGTTACTGATAGCCGATCGAACTGTGAAGATACACATAGCTGTACTCCACGATGTGCTTATGAAAGAAAAAGCGTACATCTTTCCGGCCGACTTTGTGATTATTGACTGTGAGGTTGATTTTGAGGTTCCTATTATCCTAGGGAGACCATTCCTTGCAACTGGGCGTGCATTAGTCGATATGGAAAAAGGACAGATGAAGTTTAGATTGAACAATGAAGCAACAACTTTCAATATCTGTAGGTCCATGAAGCAGAGTGGTGAGCTCCAAATTATATCTGCAATCACCTACAGAGTTAAGAGTGTATGAGAAGTGTATATTGAAGAGCGACTAGGTGTTGAGGCACTAGCAACTATATCATAAATTTTGATAGTTATGGTATTGAAGAGTATGACATTTTGGTGGCCTCACTCGAAAGAAACCAATAGCAGTCAAAGCCGAAGAAGTTGGAGTTTTACATGAAGCATCGCGAGTCTCCACCTACAAGACCATCTATTATGGATGCCCTAAAATTAAAGCTTAAGGCTCTAGTATCGTATTTGAGGTATGTGTTCCTGGGTAGATATGACATTTGCCGGTGATTATTGTAGCAGATCTAAATGGGCCATAGATAAAGTGCTTAGTGGCGGTGTTGAAGAGGTTCAAGCGAGCCATTGGATGGACTATTGCAGATATTATTGGGATCCCTCCAAGTATTTGTTCCCACAAAATCCAACTAATGCCAGATCATAAATCGAGTATTGACCACCAAAGAAGGTTGAATTCACCTATGCAAGAAGTAGTTAAAAAAGAGATCCTCAAGTGGTTGGATGCTGGGGTTATTTATCCTATTGCGGACAACAGTTGGGTGTGCCATGTTCATTGCGTGCCTAAAAAGGGTGGGATTACCGTAGTAACTAATGAAAGGAATGAGTTTGTTCCGATGCGACCCATGGCTAGATAAAGAGTATGCATGGACTAGCAGAAGTTAAATGCATGGACAAAAAAGAACCATTTCCCGTGCCCTTCAAAGACCTGATGATAGACAGACTTGCAGGCAAGGGTTGGTGTTTTTTTGTTGATGGCTACTCAGGCTACAATCAGATCGCTATTGCCCCGGAAGATCAAGAAAAGACAAGCTTCACTTGTCCTTTTGGGACTTTTGCACTCAAATGGATATCATTTGGGTTGTTTAATGCACCGACGACCTTCAAGCATTGTATGATGTCGATATTTTATGATATGGTGGAGGACACTATTGAGGTGTTTATGGATGATTTTTCTGTAGTTGGAGACTCCTTTGCTCGGTGTTTGAATAACCTGGCCGAGGTGCTCAAGAGATGTGAAGATTGAAATTTGGTGCTCAATTGGGAAAAGTATCACTTTATGGTGAAAGAAGGTATAGTGTTGGGCTAACGAATCTCAGAAAAAGGGATAGAGGTTGATCGGACCAAAGTTGAGGTAATAGAGAATCTCCTACCACCCATCTCGGTCAAGGGTATGAGATGTTTACTTGGGCATGATGGTTTTCATCGAAGGTTTATCAAGGATTTTTTGAAAATTGCACACCCTTTGTGCAAATTGCTAGAGAAGGACTGTAAGTTCTTTTTGGATGAATCTTGTCTGAAAGCATTTGGAGAGCTGAAATTGAAGTTAGTTTCTGCACTCATTATTATTTCACCAAATTGGGGTGAGCCATTTGAGGTGATGTGTGATGCGAGAGGTATTGAACTTGGTGTGGTATTGGGACAGAGAAAAGATCGAATCCTTCACCCTATTTATTATGCGAGTAAAGCCCAAAAGAACTACACTGTAACTGAATAAGATCTTCTAGCAGTGGTGTTTGCATTCGATAAATTTCAATCATATTGCTTGGCACGAGGGTCATAGTGCATACCGACCATTTAGCATTGAGGTATTTGATGGCAAAGAAGGATGTGAAGCCAGGGTTGATCAGATGGGTATTATTGCTTCAAGAGTTTGATTATGAGGTGAAGGATAGAAAGGGGACAGAAAATCAAGTGGTTGACCACTTGTCTATATTGGAGGATGAAGATATGCGTGAATTGGGGGAAAAGGCTGAAATAGATTATGCATTTCCAGATGAGCATGTATTGGCCGTCAGAATTGACTTTTCACCAAAGGAAAAAGTTCCTGCATGATGTGAAGAAGTTTTTTTGGGATAAGCCTTACTTATATCGGAGTTGTGCCGGTGGGATTATTCGTCGCTTTGTGCCTGAGGTTGAAATGTTAAGTGTTCTAAAGGCGTGTCATTCATCGCTTGTTAGTGTGCACCATAGTGCTATTCCAACTGCGCATAAGATCTTGCAGTAAGGGTACTATTAACCCACCATCCACCAAGATGCTCATGATTTCACCAAATCATGTGATCGTTGCCACTGAGATGGAGGGATTTCAAGGAGGCAAGAGCTTCCCATGCATCCCATTCTGGTAATTGAGCTATTTGATGTATGGGTCATTGACTTCATGGGACCGTTTGTGAGTTCTTATAGGATGAAGTATATTCTTGTAGCGGTAGACTATGTGTGAAAATGGGTTAAAGCAGTGGCGCTCCCCAACAATGAAGGAAAGAGTGTAACCGCATTCCCAAAGAAGAATATCTTCTCCTGATTTGGTACACCTAGGGCCATTATTAGCTACGGAGGTTCACACTTTTGTAATAAGTTGTTCAAAGCACTGCCGGAAAACTATGGTGTTCGCCACAATGTGGATACGCCTTACCACCCACAGACTAGCAGGCAAGTTGAAGTGTCCAATCGGGAGATCAAATAGATTCTGGCAAAAAATATAAACGCCAATAGAACAGATTGGTCAAGACAGATTGATGATGCTCTTTGGGCCTACCGCATTGTATACAAGACCCCCATCGGTATGTCTCTGTACCAACTTGTATATAGGAAGGGGTGTCACTTACCGGTCGAGCTAGAGGATAAGCCGATATGGGCAATGAACAGACTGAATTTGTATTGGACAGGAGCGTTAGAACAAAGGATAAATAAGTTGAATGTGCTTGATGAGTTTAGCCTAAAGACCTATAAAAGTTCAGCCATCTACAAAGAGAAGATGAAGAGGTATCATGATCAATGAATTGAAAAGCAAGAACTTGCGGTTGGTGATCTTGTGCTTCTATTCAACTCTAGGCTACTTATTTCTAGGCAAACTCAAGTCCAAATGGACAGGGATGTTCCTCATTACCAAAATATTCTCATATGAGGCGGTTGAGTAGGAGAACAAGGAAGCCACAAGGTTCACAGTAAACTTACAAAGAATTAAGGTGTATCTGGGGCATGCGAAAAGTGTTACACGAAATGGTTGAGGCCTACCATCTTGATGAAGTCTGGGTAATCAAGGGGATTGCGTCGTGAAGTGACGTTAAATCAAGTGTTGCTTGGGAGGCAACCCAAGGTGTACACTCTAGACAACAATAGGTTTTGTTTTCATTGAAAAAAGAGTTTTTATTTTGTTTAGTTATTCTAGGTGTTTCATTTTCTTTGTATTTGTGTGCTAGTGTTGGCTACAGATTAGATAGGGTCCACGTTTAAAAAGTGTCTAGAAATTACAAAAAGAATCGCATAATTTTTGCTACATGTGCAGGAGGCCAAAGCAGAATCTGCATAAAATAGTATGGTGCAGGGATCTACGGATCCCATCGATGGTATGTCGTAAATGGTGTTCGTAGATCTCAGATAAGTTTCAAAACTTGTCGAAGTAGAAGAGTGATCGACGGTCCAAATAGACCGACCAATGATCGATCCATGAACTATCAACAGGGTCTCGTGGATCCAGTCTGCCGATGAACCGACCCAACTCGGCCTCCTATACTTACAACAACCCTTTCAAATTATTCCACCTTTCCATTTTCTTGCAACTTTCTCACCATAACCGTTCCCCCCCTATTAATTTCCTTCCAAAATAACTTCCCAAATCATTAACATGTCCCCCAAAAATCATCTGCCTTCTTACTTTCCCTAAATGCCAACCATCTCTCCCCAAAATTCTCTATCCTTTCATCCCCACAAGTCCGGTGATCGGGTTTGGCGAGCGTCGGTTTTTTCCTTGGGTCACATATTTTTGTAGACACATAATCACACCAACTTCATCGCGTGAAAGTTAATTCGACTTCCCCTCCATTTAAATTTGTGTTCATAGTTGAATATAGGAAGTCGTGAGTGGGATTTTGACCTTGGGACTAAATCAACTAACATTGCACGCTAATAGTTATGTAGTAATTACCCTTTGTATGGAGGACAGTGATTGTGGAACATCTTAGCCACCAGAATTATGTGTGCCTAAGTTACATGTCAGTTTCGACCTAGGGTTTCATTCTTTAGACAAATTAGGGATAGAAAATTGTCCAATATTGGAAACCTAGGAACGACGAATTAGCATATATCATATTAAAAACATGCATAGACTTGATTGCTGCAAAATTGGTCACTAAAGAAACTCAGAATTGAAATGAAAGAGGCTTGAAATCTTGCACAGGCCTCAGTCACGAGACCCCGTCTATGAACCGTCGTTCAATCGACAGATCTGTAGTTTTCCACGCCTAAAAATAAGAACAAGTGTCAAACAATGGATGTGGACTACAATCTGTTAATTGATCGATGGGAAATTTTTTACATCAGTCGTTTCTATCAGAGAGTATGTTTCAACCCAACCAATCGACACAAGGGTTTCACGGACCGTAGATCAATCTATTGTCCGTCGATGGGGCCCGTCAACCTAAACTGCAGCCTGTGATTTTATTTTTTTTATTTGTTTCAGGTGTGTCGTAAGTTATTTTGGTACGAAAAATTGCTCCACATGCGCCATGGCTCCAAAGAAGCAAGTGGTCTACTCCAAAAGGGGAAAATCCAAGTTGGTCGCCCTGTCTTATCAATTGATTGATGAAGACACTGACTCGAAGAGGGACCCAGACTATGTTTTTGGGCATAAAGACACCACCGACAGCATCAAGAGTCACTAAAGGAACCCCAGGAAGGTGAACCCTTACGTAGTCACTACCACCTAGTCTGATGAGGAGCGCACACTAATCAGCTCACCAATCGAGGCTGCTTCAAGTTCAGAAGGGGTCTCAGCATCTGGACCCGAGTCCGCTACAGCTTCAGGATCACGTTCGGCCAAGTCTTCAGGGTCAAAGTCAGCCACCGCATTCGATTCCAACTCTCAGGGAGCCACCAAATCATGGGAACATAAACACATGCCTCGTCTAATGAGCAACTATCTTGGGAGTTACACCTGCACAATGAACACATGAACCCAACCCGGTAGAAAATGAACCAAATAGCTGGTGTGTTGACGGACAATGACAAATCTATAGGGATACCAAGATTATAAATGAAAAGCGGGTGATAGCCCTACTGATCGCTGAGGAACGACGAGTCCTCACAGAAAGCCTACATACAGTTCCAGATGTGCACCAACTATTCAACCTCCACAAGTGTGACTGGATGGCTCAGGTTTTGGGCATATATAGCAAGGAGATTGTATGGGAGTTCTATGCTATCTATCACGCCACTCTCCGAGGGTCATCGAAAAGTCGGCAAAACTTGCCAAACAGGACCCTCTCACTTATACATTGGTCCAAGGTTGCCGGGTCGACATCTCGCAAGCCACCATCCTATGATTTCTATATGGCCCCACCACTGATCCAGATTGGAGCCTTACTACTACGAAGTTTGATTACATGTGGGACATTATTCGGGGTGATGAATTATAGAGGAGCGCCGAGAAGCGAGAGGCGGTCAGAGTGTGGCTGGCCCAATACATTGCGTAAGATGGTGAGCAGGTTGACTGGATCATAGCACCCGAAGTGAGCATTAGGAAGACAACACTGAACTTTGTGGCCAAATTCTTTTGGATACTGGTCCGAAATAGAGTATCACACACACAAGCTAACAACGTACTCACGTGGGATAGGGCAGTCATGGTGGCAGTGCTGGTAGCACGGCTAGAGATTGACTTCTTCCTAATGATGTTGGCAGAGATATACGAGAGGGTGTTTAAGACCTCCACTACTTACCCCTTCCCGTGTTTGATTTTTCACATGCGCAGGGATGCTGGAGTGCCAATCTGGCAGTGTGATACAATCTTCTGATCGACCAAGACATTGGATATAGGTCTCATCAAAGACGAGGCTAATTTGGTAGCACCCACAGAGGACTTGGGATCAAAATCCCTTATTTGGGAGAAAATATTGTAGACACAGTGGAGCTATCTCAATAGTCAGACCCCTCTGCACTAGAGCACGCCGAACCACATCGGCCTCTACTTCGCATGCATCCAACAGGCCCCCAGCTCATCTAGGTCCATACCACCAGCCAAAACAGTGATTCATCTCGATAGAGTCCATAAGCTAGAGGCGCACATGGCCACCTTGATTCATCATATGCAGTCGTGGATGCAGAAGTCCATAGCGGAGGTAGAGGACCGCATAGAGAAGAGGGTGACCAAGAAAACAGAGCAGCAAATTCAGGTGGTTCACAAACGCCTTGACGCATTTGAGCTGCGTGTTCTGGCACGACCATCCCCCACCATAGACCTTATTGCCATTCAGACGGAGTTGGCGAGCCTACGGATGGATGTTAATTCTATCTTTCAGATGTGGGAGGCTGAGGTGGAACATGTTGTTTTAGAGATGGCGGAAGATACTGTCCTCGAGGCCTTGTTCAAGGCACCTGTTGAGATACATTCTGAACCGCATGTTCGTGGCAAGAGGCACCGTTCTATCCACACCAGTGAGGCCGGTGATGAGTCCCGTTCTAGAAAAAAAGGATCGGACACAGGTGGAACAGGCTAGGAGGGCCTCGATCGTGGATGAAGAGATGCGCTAGAGGAGGGTACAAGAAATAGCTGCTAGGGCATCCAGTTCCATGCCCGTGAGTGGATCAATGAGCACTATTAATTGTGCTGATATAGTGGTAGAAGGCACTACTAACATTGTTATCCTTGGAGATGTGGGCACTACTGAAGGTGACCAACATGTTGACCCTCCAAGTTCAGGGAAATCGGACCCACCCATTTCTTGACAGGTCTACGGCGCTATGTGCCAAAGGTTTTCTTCACCTACCACTATGCATTTTTTATGATTTCGTGTGCATTGGGACAATTTCACTCTCTTTTGTTGGAGTGGGGTAAATGAAATGTGATAGGGTGAAGTATGTGTAACACTTCGAAAGTCTAAGATTTGTTCTAGAGCCTAACATAGGTGTCAAAAGGCTTAGACACTATTTTAAGGTCTATTTTAATGTATATAAGTCCTTTAGAAGGTTAAGAAATCAAAATGTCAAAGAACGTTCATGACGTCCGGGAACTAGTTCAATGAGGTACTAGCGTGCCTTAGCCTATCTAACTAGCTTTTTAGAGTCGGAAATTGATGAAATTTGGTGGAAGGGTGTATAATATGTATTAGGGTTGATTCATAGTCAAAACGTCCCGGTGTTAATCCCCAAGGACCAACCAAGGCCCCTTGAAGAGGACCCTAGCATTTTGGGGTCAAGGGCTGCCCAAGGCAGTGCCCAACCAACGGATGCAACCCACGATCCGTTGTCCAATCAACGGGGCGTGGAATGCTTCCGTCAATGTACACTTAGCCAAATATTTGGAATCCTGTTTTAACAAGTCTCTGAACTTAATGATGGACCAGTATTACGGTTGGTCCCATGGTTCGTCGATTGACAAACGAGGCGTCGACGGGGTCTCGTGGGTGAGTGGTCTGTTTTGCTGATCATTTTATGTTAGGGTGAGTTGATTAAATAGGTGGTTAATTAATTAGTTAGGGGTTTAGGTAAGCCTAATTAAGTTAATTAACAACCTATATAAAGACTCTAAGTCAATTAAACTAACCTAAGCCCTCATAATTCCCAAACCCAAACTCTCTTCCATCTCTCTTCTTTCTCTCTCCCAAGCTGAAGAAAACCATAGAAGACAAGCTCAAGGTGGAGTTTAGGGATTCAATCACCAAGGTTTATCCATCATTCTTCATCAAACATTAAGGTATGGGATTCTTTTAACCATTGGGACTTCTTTCCCCAAAGGGTTCCATCAAATTGGTTTCAAAAGTATGAAATTCAAGTGGGTCTTTTCCAATCTCGAAATTAATCTTGTGAATAGCTTTGTTTATGATTTCTTTTGGATATTATGAATAGATTAACATGTATTAAAACTCAATTATGTTATTTCTTTATGGATTGGTCTAGTTTGTCGAAGATGATCTATTCCCTTTAACCCTAGGTTGTCATCTTAATGTGAATTGTGTAGTGTTGGTTCAATTGACTTGGTTATTGGTTGAATTACTATTCCATGATGTTATTGTATCAAGTATGAATATATTAAGATGCATTATAGTCCTATCATGCTATTTCTTGAGTAATTTATCTAGGTGATGAAACGTGTTATGAATTTGTCTCAAGTCTCTTATCTTAAGCTATGAACTAGTGATGAATTGTGATGTAGTGATTCAATTGGTCTTGTTATAATGTTGGTTATTGTTGTGTGATGATATTACACCCTTATTGGGTTGAGTTAAGGGTTAATGGTAAGACCTTGAAGATGAATTATGAAGAAGACTTGGTAAGTCTTGTGATCTCAACTCTTCACTTCAATTGTGGTTACTTGAGATTAAGTGATGATGTTACATTGAAGTATATCTTGTATTAGGATTGATAGGGTTGGTATGATGTTGAATTGAAATGTCTTGACTATGGTTTGTGAGGTATTGGCTAAGATGTAAATGATATACGGATGGTGATAACTTACCAATGTGCCTTATCATGAATGATAATGCAAATGTGCAAACCTCACTAATATGAATTGTAATGAAAGGGCTATACTCATACAATTCTTATTGAGCTATGATGATTATGATTTTTCAAGGGATATACCCTATGACCTACATTAAGTTATTATTATTAATAAAGACATTTCAAAATGGACTCTAGCTTAGCACCGAGTGAACTAGAGTGAGGAGTGTCCCTTCACACATAGGGAAGGTAAATCAGTAATGTACTCTTGAGATTGGAGATTATAATGCATGTATCATAAAGAGGGTCCCAACTATATCTCCTAGTTCTTGAACTATGTTGCCCCCATAAGAATAATAGCTATTGGATCCACGTAGTTGCTATGTTCATGTTTTGGTACTACCTTGGAAAGTAGTTCGCCTTCTTTCGGTGTAGGGTTCTATGACATCGGATTCCACATTAGCTCATGTGTTCTATGTCGGTTAGAGCAAGATATTCCCAAAAGGTAATATGAAGTAATGAATGAACTCTAACTAACATGACCTAAAGGGTTTAGCTTAGTCTAGGTAGGGGTATGGGACTCTACCTATACATTGAACTAGTTAGCCTTGAAGGGAGTCTTAGGAGATTGTTCTTATGTATGTATATGCTTATAAATGTAAATGATGATAATGTGATGATCTTACATATAAATGACAATATATGATATTGGTTACTCTTATGAACATGTGTTGATCTCCATTGCTAAAGTATGATGATATGTACTCTTAAATGGTGTGCTATGTGAAGTTGGATATTAGTCATGGTTCTTGTTGGGTTACTTGATTGAGTAAAGTTATGGGGCTTTTCTTAGTCATTACACTAGTTGACTTAATGAGGGTTCATGGGTAATTTTCTTTGGTTATATTGTAAATAAACTCTTATCTATGCTTATTGCTACCACAACTTGCTGATTGAGTTATTTTGAATAAGTGTTCAACTATGTGATATGTATGTGGGCATGACTAGACTTAGGATTGTTGGTCTTGTGATGTGCGTGCTTTTGACTTAATGAATATGACTTATTGATTGGTATGGTCTTCTTGAATATGCATAAGGTTTTCTAAAGGTAAAATAGCATGTTTTAATGAAATGTCCTTTTTAGCATGATTTTATGAATATATGTGCATATGGTCTCATACTTAGTACAAGTGGTGTACTAACCCCATTTTCTCCCTTTTCCCCAACATTATAGGTTCCGGTCATTGAAGGGATTTTGAGACGACTTTGAAGAAGACTTGGAAATTCTCAATCATCCAAGTGGGTAGGTCCTCACTTTCCGAGGGCAATATCAATATCAAGCTTATGAAGTTGTTTTAGTTTAAGACTCTTATGTTCTTCCTTTTCATTTGAGTACGAATTGTACGGCCTATATATGGCCTTGTTATATTGATCTATGGGATATGCCCAATTGATATATTCTATTTTTAGATGGTTATGAGATGAGACGCTCTTTTAAGACTATATTAAGTATCTTATATATTTATGTACAGTAACACTAGAAGACTATGTAATCTTCTTATATGAAGGGTCTAGGTATACTCTATATGAATATATATTATGTGTATGTATAGGTCGATGTAAACCTCAATGTAGAAGTGATGAAAAGTTTTAAATTTTCTGCATTTTTGACCTATGAATGTAATGATGTGAGCTAAGAGGCTAGTCTTTGTCCTCAAAGAGGACGACCACGTCGGTTACGTCTAGGGGGTGCTCCCTGGATGTACAACCTGAGTAGCCAAACTCACGATCATCTCTTAGGATTTTCTTGCATGTGTTCTTTACCCCAAGAGACTGCTTAAATTCTATTGAACCGGCATGTATTAGTAGGTTTTTGTGTAGAAGCAGGAAAGATTGAAGCATAATGAATAATAAAAAAGGAAATAAAACAAGCAAAAAAAGAAGAAAACAAAAATATGGAGCCCTGTCAAATTTTAGTGCTTGCATGTATAGGCTCAGATAAGTTGAATGTGTTGGCTCTGAACATGACGTGAAAATGCACCAACTGTATGACCTGTAACTAAAACTTAAACTGGAAATTCTGAGAATTGGGAAGGTGTTTTGATTGATCAAAAGAAGAATCTACTTTGACCGATATGCCCTTAGGCACGGCCATACATTACATAGAAATCACACTTGGAAAGGGTGGACAATTATCTAGAGCAGTGGGTGATGTAGCGAAACTGATTGCAAAAGATATGATAATGCAATGATTTTTCGATTGTCGTTCGGCGGTGCTTCATGACAACATGGAAATTTCTCGTTTGATGGTGCATGCTCTAAAAGTTAAGGAGAGTAGGGTAAAGAGGATGAATAGGGATTCTAAGAGGGCAAGGTCTTATGAAGGAGGTAATTCTAAGGGTAAATTAGAAATTCAAGACAAGCCTAAGTTCAAGAATAGGTTCTCCAACCAAGTTCCTACTAAATTTCCCAAGGTTGGTAAGGTTAGGGTGTCTAACCCTAGGTCTCAAGGGGTAAGAAGTGAAAATTCACCAAGTGTGAAACCTACTTGTACCAAGTGTGGTAAGAAGCATATGGGTGAATGCTTGGTGGGATCGGGTAATTGCTTTGGTTGTGGGAAGGATGGCCATAAGGTTAGGATTGTCCCATTATTAAGGCAAGAGGAAAGGAGAGTAGACATACTCAATAAAGAGGTCCTAATCCCGATACTCCTAAGAATAACCGCATCTATGCTCTCCGCTCTAGGGGTGAACAAGAGGATTTCCCCGATGTCATCACCGGTATGTTACAAGTGTTTTCTATTGATGTCTATGCTTTACTAGATCCTGGTGCAACTTTATCATTTGTAACCCGATTAGTAGTTAAAAAGTTTGATATGCTACCCGACATCTTAGTTGACCCTTTTGTGGTTACTACCACGGTGGGTGACGCCGTTGTTGCTAAAAGCGTCTATAGGAGTTGTCTCATATCATTGCCCAATAAAGATACATTGGTTGATTTGGTAGAACTTGATATGTTAGACTTTGCTTTCATATTGGGGATGTATTGCTTGCATGCTTGTTTTGCTTCTATTGATTTTTGAACAAGGGTAGTTAAGTTCCAATTTCCTAATGAACACGTCTAAGAATGGAAGGAGGGATAACTCAATCCCTAGAGGTCGAATCATTTCGTGTTTAAAAGCTTGTAAGATGATCTCTAAGGGGTGTCTCTACCATATTGTAAGGTTGAAGGACCTTGAGTCCGAGGTTTCTTTTTTAGAGTCGATACCCGTAGTGAGGGATTTTCCGGAAGTCTTTCCCGATGACTTTCCTGGATTTTCTCCCGAACGTGAAATAGACATCGGCACAGACTTGTTGCCGGATATGAAGCGTGTTTCAATCCTCCTTACCGAATGGCTCCGGTCTAGTTGAATGCTTCTTCTTACTAAAATCAGTTAAATTCTATTCAAAGAAACAGATTTTTTTCCCTTCACATGTTTATCTCTCCTCTCTATTTTTTCTGTAATTTGTCATCAGTCAAAACTAGATTCAGTTGATTTTTATCCAATAATCTTCATTTGTGTTGTAATGGACGGTTTCTTATCAATGTTAATAAAACATGGTGGTAGATGGGATCCTTTAGGTTTGTGTTCTTTGCGACTTTTTTATTTGTATTGTTATACAACCCAAGAGTAAAAGATAATAATTAAGAACAATAATACTGAAAATAAAGGTTTCAGATTTTGGTTGTGTATAATGAAATCTAATTGTGACATTTTTTTTGTATGAACACTATTATTTTTTACAATACATAATATTTGTTCGAAAATGCAAAAGATTTTCGTATGATCTTTTTTTAATTTATGGTTTTTGGTAAAAAAAAATTACATAAAATTTATTTCTAAGTGGTATACTGGTCATACCATTTTTTTGTACAATTTTGGACTTATATTTGAATGAATTGTGTATATTGGTTACTTAAAAAATCTTTCAGATTTTGTTTGTGTATAATAGTTTTAATTATGACGTATGAACATTACATAAAATTTGTTTGAAACTGGTATAGATTTTGGTATGAACATTCATTTTTTTGTATGTTTTTAGTTTAAAAAATTGCATAATCTTCTTCTGAAATTGATATACTAGTTATACCATGTTGGTACGATGTTGGCATTATATTGGAATGAATTTCGTATTATTTATCTAATAAATGAAAATTAATTGTTAGAAGTATTATTATTTTTTGATATGGCGTGAATATGCTACGATTCAATTTCTATTTTTGACATTATATTGGTTGGAATTGTGCATAGTAGTATGATGAAACTGGTATAATATTAATTTAATAAAAGATAATTGATGGTTATAAATTTTATGATTTCGTATTATTTTTTGCATGAATCAGTGTTTACTTTTGACATGAAATAAGTATAAAAAGTATGCAAAAAAATGATATGAAATTGTTATAATGATACAACATATGCATAAAAGTCATTTGTACATTTGTATCTTGTAATACCGACACAATAATTTATAGTGAAATAGAAAAATATTCAATTTAAAAGGTGTTGGAGTATAAATTATTGTAGTCTGGTTCAAAAAGAATTGTAGGAAGACCACAACTTGAACATGGAAAGGTGATGTACCGTGGTTTCACGGTACTTTCAATGCTTTTTCCTTGAGTTTAGTGTGTGTCTAGGGCCTTTTTGTACTAATTTCAATGTGTCGCTATCTGTGTTTTGTGGGAAAGTTGTCCAAAACGTAATTGCAGAAGACTGTGCAAAAATCAGTGCAGAAGTGACCCACGAAGCCATTCGACGGACCATAGGTGGTGACTATCGATTTGAAGGTTCGAGCATCTGGAAGCAACTTGGGGAATTCTAACTAAGTGTGGGGATACGTAAGGATCGATCGATGGACCGTGCTGGCAAGTCGTCGATGAGATCAGAGACTGTCCCAGTACCCGGTGTTAAAAAAAAGCTAAGTATGGAACGACGATAAGCATCGACGGACCGTGTTGTTGGTCCATCGATTAGATCAGAGAAAGTGCGATTTGGAGGCTTGAAGAAGATGCTAAGTATGGACCGACGGAGGCAGTCGACGGTCATCGACGGACCGTCTGTGGAGTCGTTGATTGAAGACGCATTTTGGGACAAACTTTACTTATTTTGAGCTCCTTTTAATTTAGGACTTTGTTAATATAAATAGGGTTAAAAACCTCGGTTTTGAGGTTAGAGTTTTTGTTATTTTTCATCATTTTGTTCTTGGAGATTTGACTTTGCAACTTGGCAATTTATTCAAGTTTTCGAAATCGATTATCAAGTGAATTTTGTTGTTTCAAGTGTTATTTCTGGATTTTCTTCAAACTTGTCAAAGTAAGTACATGAATTATTGTTTAAACACCATGAATTATGTTCTTCTAAGCATGGGTTACTAAATCCACAACTAGGGTTGTGGGAACCATGGGTGATTAGCAAGGTAAAACTAGCTAAATAACAATTCTAGAATAGGTTCTTGCATGTATTGATAATCCTTTCGTTTAGAAGTCTTTTTAACGAGTGCACGCGTTAGAACTTGCCCTATCTCTACTTGCCGGACCAAGGGGGTAGTTAATAGGAAAAGAATTATCGACATAGATTTAGTGGACACTATCTAATAGGCTAGTTTCGATTGGTGCGAAGTAGTAACAAAGTCTTACATCGAATATGATGCTTAATATGTAGTAAAGGTAAGGTTTAGTAACTTAAACAAGCGTATCCGGACCAAGGTACGGGGTGAAATTCTCTAAATGCCGGACCAAAGATTTAGAGATACATAACTTGTTACTTTGCATGCAAGACACTAGGAAAGAATTGTTATAGCTAGGATTACCGTGTTATGAACCTATGGGAAACACTTACACCCTAGTTTTTCCCATCACTTGATAAACACCAAAGTTTTAATCTTGCTACTTATTTTACTTAGAAATAATTGAACACTTTTGTTTCACAACCCCCCCCCCCTTTAATTAACTATTTTCGGAAAGGACTTGACTAAATAGACGTAATTGTAGATTGAAGTTAAGTCTAAACCATTTTCCTCGTGGGATTAACCCCAACCTAATTGTTGGGTTCTTTACTTGATACGACCGCTTATACTTCTGTAAAGAAGTGTAATTTGAGCGTATCAAATTTTGGCGCCGCTGCCGGGGAAAATGGCTTTTAGATTAACTTTAAGCACATTACCGAATTTTAGTCAAAAATTTCCTAATGTTACTTTTTCTTTTTGTTTTTGTCTCTCTCAGGTCTAGATCTAGTGTATTCCAAGTACACGGATCCGTGGAGAACCAACGCTTCCATACGATCCTGAACTGATAATCAAGTGGTTGCTGATAATCCACTTGATGATGCTTTGAGGAGGCAACCTCCAATTCCACGCGCTCAGGATTTCTATAGGCGCAACATCAACATCACTGACTCTGATGGGCCTCTTGTCCTACCTCCTCTACCGCAGGGTCATACTTTTGTGGTAACTAGTACCTTGATGCAGATGCTCACCGCTAGAGGTTTGTTTTCAGGGATATCATATGAGGATCCACATGCTCATAACGCCAAACTGAGGTCGGTGTGTAAGAGTTGTGTAGGGAGGCCAGACTTGGACATGGATGTCATCGGGTTAAGAGTGTTCCCTCTCTCACTGACGGGAGAGGACGCTACATTGTTTACTAAGTTTCCCTATAACTCAATCTATACTTGGGACCAGTTGAGAGATGTGTTCCTAGCGCGTTACTATCCGGTATCTAAAAATCTCAACCACAAAGATAGGTTGAACAACTTTGTGGCATTACCTGGGGAGTTGGTGAGTAGCTCTTGGGATAGATTCACCTCATTCTTAAGAATTGTCCCAAACCACCGCATTGATGATGAGTCGTTGAAAGAGTACTTCTATCGGGGGTAAGATGACAATAATAAGGCAGTGCTTGATACGATTGCGAGTGGTTCTTATGGTGAGTGTACTTATGCAGAGATCGCAGAGGAGTTAGAGAAAATCTCCCGCAATAATAAAGCTTGGAGCACAAGGAAGTTGGATACTAGGAGAAACACCTTTGCAGTGCAAGCTACACACAACCCGGCCGCTGATGAGATTTGTGAGGAGATGGCTCAAATGAGAATTGAGCTCGGGTTAGTTTTGAAACATGTCACTGGAGGTGCGGAGAAGGTAAATGCCGTGAATTATTTTACTAAACCACCACCGCCGGTTGATGAGAACTACTATGAAAAAGATTCTTATGCAGTGAATGAGAAGACGGGGGGTTTCCGACCGAACTCTCAAGGCTCCAATTAAGAGAATTGGCACCAAGGTCAAGGAAATCAAGGTCGAAACTATGGGAATTACAACAGAGAAGGTCATTATGTTTGAGAAGGAAAATACAACCGCGACAACAACTTCAACCGGGGTAACTATGGTAACAGAAACGATCAAAGTTGGACCTATGTTCCACCTCAAAATCTGGAAGTTGCTCCTAGGGATGGTGGAAGTAGTATGGCACGAGTTGAAGATATGTTGCAAAAGATGATGAGGAGGTTTGACGCGAGTGATGAGCACGCCAAGGAGTTGAGAGGTGATCTGGCTAATATTGGGCAAAAGGTGGATGCACATGTAGTCTTAATCAAGCATCTTGAGTTGCAAATGGCCCAATTGTCAACTACTGTGAACCCTCGTCAACCGAGTACTCTTTCTAGCAATACCGTCCAAAATCCGAAAAATGATGGACATTATAAGGCAGTCACGACTCGAGGGGGTAAGCAAGCCATTGATCCACCTATGCCGTCTGGCGTAGAAGATGAGGTGAGAAGATATGAGAGGTAGTAGAAGCTAGTGGTGAGTTGGTAAACGAAGCGGTGAAAGAAACAGAGATGCCCCAAAAGGTGGTCCCCGTGCCTAGACCACCACCACCATTCCCGCAAAGATTGGTGAAGAAAACTGAGGATGGTAAATATCGGTGTTTTATTACTATGTTGAAACAACTTTCGATCAATGTCCCTTTGACAGAAGCTCTTGAACAAATGACCGATTACGCCAAGTTTATGAAGGATATGGCTATAAAAAAGAGATCGGTAAGTTTTGAGGATGACGACCAAATGCAGCATTGTAGTGCTATTGCTACAAGGTCTCTTGTGCAAAAGAAGGAAGATCCGAGAGCTTTCACTATTCTATGTACCATATGGTTGTTACACTTTGCTAAAGCACTTTGTGATCTAGGTGCAAGCATAAATCTCATGCCTCTTTCAATTTACAAGAAATTGGGTTTGGGTGACCCAAAGCCTACAGCGATGCGGTTACTGATGGCCGATCGAACGGTGAAGAGACCTATTGGGATACTCCATGATGTAGTAGTGAAGGTGGAGTTATTTATATTTCCAGCCAACTTTGTGATTCTTGACTGTGAGGTGGATTTTGAGGTGCCCATTATTCTTGGGAGACCATTCCTTGCTACTGGTCGTGCTTTGGTTGATATGGAAAAGGGGTAAATGACGTTTCGGTTAAATAATGAAGAGGCAACTTTTAACATTTATAGGTCCATGAAGCAGAGTGGTGAGCTCCAAACTGTATCTGCTATATCTTACAGGGTTGAGAGTAAGTTTGAGGTACAAATCGAAGAGCGCCTTGGTGTTGAGGCACTAGTGGCGTGATCATGAATTTTGAAAGTGATGGTATTGAAGAGTATGGATCATTGGTTGCGGCACTTGAACGAGGTGATTTTCGGTTTAAACTAATGAAATTGGAGTTAGATATGAAACATCGCGAGTCTCCACCCACGAAACCATCTATTGAAGAGGCTCCAAAGTTAGAGCTTAAGGCTCTACCATTGCATCTGAGGTATGTATTCTTGGAAAAAGATGACACTTTTCCGGTAATTATTGTGTCAGATTTGAATGTGCAACACGTGGAGTGTTTGGTGGAAGTGTTGAAGTGGTTCACGAGAGCTATTGGGTGGACTATTACGGATATTATTGGGATCCCTCCCGGCATTTGTTCACATAAAATCCAACTTATGCCCGATCATAAGTCAAGTATTGAGCACCAGAGACGTTTGAATCCACCTATGCAAGAGGTAATGAAGAAGAACATTATTAAGTGGTTGGATGTCGGAGTCATATATCCCATCGCAGATAGTAGTTGGGTATGCCCTGTTCAATGTGTGCCCAAAAAGGGGGGAATGACAGTTGTTCTAAATGAGAAGAATGAGCTTGTTCCCATGAGTTCGGTGACCGGATGGAGAGTGTGTATGGATTACCAAAATTTGAATACATGGACTGAGAAGGACCATTTTCCTATGCCCTTCATGGATCAGATGTTAGATAGATTCACGGAAAGGATGGTACTGTTTTCTTGATGGCTATTCGGGTTACAATCAAATCTCTATTGCACCGGAAGATCAAGAGAAAACCACCTTTACTTTCCCTTATGGGGCTTTCGCATTCAAGAGGATGCCTTTTGGCTTATATAATGCACTGGCTACTTTTCAGAGATGTATGATTTCGATATTCTCCGATATGGTAGAGGACACAATTGAGGTGTTTATGGATGATTTTTCTGTTGTTGGAGACTCTTTTGATCGTTGTTTGAGTCACTTTGCCAAAGTTCTCAAAAGATGTGAAGATTGCAACCTTGTGTTAAATTGGGAGAAATGTCACTTCATGGTAAAAGAGGGTATTGTATTGGTCCATCGCATCTCCGAGAAGGGAATAGAAGTTGATCAAGCAAAATTAGAGGTTATTGAGAGACTTCCTCCACCCATCTCTGTAAAGGGTGTGAGAAGTTTTCTTGGGCATGTGGGCTTCTATCTGAGATTTATTAAGGATCTCTCAAAAATTGCACATCCTCTATGCAAATTACTTGAGAAGGAATGTAAATTTTATTTCAATGAATCTTGTCTGAAGGCATTTGGAGAGTTAAAAGAAAAGTTAGTGTTTGTGCTCATTATTATTTCCTCGGATTGGAGCAAACCATTTAAGGTGATGTGTGATGCTAGTGGGGTTGATCTTGGTGTAGTATTGGGACAAAGAAGGGATAAAATCCTTCACCCCATTTATTACTCCAGTAAGGCCCTTAATGAAGATCAAAAGAACTATACTGTGACTGAACAAGAGCTCCTTGTGGTGGTATTTGCTTTCAAAAAATTTTGCTCTCATTTGCTTGGCACGAGAGTCATAGTGCATACTGATCATTCTACTTCGAGATATTTGATGGCAAAGAAGGATGCGAAACCAAGGTTGATTAGATGGGTATTAATGTTGCAAGAGTTTGATTTCGAGGTGAAAGACAGAAAGGGGACCGAAAACCAAATTGCCGATCACTTGTCCAGATTAGAGGATGAAGCTATGCGAGAGTTGAGTGAAAATGCTGAAATTGATGATACTTTCCCTGATGAGCATGTATTGGCCGCTTCTCATGACTTGATTCCATGGTTTACCGATTTTGCGAATCATCTGGCTAGTGATATGATCCCATCAGACTTGTCCTTTATCAGAGGAAAAAGTTCATGCACGATGTGAAAAAATTCTTTTGGGATGAGCCTTACTTATACCGAAGTTGTGCCGATGGGCTTATTCGTCGATGTGTGCCGGAAGTTGAGATGCTAAGTGTTTTGGAGGCATGCCACTCCTCGCCTGTAGGAGGGCATCATAGTGGTATCCAGACCTCCCATAAGATTTTGCAGTGTGAGTACTATTGGCCGACCATCCACCAAGATTCTTATGAGTTCGCCAAGTCATGTGATACCAACGAGATGGAGGTATTTCGAGGTGGCAAGAGCTCCCTTTGAATCTCATTTTAGTAATTGAGTTGTTTGATGTCTGGAGCATTGATTTTATGGGCCCGTTTGTGAGTTCTCATGGGATGAAATATATTCTTGTGGCGGTGGATTATGTGTAAAAATGGGTGGAAGCCATAGCACTTGTAAACAATGAAGGGAAGAGTGTCACCGCATTCTTGAAAAGAACATATTTTCCAGATTTGGCACCCCTAGGGCCATTATTAGTGATGGGGGATCCCACTTTTGTAACAAGTTGTTCAAAGGGTTATTGGAGAAATATGGGGTTCGTCACACAATGTAGCCACTCCTTACCATCCACAGACTAGTGGGCAAGTTGAGGTGTCAAACAGAGAAATCAAGCAAATTTTGGCAAAAACGGTTAATACTAGTAGAACGGATTGGTCAAGGAGGCTTGATGATGCTCTTTGGGCCTACCGGACAGCATACAATACTCCCATAGGTATGACTCCATACCAACTTGTATATGGGAAGGCTTGTCACTTGTCGGTTGAGTTAGAGCACAAGGCTATGTGGGCGATGAAGAAACTGAAGATGGATTGGAATGAAGCAGCGGAACAAAGACTAAATGGGTTAAATGAGATTGATGAGTTTCTCTTAAAGGCATATGAAAGTTCATCCCTCTAAAAAGAAAAGATGAAGAAGTATCATGACCAAAAGATTGAGAAACGCGAATTTGCGGTTGGGGACTTGGTGCTTTTGTTCAACTCTAGGCTGCACTTGTTGTCGGGCAAACTCAAGTCCAAATGAACTGGTCCATTCTTGATTACTAAAGTGTTCCTTCATGGTGCGGTTGAGTTGGAGAACAAGGAGGGTGCAAGGTTCACGGTAAATGGGCAAAGAATCAAGATCTACCTTGGGCATGCGAAAAATGCCAATGAAGTGGTTGAGGCATATAATTTTGATGAAGTCTGAGTAATCAAGAGTCTTGCGTCGTGCAGCGATGTTAAATCAAGCGCTTATTGGGAGGCAACCCAATGTGTATCCTCTAGCCAACAATAGGTTTTTCTTGTCTTTGTAGAAATAGTTGCATTCTTTCGGCTTTATTCAATGTCATGTGTGAATTTTCTTTTATTTCTTTTAGACTGTTGACTAGAGAGTAGTTTAGGGTCTGTGTCTAAAAAGTGTCCAGAAAACACAAAAAAAAGGATGGCTTATTGGGTGCTCAATGTGCAGGGACCAAACCACAAGAAATTTGTAGAAATTGGTGTGGTGCACTGATCTACGGACCAACCGACAGGCCGGCATCCCATCACCGGACCATCGATGGTGTTCGTGGATCCCAGGTATGTTTTTCAATATCGTCTAAGTTAGGGCACAATCGACGGATCAGTCGACGGGGAATCATTAGTTCCCAAACCCGTGACCCGACCCGACCCGACCGGCTATCTAACATCATAACCTTTCAGTTACCCTCCCACACCTTTTAAAATTCTCCCCCAAACTGTTTCCCTCCCCTTATTCCCTTATTCCCCTATTCACTCCCACATTCACTCACTCTCAATTCCCTTGTGATTTCTTATTCTTTACTTCTCACAATTCCCAGAACCCTAGTTCCCCAATTCCCCATCCCATTCAAGCGTTTTTCGGTCGGTGTTTGAAGGCGGGCACTTCGGTTGTTCTTGAAAGTTCACCCTCACATTCACTCCACTATAGAGTGCATGTATTTCATTCTCAACTGCTCACTGAATTCACGTTCATTTGCTTGAGAAATCGAATAGATTGTATGTGGGTGTTGACTTAGGGACAACTTTATATGATTAACTTTTTAAAATAGAGTTTCATGTCCCTTTGATAGAAATTTCATGGTTTGGGGGTGCAAACTGTCTAAATGAAATCTGCATGTTGTTTGATTTGTTGTTTTCCGACTTAGGGCTTGATAGTCTCTTAGAATCTAGGATAGAAATTTGCAAAATCGAAGCCCTAGGAATGACGAATTTGTTTGCTGATGGCTATACCCTGTATTTTCCTAACACTGGGACAATGGAAGTGGACTACGGTCCGTTAATTGATCGACGTGCTGTTCTGCACGTCCGTCTTTTCTGTCTGTAACTCTGCTTTGTGTGATTGCAAAAAAAAATTCTAAGTGTGACACGACATAAGTGGACTACGGTATGTCGATTAATCGACAAGCCGTTCTGCACGTCTGTCGTTTCTAACTGAAAGTTCTAATCTAAGATGACTTCTAAAAAATTTCTAAGTGTCCATCGATGGACACTATCAACAGACTGTCGATTCATTGACGCACCATCGATTCATCATCGCACCGTCGATTCATCAATGCACCATCGATTCATCGACGCACCATCGATTCATCGACGGGCCATTGATAGTGCCTGTCTACTGAGTCTGCAGTTCTGAATTAACATGTGTCCTGTGTTGTTCCGATTTTGTTTTGCTTCTATTGAGTGTGTAAGATGATTACAATGAAACTAATAACTCTCCGTTGCAGGTACCAATGGCCCTCAAGCCGGATATTGTCTATTCCAGAGGACGGTCCAAGTCCGTGGCACCTTAACGCCAGATAATTGGCTCGTCAGACGATGAGCATGATCCCGAATACGTGCCGCCAGGCACCCAGACCCCCACACCAGCTGCTAGGGCCACTCGGGGCACCCCTAAGAAGGTGGCGCCCGGCGTAGTCACTACCTCCCAGTCTGATGAGGAGCGCACACTGACCGACACACAGTCTGGGTCTGCCTCGGGTTCTGAGAGAGCGTCTAGCTCCAAGGAGGCTTTCGATTCTAAGTCGGCCCACTCTACAGGGTCGAATGAGGCCACTGCCTCAGGTTTCGGATCATAAGGAGCCACTGTTCCGGATGCACGTGCACACCATGCCTCGTTTGATGAGGCCCAAAGTTCGGAGTCTGCTTTGGCACCCCGACATGAAGACCCTGAACCGATTGCTGATCAGCCTAATCGGTGGTGCGGAGAGGGGAAGCACCAGATCTACAGGGACGCCAAGCTGCTCAACGATAAGGGGGTGATGACTCGAACTCTGACAGCTGAGCGGCGGGTTCTTACCGGGAGTCTACACATTGTCCCTGCGATACATGAATTGTTCACCCGCCACCAGCTCAAGTGGATGGCTAGGAGCGTGAGGCGCTAGAGTGAGGAGTGGTGTGAGAGTTATATGCCTCTTATGTAGCGACTCTCCAAGGTTCTGTGGATAGGCGGGCTAACCCTGCCAAACAGGCGCCACTCAGAGATGTTCGAGTTTGTGGCTGCCGGGTGGATATCTCTTTGCCTTCCATTCGCCGCTTCTTATACGGTGAGGATACATATGCCAACAGGGTCCCCCTCATCCCCGAGTTTGACTATAGGTGGGACGTGGTCAAGCATGTCCATTTCCAACGAGACAAGGATCTGAGAGAGACCACCAAGAGGTGGATTGCCCAGCATATATCCGCATATATCCGTAGACCGTCAGGGAGAAGACTAGGTGCTGAACCCCAGAGAACTTATCAAGAAGGCCAACCTCACATTTGCAGCCAAGTTCATCTGGCTTTTGGTCCGCCATTGCCTATCCCGCACAGCTACAGATAACATACTTACGTGGGATAGAGCGGTCTTGGTAGCTGCTATGCTCGCCGGGTTCGAGATTGATTTTCTGAGACTTTTGCTGTCTATCATCCATGAGATGGATTTTAAGGCCTCGACCACTTACCCTTTTGCCTGTATGATTTTTCAGTTGTGTACGACTGTTGGACTGCCTATTTTGCACATAGATGTTCTCCGTACTCCTACCGGGATAGTGGACATAGGCCTCATCAGGGATGAGGCCAATGAGGCGGCACTGAATAGAGGGCCCAGATTGGATGTGCAGCCGTTGCGTGAGAACCTGGCAGATACGATAGAGCAAGCCCAAGGGGCTGATCATGCTTCTTTAGAGCCTACAGACACCACCCCGATTGAATCTGCCTTGGGCACTAGTAGGGCACCGAGTTCCTCCCGGTCTATACCACCATCAGCAGCACTAGTCCCGATTACTTGGGTCCATAAGATAGAGGCCCAGATGGCCACATTGTTGCACCATATCCAGCCTTGGATGCAGAAGTCCATTGCCGAGGCTGAGGACCGGATTGAGAAGAAGGTTGCTCAACAGACGGAGATGAGGATTCAGGTGGTCCACTAGCGCCTCGATGCTTTTTAGTTGAGGGGCCTAGCACTCCCTGCCTCCACCATCGATTTGACGACTCTCCAAGCGTCTGTGGAGAGTCTGCGGGCTGATGTGGATGCGATACTCTATGTCAGGGTACCCGAGCCTGAGGCCGCAACTGCGGAGCTTGCGGAAGATACGGTGCTTACTGCACTGTACCAGACCACCACTGCACCACCGCCTCTGCCACGTTAGCGTGCCAAGAGGCACCGTTCCAGCCACACCAGTGAGGGTGAGGGTGCTCGGTCTACGAACAGGGAGCAATAAGAGATGGAGACTGCGAGGAGAGACTCGTTGGTTGATGAGGAGGCCCGGCAGATGAGGGCCCATGAGTTAGCTGTTGCGGCGTCTAGCTCCAGATTGGAGGCTGTTGAGAGGAGCACCACTGATGGTGCAGATATTGTTGCAGACACTACTGATGTTGTCCCTACTACTGATGGTGCGGGTTCAGGGAAACCGGACCTGCCTACTTGTTGATCTTCGGTGCTATGCGCCTTAGGTTTGCTTCACCTACCACCTTGTTTTTATATTTCTTATGCATTGGGGACAATTGCATGTGTTTTTTATGGGGGTGAGGTAAATGGAAAGTGAGTGTTAGGGTGAAGTTTGAGTAGCCCAACTCATGATCCTCTCTTGGTGGTTTTCTTGCCTGTGTTCTTTTGCCCCAAGAGACTGATTACTTTATTGTTGAACCGGCATGCGTAGTATCGTGTACAAAGTATGAATTTGAAATTTGAAGCATGATGGCTACGTATGAATGATATCCCGTTCTAAAATGAATGATTGCATGATTATGTATAATGAATGTTGAATGTGTTGGCTCTAAGCATGACATAGAAATGCACTACTGCATGAACCTCAAATCTAACACTCGAACTAGATGTATGATAATCTGATAGGGTAATGAAGTGTCAAGAGAGTGTGAGGAAATTTGACTGTTCCACTGTTGGTATCTATCTAGAACTTGCCCGGTTATTCCTGCAAAAAGGAATCTGTGTTAGACATCTAGGAAAGGATCATAGGCCCTTGTTCAAATTAGCCAATCTTTAGCCTAAATAAAAGAAAACCAAATGAAATCGATCCCCTTTTGATCCAAATTTTTTGAGCTTTCAATAGACCTTTCTTTTCTACACCAAATTGTCTTCCCTAGGTATAATGTGTTGGCCCTGGTCCCTCCTTGGACATGTGCACCTCAACTTAGGCCAAAAGCATAAGTTGAGGGTGGCTAATGCAGAAACTGACCTCGTCTTGGCCCTGACCCAACCTTGGGTATTGTGTACCTCGACTCATGGCAAAGCCATAAGTTGAGGGTGGCTATTATGAGTAATGTCCCGAAAAGTGGGGATGAAAAGAGTAATGTCGAAATGAAAAGAAACAGTGAACAAGAGAAGTGACTTAGTCAAAATTATAAATTGAGCAGAGAAAGAAAAAAAAAAGAGAAAAAGAGTGTTGAAGAAAAAGAAGTAAGAGTCACTTCCACAAAAGGGAAAGAAAGGAGAAAACTAGGCAAATATGATAAGAATAGAAAAGTAGGGCATAATAGACAATGAAAGAGGTAGGACGATTAAGTGTAATGTCAAGGAGGGCAACAAGTCACTAAAATGTATCCATATGTACCATACCTGACCCTAAGCCTACATTACAAGCCAAGAAAGTTCTATCGTGATCCTAAGAGACTAATATGGTGAACTTAAAGCAGCGAAAATAAGGGATTGCCTATGGCGACAAGTACCAATTAGGTGTGAAGTTGTTCAGAGCGTGAGTGTTGAATAATGATCTTTATACTCAAAATTTTAAATCACTGTGCGAAAAAAGAGGATATTGTTTTTGAAGTGAGAGCACTAGTTGCAATATTGGAAAGTTGGTACCTTGGTGAGAGGTAAAAGAAGAGAGGTGTCGGTGCGTGGTGAGTCGGTGTCATGGTCTGATCCACATGAAGGAACCTAGTGAGCCTAAGAGTAAAAGCATGCACTAAAGCAATGAAATAAATTGGGATTGATAACCAGATGATTGTGAAAGCTTAAAAGAGAGTACTTCTGTACAAAAGTGTTGTTGTCAGTCATAATGTTTCGCTTGAGGACAAACAACGAATTTAAGTTGAGGGTGTTGATGTATCGTGGTTTCACGGTACTTCCAATGCTTTTTCCTTAAGTTTAGTGCGTGTCTAGGGCCTTTTTGTAGTAATTTTAATGTGTTTTTATCTGTGTTTTGCAGGAAAGTTGTCCAAAATAGAAATGCAGAAGACTGTGCAGAAATTAGTGCAGAAGTGAACCACGAAGCCATCGACTGTCCGTCGTCTCGTCGACGGACCGTAGGTGGTGACTGTCGATTGAAGGTTCGAGCATCTGGAAGAAACTCGTAGAATTCTTACTAAGTGTAGGGCTACGGAAGGATCGATGGTACATCGACTGATCGACGGACCGTGTTGGCAATTCGTCGATGAGATCAGAGACTGTCCTAGTACCTGGTGTTGAAAAAAAGCTAAGTATGGAACAACGATAAGCATCGATGGACCGTATGTGCATCGACGAACCGTGATGTTGGTATGTCAATTGGATTAGAGAAGGTGTGATTTGGAGGCTTGAAGAAGATGCTAAGTATGGACCAACGGAGGCGGTCGACGGTCCGTCGTTTCATCGACATCGACGGACCGTCTGTGGAGTCGTCGATTGAAGGCGCGTTTTGGGACAATCTTTCCTTATTTTGAACTCCTTTTAATTTAGGACTTTGTTATTACAAATAGGGTTAAAAACCTCGGTTTTGAGGTTAGACTTTTTATTATTTTTCATCCTTTTGTTCTTGGAGATTTGACTTTGCAACTTGGCAATTTATTCAAGTTTCCAGAATCGATTATCAAGTGAATTTTGTTGTTTCAAGTGTTATTTCTGGATTTTCTTCAAACTTGTCAAGTAAGTACATGAATTATTGTTTAACAACCATAAATTGTGTTCTTCTAAGCATGGGTAACTAAATCCACAACTAGGGTTGTGGGAACCATGGGTGATTAACAAGGTAAAAAGTAGTAAAATTAAAATTCTAGAATAGGTTCTGGCATGTATTGATAATACTTTTGTTTAGAAGTCTTTTTAACGAGTGCACGCGTTAGAACTTGCCCTATATCTACTTACCAGACCAAAGGGGTAGTTAATAGGAAAAGCATTATCGACATAGATTTAGTGGAAACTATTTAATAGGCTAGTTTCGATTGGTGCGAAGTAGTAACTAAGACATACATTGAATATGAAGCTTAATATGAAGTAAAGGTAAGGTTTATTAACTTAAACACACGTAGCCGGACCAAGGTACGGGGTGAAATTCTCTAAATGTAGGACTAAAGATTTAGAGATACATAACTTATCACTTTGCATGCAAGACACTAGGAAAGAATTGTTATAGCTAGGATTACCGCGTTATGAACCTATGGGGAACACTTACACCCTAGTTTTTCTCATCATTTGATAAACACCAAAGTTTTAATCTTGCTACTTATTTTACTTAGAAATAATTGAACACTTTTGTATCACAACCCCCCCCCCTTTAATTAACTGTTTTCAGAAAGGACTTGACTAAATAGACGTAATTGTAGATTGAAGTTAAGTCTAAACTATTTTCCTCGTGGGATTGACCCCAACCTAATTGTTGGATTCTTTACTTGATACGACCGCTTATACTTCTGTAAAGAAGTGTAATTTGAGCGTATCAAAAGGGCTTGCTGATGTGAAGTTCAAGAGGTCTAAGGTGTGAGGTACATATCGTCGAGAGGGACACAACATGATGACATGTTCAAATTATCCTAAAAAAAGACATAATTTATTTTTATTTTGATTTTGGTTGTTTTTTTATGACAAACTCATGTTTTTTTATTTATATTATCTTTTAAGTTAATGAATTATAATTTCATAACATTTATTATGTGTACTAGCCAACCTAAAACTAGTTAATGTTGTAATCAATTTGCATACTTTTGTTATTGAACTCATATTCTAATCGAAAAATGGGAAAAAAACATTGAATTGAAATTTCAAACGAATTAGCCAACCTAAAATTAGTTAATTTTGTACTCAATTAACATAGATTTGGTATCTAACTTATATACAATTGGGAAAGAATTGAAAAAAGACATAATTGAGATTTCAACTAAATTAGTCAGCCTAAAACTAGTTAATTTTGTACCTAATTGACATACATTTGGTATCGAATTGATATCCATCATAAAATTTGAAAACCCAACATGTAATTGAGATTTCAATGGAATTAGTCAGCCTAAAACAAGTTAATGTTGTATCCAATTGGTATACATTTGGTATGGAACTGATATCACATTGGAAAATTTGAAAAATCAACATGTAATTGAGATTCAACCAAATTAAATAACCTAAAACAAGTTAATGTTGTATTCAAATGGTATCCATTTGGTATCCAACAGATATCTCACTTGAAAATGATAAAAAAAAAATTATATATATAATCGATATTTTCAATTGGAATTTAATTGGTATCCAAATGGAAAATTTAAGTCTATTTGTATCCAATTGGTATTTAATTAGTATCGAGTTGGTGTCCAATTGGGTATTAAATTGATATTCAACTATGAAAACTGAGGCTATTGGTATCAAATTAGCATTTAGGTGGTATTCAATTGAAAATACAGCATAATATTAAGATTTCGACTGAATAAGTCAATCTAAAGTAATTAACATTGTATCAAATTGGTATCCATTTACAAACCCGAATTGTAACAACGTATATCATGGATATCTAAATAGAATTTTAAGATATTTAATTATTATTACTTTCCATATGCAGTTTTTTTTTCAAACTAAAATCTCAATCTAAAACTGGATACTGCTAATATCCAATTAGTATATAGGTTGAAAAATTATGACTAATACTGCATTAAATTGGTATCTAACTGGTGGTCAACTTTTATCCATCTGGGTTTAATTAAACATAATAATGTATATTTATATACTCATCCTAAAACACACTCATCATTTTCAAATATCATGAACGAAAATCAATAAAATTTGTTTAATATTGCATAGTAATAATAATGCATAGTATATATTATTTCCAAAACGCAATCGAAAAATAAACAACATCCTAAAATCATGAAAGTCTAAGCCAATCATCTATCTGACAACTGATCTCTTTGGTCTTGGTGTAGGATAAATAGTAGTATCCAGATCATGCTCTTTTGCTATGCTTTGCTAACAACAATACCAGTTACTTCACTCATCACTAATTGTGTCATCAGCGTTCTCACTTCTTTCATACTGTCATGATATTGTGGCGTATCTTTGACGATATTTTACATCAACGTCAATGTGATCAATATCAAAAACTTCATTGCTAATACATTCAGCAAATAAACATGTGTTCATGCCACAATCATTGAAAAATATTGAAAAAATTTATTTTGAAAAGGAAAGTGAAGTAATTATTATGAAAAAAATTACAATAATTTAGGGATGCATACTTTGACATTGGATCTTCTTAATGTACATCATTGATAAATTCAACTTTGAAAGGATTAAGTTGAACGACAATTTTCGGTTGAATGGAGAAGAAGAACAATGGATAAGTTGGAAGAGAGAAAATTATTGTGGATAGAAGAAGAATGTGGGTATATGGAAGTGGGGTGGGTTGTGGCATGTGATAAGGTAAAAGAAATCCCTTGAAAGATGTAATTGATAATTATGAACTTATTCTCTCTCATAATTTTCTCTTTCTCTCACCTATTAACATTATATAAATTAATTAATTTATAATTTAAACCTGATTTGTTAGTAAATGGGACGGTAAAAAAATAACAAGAATTAAGGTATAATCCCTAAAAATGTGTAAGATATAATTATGGTAGATTCTTTATTTATATCATTTAACAATAAAAATAAAATTATAAATAAGGTAAAACTAAATTAATTTATAAATAAAAAGTAATATGTTATAATACGTAATTAAAGTGTTATAAGCAATAATATGTAAAAGTATATTTAATACCGGTAATATTGCCTCTTAAATATATATGTGGAATGATTTTTTCAAGGGAAATTTTGCAAAACGATAATATTTTAACATTTAATAGAATCCCTTAACAATACTTTCAATATGTACTAAAAATGATAATATTTTATTTTGTTATGAGTTGATTTATGTGTTTTTTTATTTAATTTAACATAATATAATTAAGAAATAAAAACCTAGAGAAAATCAAGGGGAGAAAATATTTCATATTAAATTAAGTTGCTGAAAATCTTTATTACTTTCCTTACAAAAGATTATGAGACCTAAAATAGGTGGTCTCTTCCTTCTTACTAAATACCATTATTTGTCCTTATCTTTCAAAACTAATTATTGTTATGAAATTAATACCTTAGAGTTTTATCTATTAAATTTGTTATTTTTTAAAAAATTACAAATTTGAATACATGTGGTTTTATGTGTTATTTGGCATACTTTTCTCACATTGTAATTATTTTATTTACCAGAATTTTGTATCCCTTCTTAAATCATATCAGATATATGTAAATTGGCATAACAGTGTATTTATTTTATTTACTTGTATCCTTTCTTAAATCGTATTCATTCCAATATGTATGTCATTTCTATTTGTATTTATTCTAGTTTTCATGTTTTATTTTGTATAAAGAAACTTGTTTATTTATTAATTCGTATTCATTCCAATACGTATGTTAAATGAATCTGTAGTTATTTAATATAAACATATTTGTATTCATGTATTTTTTCATTGTGTATTTATTTTTCTCTTCAAAATTATGTTTCCTTTCCTAAGTCGTATTCATTCCAATAGGTATATTATTTGTATTTGTATTCATTCTAGTTTTTATATTATATTTTGTATAATGATATATAAAATACAAAAAAAAATATGATGCAAAAGTGAAAACAAATTGAAAAGTAATAACTGAATATTTGTTGTAATCATTCTTAAATAAAATATATAACTAGTTGGTACATCTTTGGAATGAATATAAATTAGGAACAAATACAAGATTCACATGTACGTGAGATTTTGAATAAATACAAATATTAAAACATACATATTGGTTTGAATACGAATTGAGAAATGATACAAATTTATGAAGAAAAAAAAACACAAAAAAAAACCAAATCAATAGAAAGTTGTTCTTCCTATAAATAAAATACACCACTAGTTAGCATACCCTTATGATGAATACAAATTAAGAACGAAAACAAGATTCATGGACTATGCAACATGAGATTTTGAATGAATGCAAATATTAAAAGCATACTTAATAATGGTTTGAATACAAATTAAGAAATAATACAAAATTCTAAAAGAAATTTATAAATACAAAACAAACTAATGCGAAATTGTTCTTCAACTTGGTGTTCATCATGTTTTTCGAAATCTTCTGCACGCTATATCTTTTAATTATTTATTAATAGTGTTTTACCCTGATATTGCTATCTTGAATTTTAATGCGGATAGAATCATGAAGAAACTTAGATCTCCTCTCTTGAGCCATTTTGATCGCAGAGCCTACGGAGTAAAAATCTCCAAAAAAGTTGATTGAAAATGTAAACAAATTTGCATAAAAATCAAGAATAATGACGGAAAATCCGTAAGATGAACAATGTGAAATGGTGACATTGAAAACAAATCAAAAGAAATCTAAAAACCTAATCGAAATTACCTTAACCAGATTCGAAATTTGATGAAATAATGTAAACCTGATTGTTTATCAACCAAGAAAATCCTTGAATTAATGCATAGATTTTCAGAAGGATAAAATTTGAATAAATTTTGTTTGAAGAATAAAGAAAATCTGGAAACATTTTTTTGTAGAGAATGATGTGAAAAGTGGAGAAACAAGACGAGGAGAGAATATTGTATTTGTTTCTTATTTTAAATTTGCCATTGCTAAAATTCTAGAAACCCTAGGTCTAGATAGTATGGAGGGAATCAAGAATCTGACTGAATTCTAGGGACTTAATGGGTGAAAGGAACCTACTAGTGAAATTCCACATACCTGGTGACGAAATTCACTGAGAAATCTTTTAATTTCGAGGCTCACTACAAAAGAAACTCGAATCAATCATCCTATGAGTCCAAAACTGAACTTATATGGCTAACTGCAGTTACAAAATTTCTATTTGAGAATAATTACCAAAAATATTGACCGAAGTAAAATTTTGGCCTTAACTTAAAATTTAAAATGTCTAACGACACAAACTAAAAACGCAAGCCTAAAAAACCGAACCCTTTATCTTATTAAATCAAAAATGACCTTTCGCATCTAAATATACTGACAAAATTCTCATCGTTTATCAAATATATTGACAGAAATTAAATTTTGGCCAACACTTATAAGTTAAAAAACCTTACGGAACACCTAAAAATGAAAGCCTCAAAACCCGAACCAACCATCCTAGTAGATAAAAAATGACCTTTGGAGTTAATTACGCTGGTAGACTTCTCATCTGAGCACGTTCACAAAAATATTGACGAAAGTCAAAGTTTGGTCAAAACATAAGATTTAAAACACCTAACGGCACAAATAAAAAACGAAAGCCTCAAAAATTGAACCAACCTTCCCGTTATATAAAAAATGATCTTTCGAAACTAATGACACTGACAGAATTGTAATCTGACCAGGTTTATAAAACATATTGACCAAACTCAAATTTTCACTAAAATTTAAAAGTCAAAACACCTAACGACACAAACTTAATATGAAAGTCTATGCTGATTTACCAAAAAATTTAACTTCAATTGATAAATTTATCAACTATTCAAATATAAGTTAATAATTTACAATACATTTTATCACAGTTGATAATAGTTACTATTCAACTAAACATTCAAATGTTATATTACCAACTAATAATTAATATGTTGGTAAATTTTTGCCAATCAATTAATGATCGTTTGGTATACCAACTATTGTAATGATGTTAGTAATTTATAAACTACAATCTTTATTCGTCGGCAAAATTTTCAACTAATGGGATATTGGTTGGCAAGTTTACCAACAAATTACATTTTGATACTAATTTACCAACATTTTTATATTTGGTTGGTAAATTTAGCAACACAATCTTGTGGTTGGTAATTGTTAGGTTAGTAATTCATTGGTAATATGTTAATTAATTATATAAATAATTAATTTGTCATATTTACCAACCGACATATACTTCGTTGGTAATATTACCAACAAAAGGTGTGCGTTAGTAATATTTCAGTTGGTAATCCATTGATAGGATGTTGCTAAATTTGGCACCATTTTTTTCCGTCGTATTTACCAACTAAAATACTTAAATAGTTAGATTTTGGTTGGTAATCTGTTAGAATTTTGTTGATAAGTTTTAAAATATAAGTCAGTTAGAAATATGTTGGTAATTTGCTAATAGAATACTAACCAACATAAGTTGTTAGTAAAATTTGTTGGCAATTTGGATTTTTTTGTAGTGTTTGGAACTGAAGAAAACCTTGTTGTTTTCTTGAGGAAAACTGACGCCTTTTTCTCCCTCTTTTGGTCTAACTTTGAATGATTTACGTTAATGATCAATTAGGTAAGTTCTAATTAAGTTAGTAGGCTAAAACTGACAAAAATGATGTAGTTTAGGTATTAAACGACGTAGTTTAGGTATCTAACGCATAGGAGAAAAGACTGAAACAGCCCTACTTAAAAATCTGAGGTAGCTGGCCACGACCCCTCTGACAAACCATCAAAGAGACCATGAACCATCAATCTGGTCGTGGTCCTTCGTCTTGTAGATGTTGGTTTTTCGGACAAGCATCCACGGGCACCACCACGGTCCGTCGCCAGGACCACGACCCGTGAAGGGTCCCGTAGTCTGATGTCTATCCTGGTAGACTCTACCTGGCTCCCACGAGTGTGAATATGCACTGTAGGGTGGTCAACGGCCCGTGAAAAGCTCTGTGGTCCACCTCTAATGGAAGGGTGCTGAGTTCAGCAATTCAATGGACCGTGGTCCCTTTCATGGTCTGTGAACCATGTCGTGGTTCACTAGTTCTGGTATTTTCAGATGTGTTTTCTAAATCTGATTTCCGAGGTGTTACGTTAATAACTCATAAAAAAATATTTTTTATTTTATTTTGAAACATGACACCTTTTTTATCTCATATAATATTATTATTATACATAGAATATAATTAAAGATTAACAATTCATAAATTATGTTTTTTTGTGGTGCTAACACATGACATTTTTTGTCCTATTATATGTACAATATAGATAATGATTAATAATTCATAAATTATGTTTTTTTGTGCTGACATGTGACACTCCTATTATATAAGGATATAAATAGATAATTAGTAAATTATATTTTTTTGTGGTGCTCAAATGTGACACTTTTTTCCTCTTCTAATATATGTAGATATAAATAATTCATAAATTATATTTTTGTGAGGCTGGCACATGACACCTTTTTTCTCTCTCATATTATATATTATATTATAGGCTTAAGTAATAGGAAACTCCTTAAAGTTGTTGCATAATTCACTTTGACACCTCAATTAAAACTTGTACCTATTGAACATCTCTATGACTTCAAATTGATACCATTTGAGCACTTTTAGCCTATGTTGCAATTTATTTGTGATTTACGTCTAATGAGCGCGTGAAAACATGTAATTAGACTATTTTTAAAAATAAATAAATATATTTCTTATTTCTTGTGAATGCCGCATCACTTTCTCCGACAGCCACCATTATTGATGCTATCATACACTCTCCTCCTTCTATTCTCTTTCTCTAGTAGCTTCATCTCCTTTATCTTAGTTATCATTTTTTTTTTCAAATTTGTAATTATCGCTTCCATCACATTCTTTTCTTCCTTATCTTTTGAGCAACCACCACCACCTCAACCATTAACCGCTGCTTGGTTGTTTTTTCGTCTGATCTAGAATTGCTTAATCATTTTTTTCAGATCTAAAAATGGGTCTATATCGATTTATGGAAGTATTATTTTTAACTTAATGACCTTCTTACAAATAATAAGAAGAATAAAAAAGATTAATTGTTGTATTTTCTTTTCCAGAATTGATTTTTTTTATTGAGATAGCTCAATTCAACCATTTTTTGAATTTTCTTCAACTTTTTCTGAACCCGAAACAAAGAAGATATAAATGAAAAAATTGGAAGGATTGGTTTGTGAGAATGTGATGGTATTATCGATAATGGTGGATGTAAGATGATATTTTGAAAAAAAAACAATTGAAGAGCTGATGGCGACTGCACATAAATCTAAAAATGGTTTTTTCTTTGTTTGTCATAATCTTTTCATTGTTATTTTGTAAAACTCCGGAAACTTGTAGACTTAACTAGAGCTAAAATGAAAGGGGTAAGTGTCTAGAAAGAGGGCAAAGGCCTAAAAACTACCTAAGAAAAATGACGGGAAATAATTATTCCCTAGGACCATTTGGCGATGGGGCAACAACATCGCCAAGTCCATTGGCGATTATCCAAATGGACCTCCCTCGCCTAGTGGGCATCCCCCCACCCACTCTTGGCCTAGCTACTAGAATTTGAGGCGAGCTAAGTCGGGGCTCATAACCCATGGAAAATGCTCTATGATGGAGCATTCTGGGAATTTAGGAGAGCCAAGGGACCATTAGGCATGTCGCCTAGTTCCCTTGGCAACCTAATAGGTGCCATTAGGTGACCTTAAGCGTAACGTAGGGTGCTTTTAAATTCAAGCCTTAGGGTCTTTAGATATTTTTCCAGAATTGAACTCACATTATTTGACTCTTTTTTTAGTAAGTATGTAAGCTTTTTTTGACACAAATTTCTCCCAATTAAGTCACTTTATAGAATAAAAAAGAAAACCCAAAATTCATCTTCCTCATAATATTTCTCTCTCTAAAACTCCAAGAAGAAGAACAGTGGAATTCGAGCTAGGGTTTGGTGACTTCAAGGATTCTACCTCAAGTTCTTTGAAGATTCTTTATCAAGGTATGGTGGATTTTCATCTATGTGTAGCCTTCATCTGTAGAGACCCTTCAAAACTTGATTCAAAGCTCCCAATTTCCCAAAAAAGCTAGGGATTTATTCTATGTTATGGGTTCTCTTTCAAAACATTTTCAATGGTTTATTTATGATGGACTATTATTGAATTAATGAATTATTGCTGATTTATGACGAAATCCACCTCAAGAACCCATGAATCCCCTATATTGATAAATTGTGAATTTATGATGTGGGTTGATTGATTATAAAAGCATGTCAATTGATTATGTCTATATTGATATAGTTATTGAATCATGATATTCCCCTTATCTAATGTAGTAATTCTAGATGGTTGGGTTGAATGTGATTTATGGTCCTTGAAGGGCAAATTTGAGGGTTTGTACATGTAGATAAGAATTGTGTATGAGCTTGTGGTTCACTTAGAGAGTGAAGAGATTATGACTATGGTGTAAGTGTGGTGTTGTTGAAAGATCATTCTCCCCATACTCTTAGACATGACTATGCATGAAATGTCTATGATTATGATAATGTTGTTGTATTGATTGAAAGTCTATTCTCATGAGCACACTATGAACATGATGTGAAAGGTTTACTCACATATTAAAGATTTTAACGTTGAAAGGTCATTCTCACCTAATGAATCTATGAGCTATCATGATACCACGTTGGTTTGAGTGCTAGGGCATTCTTTCATCAACAAGAACTTAAGTAAAGACTTAACATGAATATTAAAAGGAATTATGCTTAGCACAGAGTAGATATGAATATGAGGTGGAAGCTTTTATGCTAGTTAGTCCGGCTTCTCAATGGGTTCCTTTTACTCCAGTTAGTCTGGGTTCCCAACACATTTATATCATGAGATAAAAAGCTTTTACCTTAGTTAGTCCAGGTTTTCTAGTAGCAATCTCCTTATATCGTAAGTATGTGCCCACATAGGTCTTTATCTAGTGGATCCACTTAAGCTAACAAACTAGTTCTACTATAGGCTAGTAGGACACCTCTTTTCGGTATGGGGGCATGACAGCAGATTCCATGTAGATCAATATGGTGTATGTTGGTTAAGGCTATTTCCCTATATGAAAATAATATGAACTATGACAAGAACATGAACATGAATTATGATTATTGCTTCTTAAGAGGTTCTACTTAGTATGAGTGGGGGTATAGGACTCCATTTATGCATTGCACAAGTAGACTTTGAAAGGGGTTATGGTGTGGTTTCCTTATGTTATGAATATATATGAAATTATGCATGTATGATATGGATTGTTTTCTTGTCTATGAGTATTGGCTATGGATGAGGTCAAGGTATGATATGCATGAACATGGTAGCCTAAAAATGGTACTTTGCAATATATAGGATTATGGGATCTTATCTATGAATTGCACAAGTATAGACTAGGGTTCCTTACTTATGTATTTACACTATTGTGCATGACGTTTTTTAAAGTTGATAAAATGCGTGGTTTCGACTAAATTGTCTCTTTGTGTATATTTTAAGGATTTTATGCATCGCTTCCATACTTAGTAAATTTTTGTGTCAATCCATATTTTGTACATTTTTTTATAAGCGTAGGGTCCGATTGTTGAGGTGTGATTCTTTCTTAATCAGAGCTTGTATTGACTATTCACCACGCTTTTGTTGAGTCCTCATGGTTCGAGGATGAGAGTTGTTGTTTTCTAGTTTCTATCATACTTTCTCTTTTTGAGACTATGTTGAAAATGGTTGTGACCCTTATCAATATTGATTGAATTAGATGGTTTTAATGTCATAATGTCTAGACTTCTATTTGTTTTTTTAAATGAATATACTTCGATTGTAAAAAGTTTTCATTCTACATCATTTATATCACTTATGTTTATGATATGCTAAGGACCTGTATGAGATCCCTTCAGGGTCAAGTACGTCGTGTTATATCTAGGGGGTACCCTTAGGTCGTGAAAAACTTGGTATTAGACAACAAGGTTTATAATGATTCTAGGATGATGTCTCATGAACCACGTCTAGTAGAGTCTTGTTCATATGAAGCGCGCCACACTTAAGAAAGAGAGACTACTAGTTGCTCAGGAAATTTCACTTATTTTATTACTCTTTAGTTATGCCTTAGAGTTTTAACTCTATTAAGTCCTTTTCCCTAACCCTTCTCTTGTGTCCATAGGATATGAATACAGAAAGGGTGAACGCAAGAATAATGGAAGATGATAATGTGAATGAAGGAATTCCTCCCAAAGGTCCCCAAGATCCTCAAGTTCTTCAAGCTCCAATTGATGCGAGGGCTATGAAAAATGTGGAAATAAAGTCTGCTCTCAGAATATTAACCCAAGCCATGACGACCCAAGTCAATAGGGATACTAGGACTCATGGGAACCCTAATTTCAACATCATTGTTTTAAAGGTTAAGAGATTTTCACAAGAATGAGCCGTCATATGTTCTTTGGTTCCAACGTGGGTGAAGATCCCCAAGAGTTTGTGGAAGATGTCTACAAGATAATTGATGCTATGTGGGTGACTTATATAGAGAAAGCGGATCTAGACGCTTACCAATTGAATAATATTGCATAAGTGTGGTATACTCAATGGAAGAGTAATAGGTCGGTAGAAACGGGTCCCCTAGATTAGGAGTGTTCGAGAAAGCAATCCTTGATAGGTTCTTTCCCTAAGAGAAGAGGTAAGAAAATAAGGAGGAATTTATCAATAACTTCTCAAGGAGGTATGTGTGTTCAATAATATTCTTTAAAATTCACTAAGTTATCCAAGTATGCTCCGTTTTTGGCGTCGAATTCGAGGGATGAGATGAGCCAGTTTGTGATGGGTGTGTCCAATTCGATTGAAGAAGAATGTCGTCCAGCAATGCTCCATGATAATATGTATATCTAACGTCTAATGGTGTATGTTCACCAAGTTGAGGATTCAAGACTTAGGAAGAAGAATAGGGAAGTGAAGAGAACAAGGACCGGTGATGGGAATTTTTCTAAAAGTAAGTTTGAGGGTCAATGTCAACCAAGGTTCAAGAGAATGTTCTCCAACCAAGGATCCTCTAGTGCTCCAAGGGTCAACAAGGATAGGGTGTCTAACCTAATCCCAATGAGGCAATAGTGGTGGATCTTCCATGGTGAGGCATACTGGTGCTAAGAAATATGATGGTAAGTGTCTTGCTGGCACGAATGGTTGTTATTGTTGTGGGAAGAGTGGTCATTTGATGAGAGATTGTCACATGCTTAAGAATCAATGAAGAGAGGGCAAGAAAGTCCATCCTAGTGGTTCAAATTCCAATGCTCCTAAGAAAAATCATTTATATGCTCTTCACTCCCGAGGCGACCAAAGAGCTCCCCGGATGAGTGACGGTTATGTTGTAAGTCTTTTCTATTGATGTATATGCATTGTTATGGCTCCTGTTGAAGCATTTTATGGTAGGAGATGTAGGTCTCCGTTTGGTTGGTTTGAAATAGGTGAAATTTCTCTAATTGGTCCTGAGGTAGTTTGTAAGTCCATTGAGAAAGTCCGACTTATTAGAGAGAGGTTGAAGATGTCCCAAAGTCGTGAAAACTCTTATGCTGATGTTAGAAGGAGGGACCTAGAGTTTAAATTTAATGATTGGGTCTATTTGAAATCTCACCTATGAAGGGTGTGATGAGGTTTGGAAAGAAAGGGAAACTTAATCCCCTGTATCTAGGCCCATAGCTAATATTAAAACGTGTTGGGAAAGTTGCCTATGAGTTAGACTTGCCAAATGAATTGGCTCCGGTTCACCCAGTATTTCATGTTTCTATGCTTAAGAAGCGTCTTGGTGATCTAATATTCATCATTCCCTTATAAGGGCTGGGGGTTGATGAGAATCTTTCATATGGAGAGTTTCTGGTAGAAATCTTAGACCGACAAGTCAAAAGGTTGAGAAACAAGGAAATAGTCTCTGTAAAGGTTTTATAGAGAAATCATCTTGTTGAGGGTGCTACATGGGAGTTCGAGGCCAATATGAAGTCCCGCTATCCTCACTTTTTTCCTTCTACTCCTATCCAAGATTGAGGTAACTAGTTACTCTTGAGTTTGATGTTTTGAGAGTCATGTGTGCTATACTGGTATTCCATAATTTCCTTATGATTATGCATGTTCTTGTGACAATTCATGTTTTGTATAAAATGAACTTTCATAAATTATATATTTCTCATGTTGTTATGCATTTTAGTATGATGATTGCAGATTTGACTTCGTGAGATGAATTAATGAACATGATTTACTATGTTTTATGAGATGGCTATTGGCTCCATAATGTTGTGTTGAGCATGATTTTATTGAAGAAGGTAGTTCCTCCCTACGAACATGAAAAATATTGAATTTCATGCATATTGGGTTGATATATGTAGTTCCTACTCCCTTTTATTGCATTGATTTTGTTGAGATGGAATTGAAGTTTCCTCCCTTATGTGGTGAATTATTTTGATGTTTCATGCTTATTAGGCTGCTAGTCTTGAGTATTTACTTACGTAAGGTGTCTAGATCGATATTCGAGAATGAATGTTCCCAAGGGGTAGATAACGTAACACTCCGAAAATGTGTAGACTTAACTAGAGCTAACATGAAAGGGGTAAGATTCTAGAAAGAGGGCAAGGGACTAAAAACCACCTAAGAAAAATGAAGGAAAACAATTTTTCCCTAGGACCATTTGATGATGAGGAAGCAACATCACCCAAGTCCATTGGCGATTATCCAAATGGACCTCCCTCGCCTAGTGGGCAGCCCCCTTCCCCCCTTGGCTTAGCTATTAGAATTTTAGGAGAGCTAGGTTAGGGCTCGCCAACCCACTTGGCGCATGGAAATTTAGGCGAGCCAAGGGACCATTAGGCATGTCGCCTAGTTACCTTTGAGACCTAATAGGTATCATTAGGCCAGCTAAAGCGTGGCGTAAGCTGATTTTAAATTCAAGCCTTAGAATCTTTAGTTATTCTTACATAATTGAACACACATTATTTTACTCTTTTCCTAGTAAGTCTATAAGATTTTTAGACTCACATTTCCCCCAATTAAGTCACTTTTACAAAATAAAAAAGAAATCCCAAAAGTCCATCTTCTTCACAATATTTCTCTCTCTAAAACTCCAAGAAGAAGAAGAGTGGAATTAGAGCTAGGGTTTGGTGACTTCAAGGCTTGTTCCTCAAATTCTTTGAAGATTATTTATCAAGGTATGTTGTATTTTCATCTATGGGTAGCCTTCACCCATAGAGTCTCTTCAAAATTTGATATCAAAGCTTCCAATTTCTCCAAAAAAACTAGGGTTTCAATCTGAGTCATGGATTCTCTTTCAAAATGTTTTCAATAGTTTATTTATGATGGATTATGATTGAATTGATGAATTATTATTGATTTATGATGAAATCCCCACAAGAAACCATGAATCCACCATATTGATAAATTGTGAATGTATGATGTGGGTTGATTGATTATAGAAGTATGTCAATTGATTATGTCTATATTGATTGAGTTATTGAATCGTTATATGACCCTTATCAAATGTATTAATCTAGATGGTTGGGTTGAATGTGATTTATGGTCCTTGACGGGCAAATTATGAGGTTTTGTACATGTTGATAAGAACTGTGTATGAGCTTGTGATTCACTTAGAAAGTGAAGAAACTATGACTATGGATGGTTGGGTTTAATGTGATTTATGGTCCTTGATGGGCAAATTATGAGGGTTTGTACATGTTGATAAGAACTGTGTATGAGCTTACGATTAACTTAGAAAGTGAAGAAACTATGACTATGGTGTAAGTGTATTATTGTTGAAAGATCATTCTCCCCATACCTTTACACATGACTATACATGAAATGTCTATGATTATGATAATGTTGTTGTGTTGATTGAAAGGCTATTCTCATTAACACACTATGAACATGATGTGAAGGTTTACTCACAAATTAATGATTCTAAGGTTGAAAGGTCATTCTCACCTAATTAATCTATGAGCTATCATGATACCATGTCGGTTTGAGTGCAAAGGCATTCTTTCATGAACATGAACTAAAGTAAAGAGTTAACATATTTATTAAAGGGAATTAGGCTTAGCACAACATGGATATATATATGAGATGGAAGCTTTTACTCCAATTAGTCCGGGTGTCACGACCCAACCAACTGGGCCGTGCGGGTACCCACTCTAACACCTAAGTAGGCTAACCCTCATATCCCAATAGCTTAACATTTGAAAAACTCAAAAGAAAACATTGATGATTATATTAACATACCTTTATAAATAATATCTTTAGACACATTTTTATTTTAAACTTGTAAAGTAATTTAAACAACTCTCATGGATCTATTCTATATAGGTACAAGAGCTACTAAGAGTATAACTGGGAAAAATAAATAACAGACATAGCTCCCATAATGCGGAAGGAAGAATGGAAGTTGCTAGAGAATTTGTTCGTCTTCACCTAATGAAACTATTGCATCTGGACTATGTAAAAACTACATAGCAAGAGTAGTATCAGTACAAACACACGTACTGGCAGGCATCATCGGTTAACTCGACGCCCACCGCATAACATAAGAAATCAATTAATAAGAATATGTCCTACACCCCTCTCTTCTCCACTTTTACTCTTCCTTGAAATACCTCCAATCACACTAGAACCCTATCTACTTATCACCTTCCAGTCAAACTACTTACCAGTTTCTTGCTTACAACCTAACCATTCTAAGGCCATAAAAAATTTATAATTACAACCACCATCCTTTCTCACTAACCGATCGCGTCATACCCTTATTACCTCATTACCTTACCCAACCAAGGTCAGATATTTACATTACATCAAGCTCTTAGTACTGACCCCACTCTCTTTCCAAATTTACTACCAACGGGCAACCCTCGCTATCCATTACTCACCACTTAAATCCTTTGTCCTTCCACTATACCAAACAAGTATGCTCAATATAAAGAACAATTCAATATAAATTGTCTTAACATATACCACTAAGTACAACATAATAAGTCAACACCATAATATAACCTCATGCATACATATGTACCATCATATACTCTATCATCAACGGTTACAGACACGTACAATATTAAATATCACATGCTTCACAATATGCATTTATCATAAGTAATTGGTCCTCTCATGGAACCCAAACCGAAAAAGTTAGTGCACCAGAACGTGGTACCCGATCCCATAGTTATGTTGAAACGTGGCAATCAGATCCCATCTTTGATGTCGGAACGTGGCAATCTAATTCAAGTTAGTTATGCCAGAACATGGCAATCCAATTCAACTTAGTTATGCTGAAACGTGGAAATCCGATCCAACTTAGTTATGCTGAAACGTTGCAATCTGATCCATCACACCACAATCTCAAACACAAGTATGCTTTAAAGTCATACAATAAATAAATGATATAGTTATTCATCTATCTCATTTACAAAAAGTATGAATCAATAATGCAACATTCGCGTCCATACATGCATCATAATGAAGCAAGAACAAACATACATCACACAATCATAGATACACAACCATCACCTACCATAGGATATTCATTACTCACCTCATGCAAATCCTAATTCGAGCATACTCAACCCTCATTCATCGTCTAAGGCTTCTATATAAAGTTTAAATCATAAATCAATCGGTGCACAGGGGCCTACGCATAAATCCTACCATTGATTCACATATATTACGCAATAGGCACAGGTTTAAACTACTCAATTCATAAAACCTAGCCTACCTGAGCGTCAAGCAGGTGCACAAAATTTTTGACATTGATTTGAACTTTCCGGGCTTCGTGACGTTGAATTTGGGAAAGAATTCGCAAGATTTCGTCATTCCCACGCTAAAAATCTCTTTCTCCTTCATTTCCAAGCTTAGAGAAGCTTTTTTGAGGTTTGTAGGGTATTTTATGACTTATTTAGGTATTTTAGGAAGATGGAGAAAATAGTATTTATTGTAATTTACATTTTAGCTCACCTATCCCGCTCTGGTGCCAGCTTACCCAGCCATAGCGTTGCCGCCCTAGCGGCAACATGCCCGCTCTAGCGGGATAGTGGCCCAGAATTTTCCCTGATTTTATTTCTCCTGGATAACGATGGTTCGAGTCGTTATACCAGAAATTTTTATCTCATGAGATGGAAACCTTTTACATCAGTTAGTCTGGGTTCTTAGTAGCCATCTCCTTATCCTGTAACTATGTGCCCACATAGGTCTTTAGCTAGTGGATACACTTAAGCTAACAAACTAGTTCTACCTTAAACAAGTAGGAAACCTTTGGTGTGGGAGCATGACACCGGACTCCATGTAGTTCAACATGGTCTATGTCGATTATGGTTATTTCCCTACATGACAAGAATATGAACTATGACAAGAACATGAACATGAACTATGACTATGGCTTCTTAAGAGGTTCTACTTAATATGAGTGGGGTTATTAGACTCCATTTATGAATTGTATAAGTAGAATTTAAAAGGAATTATGGTGTGTCTTTCTTATGCTATGAAGATGTATGAAATTATGCATGTATGATATGGATTGTTGATAAGATTGACTTACTTCCTATAAGCTATGAACAATAATGTTTCCCTTTCTATGAGTATTGGATATGGGTGAGGTCAAGGTATGATATGCACGAACATGGTAGCCTAAAAGTGGTACTTAGTAATAGATAGGATTATGGGATCTTATCTATACATTGCACATGTATAGCATAGGTTTGTTTATGAGATGGTTTGACTTATGTATTTACACTAATGTGCATGGCAGTTCTTAAAGTTGATAATTGCATGGTTTCAACCAAATTGTCCCTTTTCAAATATTTTAAGGAATTTATACATGACTTCCATACTTAGTACATTTTTGTGCTAACCCATATTTTCTACATATTTCTATAAGTGTAGGGCCCGGTTGTTGAGGTGTGCTTCTTTCCTGATTAGAGCTTGGATTGAATATTGATGCTTATCGTGACCAATAACACTACTTCCGATTCAAGTGTCTACGATCGTGGATTATATAGTAACCCAACCGAGGTTTGGGGTCGTGTCCCAAGGGAGCGTTTTGAGAATTTTTAGATAATTAGAATTTCATTCTAATTAGTTGTAGCTAAAAACATTGACGAGTAAAAACATTGTAAATTAATGGGGTGATATGAAAGTGTCAAATATCAAATGGGGTTTTTGTCACAAGTAGTAAAATAGCTAAAAATAACAAGAAATCTAAGCAATGAGAGGGGTAATTCTTGGGATGTGATTAAAATATGGGTAAATCTAGATTATTGTGTTCATGCTTTTGATAGAAGATTTATAGAAAATAGTGATTAGGCTAAGCTTTATATGGAAATAAGTTCTCTCTCAAGCAACTTACCCAGTTTCAAATGGGTTCCTCTCGGACACCTATTTGTCGCATGAAGACCAGCCTACGCCTTACCCCACTCACTCTCTCGATCTGAGTGTTAGGATATGAGAATAAGGATCACCCTCTCGGGCTAAGCCTCATGTCGGCCCACTCCTTAGGCCATCAATCTAGTAGTATTGGTTTCGCAACTACTCTCTCGAGCAAGCCGAGAATAAATGGGTGAAATGTGTTTGCAACTACAAATCCATTAGATTAAACCACAACTACTAAACGAAATCACCATTAAACTACAATTAATCTACCAACAAGCAAGACCCAACAACAAAATTAACCCATATTCGCCAAATCACATCCCAAGAATGGGGGTTCTTAGCCACACATAAAGAAAGAGAAATTTGCCTTCAATGATGATGAAATCAAATAGGTATGAAGATTTTAAGTCTTGATTTAAGCAATGAAAGTAGAATCAACGATACTCACTTCCGAATTGAAAGAGATGAAATCCTCTTTTTCTTTAAGTCTTCAAACCCTTTCTTCCTTTATAGATGGAGAGAGGCCCCTTTAGCTTTAGGGGGAAATTCCTATGTCTTTCTTTCATCCTCCCTAAAAATTCCTTATTTCCTTTCCTCCCACCTTATTAAGGAGGGAAGAATCCGAGGGTAGCCTGATGATTTAGGGATAGGGACATTGTCAACAAGGTATGGTTCTTTTTTATCACCCCGGATGAGACACACTTCTTTAAATGAAGCGCAGTGAATAATGCGCCAGAGTAAAAATATGAAAAGACAATATTCTAGACATAAAATAGTAATTATGTTCGACTCCCCTAAAAATTACAACTCTACTAGTATTTATAGTTTTTGGATTTGTGCTTCAGCGGTTCGTTCAGCGACGTTAGTCAAAATCGCCGACAAACTCGGCGATTCACCAATTGGTGTAGTTCATTTCCTTCTGGTACAACCATCAACATCGTAGTACTTTGGTCCATTGGGTGATATAGTATTGCTTCACGGAACTACTCGGCGACGCATTGACTGCTCCTTTCTTCCGCATATTTGATCCTTTTCTTTAGGGATCATCACACTGGAACAAAAGGCAAAGTAGGCCTCTTTGTCGATTCGTCAAGTGGACTCGGCGATCCTCAGAATTCCATTTCTTCATTCTTTTCAACCTTTTGTCCCTTTTTGCGACATATTGTCCATGTTGTCCTTCAAACTCAAGTACCTGAAACTTAAGAGTTTTCATCAGATATTGAGATAAAATAAGCACTAGACTAAAATATATCCCTAAATGAGTCGAATATGTAGACTCATCAACTATTCTCCACGTTTTGGGTGAGTTCTCATGGTTCAAGGACGACAATTGTTCTTTTCTAATTTCTATCGTACTTTCTCCTTTTGAGACTATGTTGAAAAGGGTTGTGATTCTTATCAACATTCGATTGTATTAAATGGTTTTAATGTGACAATGTCTAGACTTCCATTATGAAAAGACTTCGATTGTAAAAAAGTTTTAATTTCGCATATTTTATATTAGTTATGTTAAGGATATGCTAAGGGCTTGTATGAGACCCTTTCGGAGTAAAGTAGTTGTGTTACATCTAGGGGGTACCCCTGGATCGTGACATATTTTCACTCAAAATTCCACATGTACGTCATTTGTTTTTGAGTTTTCCACGTCACCACAAGTGTACCATACTCCTTTTATATTTTTAGCTGATTGTAATGCTTAGATGATTCTAATTTAAGTAAGTGTTTAATAGGTACATGTCATAGTTGAGGTGTCCAAATAAAATATGCGGACAAATTTAAGGGGTCTCGACTTAAGCCTATATTATATTTATTACTATTAAGAAATGAGAATAGCAACCATGAGACTGTCGACATGTATGTTTATTGGGATAAAAATTAAATTTGAGGATACTCATGTCATTTTACAATTTTTCACCTGCATGTTACTTTTGTGGACCCCAAATTATATTAAGACCTCATTTGTTTGCACTTAATGAAGGTCTGAATCTTAATCATTCAGATTCAACCCATTAAATGTGTTTGATTTTTAGGTCTGAATCTTAATCATTCAAATTCAACCCATTAAGTTCATTTGTTTTTTTTTATAAAAAAAAGTCTCTGAAGGATCTGAACGAATCAGATCTGTAGGAAAGTTTTAACAACATTTAGTATCTAATACGCTAGAAAAAAAATCACGTTGACTCTCTCTCTCATTTTGCGGCTTGCTCTCTCTCCGTACAAACTTTCTTTCTCTCTTTTCTCAATCAAACACCAATTATTTTCTATTAACTTGTAAATTTTTTATAATCTTTACAAATATTTTTTCTTATATTAACATTTGTTTTAGGTTGTATTGATTTTTGTCAAAAACTCTTGTTGTAATAATACTTTTAGGTGTTTATCAAGAATTCAAGATGTGAAAAAATAGTAGTCATGATTAAAACCAACAACTATATATACATATATGAGTTCTCTTATTAGAATGTAATTTGTTTACACCAAAAACATTGAAGATTGTACTACAACAGGAGTTCATGATTGGAATTCAAGTTATACATATATCTAGTTTGTGACAAAAATGATGAAACTCCTAATAATTCTTCGTTCCAATCTCTAGTGTTGGTTGAAAGAAAAATTTTGAGGAAGAAATTGATGATAATATGAGTAATACTTTGGAGTTATTGATTAAAAAAGTAGTTCACCTAGCTTTGAAGAATGCGAAAGAAAAAAATAGATGGACTTGAATGGGAAGAACCACAAGTTAGTGAACTGGATTAAGGTCATCTGAAAAAATGGAAGTTCTTTAATTTTTCTAATGAGCTGGAATATATGTGAGGCGTTGATGATGTGAAATCTACTTTATTATTTTTCGACTAATATCTATCATACATATTGAACAATTTAATATTATATTATGTCTATGAATTTTTTTCGAGATATATTTTCTTATAAAAAGATGTTTATGTTGAATTCTTAAAAGAAATCACGCTACAATAATTTTATATCAATATACAATTTTTATTTGCATATTATGTAATTTTATTAATCAAATCTAAACATTTAAAATATCATTTTATATTAAAAAGTAATATTCTTTTTATTGTAATGAAAATATTATAATATTTTATTGATATAATGTTTTAAATTCATATTCATATTCATATGTTGAGAACAAACAATTTTAATTATTTAGTGTTCAGATCTAGAGACCACAACTTAATATTCATATGTGCATTCAACTATGAACATCTCAATATTTCAGATATTTATTCAAATGTCTTAATCTTAATGAAAACAAATGAGGCCTAAGTCTGACATATTCATACATGGTAAGTACCTGGATCCATTTGAGTAGAATTCTCTACATTGCCCCTACTTTATTCCTTCAACATATAACATACTTCTATTCTATTAGTTATTTTATTTTTTATTAGAAGAGCTTAGTGAGATTCATATAAATGAAATAACAATATAATAAATTTTATATATTTTAAAATAATTATAATTAATTATAAGGATAAATTAAATAATAAATTATATTTTATTTTTCAAACAAATAAAAAATATTACAACTTAATAATGCTCTACAATAATTAAGAAAAAAATACCATAAATAAACTTTGCCTACTTTTGTTTAAAAGACATTATTCCGAATATTTTTGTTAAATTTGTAGCTAAATTTTATTTCACTTTTATAAATTCAAATAAAATATTTTTTTTAAAAAAATATTAAGATTTAAATGGAAAAAATTAAAGTATAATTAATTAGTTTTCCTAATATTTTATTCGTATTGATAAAGTATTATAGGTAAGTGTAACTCAAATAAATTATACCCAATACACGCAACTTACTAGTTATTATATATGAGTTTTTGGCCAAAAACATTCTTCAACTATACCCTAAACTTAAATTACATCTTAAAGTATCATTTTTAGCAAAAAAACATTCTTTAATTATACCCAAACTTAAACTACATCCTTAAAGTATCATTTTTAGCAGAAAACATCCTTCAAGTATTTTAAAGTAAACAATTTTCATCCTTCTACTTGAATTTATCAGAAAACTAATCGATATATCCCACAAAAATTAAGTCGTCCCTTCCTAATTATTATTCTTAAATATGCCAAGAATATTATCCTGAACTTTTTTGTAATTGAGTTAAGAATTATGCAAAAAAAAATTAATTTGACCGTTTTTCATTCATTTCTCATGTAATTTTAATTAAAAATATTATTAGTTTAAATTTGTTTCTTCTCAATTGAATATGCTAGAAGCGACATTTGTTGAAAACTTCCGCTTCTAATAATGTAGAATGAAACTCAAATACGAGACAAGCAATATTTTGGTCACTTTGATATTAGATTGACCCAAAAATCTATCATTTAATTGGTTAAGAAAAAGGTAAAAATAATTAATCTCCAACTTTTTTTTTTACGAAAAAGGCAAATCATGTGCACACCTTCCAATCATTTTTACTTTCCATGAGCAATAGTGTCTAAGATTTATTTTTAAAGAACTTCTTGTCGAAAGTAATGAAATTTTCCAGAATAACTTTTGTTGATAGTCACGTTAACTCTCATTTTTTCGTAGGAAAACTTACATAAATATACTATAATAAAAAAAATATTTACCATTTATAGTAAAAATAATTTTTTCACTTAATCAGTTTTAATTCATTTATAATACAAGTTTAATACATATTACAAAAAATAATTTATTATTCACATATAATATAATTTTAATGATGGATAATACATTTTTCACACATTTTAATGCATTTATAATACAATGTGTCAAATATTTGCCAAACAAACATAATATATTTCAAAAAACAATTATAATTCATAGATGTTGCATACATAATTCACTTTTAATTCATATTGCAGATTTTACATAATGTTGCTATAAATGGTAATCAATAAAAAGTATCGCTAAAATCAGTAATTATTTATTAAAATGTACCAATTTATGTAATTTTTTCTTTTTCGTAAGATCTCTTAATTTTTTGACAATATCTAACAAAAGGATGAAAGTTGTTCACTTACAAATACTTAAAGATGTTTTCTGTTAAAAATAATACTTTAAGGATGTAGTTTAAGTTTGAGGTATAATTAAAGGATCTTTTCTGCTAAAAATGATACTTTAAGGATGTAGTTTATGTTTGGGGTATAGTTAAAGGATGTTTTTTGCCAAAAACTCTATTATATATATATATATATATATATACATATATATAAGAATATAAAAATAGTGATAAATAATTAATAAATTAGACACCGACCCAACTTTTGTAATGTCTTATTCTCTTCAAGGCTTCAACCCTATAAATAGACTTGCTAGGACGGCAATTGTTCTATACGCGTTACTTTTTTGTTTCTATAATTTGGTGTTACTTATTGTTATTTTGTTGATCAAGATATTGGGTATTTGTTGTATGATCAAAATTTAGGTGTTTGTTGTATGATGAAGTTCTGGATAATTGTTCTGTCTTATCGTTATCGTTGACATGGGTCATTATTGTTGCCATATTATTGTTGATACTAGCTAATTTTCGTTTGATCTGGGTAACTGTTGTTGATATGGATAATTACTGTTTGATCAAGATAGTGGGTAATTATTGTTAAATTTGACAAGATTCAAAAATGGATTAATGAGAAGATATGGTAGTTAGGAGGATAATTCTTCATTGGTAGAAAAGTCAAAGATAGCACCTTTTGTAGGTGAAATTTAGGTGAACAATAAATTGGTTTCACAAGGTAAATCTTGACATTTTGACATATTGTGATGTCATGGATGACATCAATAGGAAGAATTCACTCCTATAAATAGGTAGCTCCTAATTCATTTGTTACACACCTCTCACTTGCCTTCTCATCTCCTAAGGCATTTGTTCTTCTTTCTCTCTTGTAGTATTTCACTTGTACTCTTTTGGAGTGAAATAAATATTGGTTGGTTGTGTCTGAGGACTAGGCAAAAGAAAACAAAAGTTTGCCGAACCTCGTTAATTCTTGGTGTTCTTTTTTGTTGTTGTCTCATTTACTATTTATTAGCTACATTTAGATATAGCAGTTGTGATTCCATCACTCTCTATATATTCGGCTTCCGCAACAATTGGTATCAGAGCCAAGGTATTATCTGAGTATGCTCTGTGGTTGCAGCATAGTCTGAACTTCCACATCAGAAAAAGATTTACTTTGGTCTTTGCATTGTTAGCTAGTAAATAGTATTTGTAGTAAAATGGGAGACAAGAAAAATGATGAGTCCACATCAAGTGTCAATAATACGTCATCATTGGCATCTTCGCTTATGACAAGAATTGTGTCAAATGCGAAATTTGCAGTTGAAATTTTTGATGGGTCAGGACATTTCGGAATGTGGCAAGGCGAGGTCCTTGATGTTCTTTTTCAACAAGGGCTAGATATTGCCATTGAAGAAAAGAAACCAGACGGTGTAGGAGAAGAAGATTGGAAGATTATCAACCGTGTTGCTTGCGGTACCATTCGATCTTACCTTGCAAGAGAACAAAAGTATCCATACACGAAGGAAACATCTGCAAATAAATTATGGAATTCATTGGAGGAGAAATTCTTGAAGAAAAACAGTCAAAATAAACTTTACATGAAAAGAAGACTGTTACGCTTCACTTATATTCCTGGTAGCACAATGAATGATCATATCACCAGCTTTAATAAGTTGGCGACAGATTTGCGGAATATGGATGTGACTTTTACGGATGGAGATATGGCCTTAATGTTGTTAAGTTCACTTCCCGATGAGTTCGAGCATCTTGAAACGACTCTACTGCATGGGAATGATGAAGTATCTCTCAAAGAAGTTTGTTCTGCCTTATACAGTTATGAACAAAGAAAGAGAGAAAAACAAAAAGGCGGAGAAGCAGAAGCACTAGTTACGAGAGGTCGTTCTCAAAATCATATGAGAACGAAGAAAGGGAGATCCAAGTCAAGATCGAGACTCAGCAAAGATGAATGTGCCTTTTGCCGAGAAAAAGGGCATTGGAAGAAAGACTGCCCAAAGTTGAATAGCAAAGCCAAACCAAATAATGGGAAGGCTGTCATGGATTCAAATGTGGCTGATTGTGATGACTCCGATTACTCACTAGTTACAACAGATCCATTCAAATCATCTGATGTATGGTTGATGGACTCAGCTTGTAGTTATCATATGTGTCCCAATCGGGACTGGTTTATTGATTTACAAGAAGGAGAATGTGGAGTTATTCACACTGCAAACAATAATTCTCTTACCGCATATGGTGTTGGTTCAATCCGATTAAGGAACCATGATGGATTAAGTAGAACATTAACAGATGTTCGATATGTACCAGATTTGAAGAAAAATCTCATTTCTGTAGGAGCCCTAGAATCAAAGTGGTTCAAAGTCATTGCAGATAATGGCGTGATGAGAATATGCTCTGGTGCACTGGTGGTAATGAAGGCAATTCGAAGAAATAATAACATGTACCACTATCAAGGTAGTACAGTTATTGGGACAGCGGCAACAACATCCAATGACGAGAAGGAGGCAGAAATGACCAAGCTGTGGCATATGCGCTTGGGACATGCTGGAGGGAAATTCTTGAAAACTTTATCAGATCAAGGATTGCTAAAAGGAGTTAAAACTTGCAACTTGGAGTTTTGTGAACATTGTATCAAGGGAAAACAAACAAGGGTTAAATTTGGAACAGCTATCCATAATACTAAAGGTATTTTGGATTATGTTCATTCAGATGTTTGGGGTGCTTCCAAAACACCTTCATTAGGTGGGAAACACTATTTTGTAACATTTGTTGATGACTTTTCTCGAAGATTGTGGGTGTATACGATGAAAACAAAAGATGAAGTATTGGGAATTTTTCTCAAATGGAAGGCGATGATAGAAACTCAAAGTGGCAGAAAGATCAAGTGTCTTCGCACAGACAATGGTGGCGAATACAAAAATGATCTTTTTCAGAAAATTTGTGAGGAAAATGGCATCGTCAGACATTTCACCGTCAGAAATACACCACAACAGAATGGAGTGGCAGAACGCATGAACCAAACTTTGCTGGAGAAAGTTCGGTGTATGTTGTCCAATGCTGGCTTGGGCAAAGAATTTTGGGCTGAGGCAATAACGTATGCGTGCCACCTCATTAATCATCTACCATCTGCTGCTATTGGTGGGAAGACACCATTTGAAAAATGGTATGGAAAACCTGCTGAAGATTATGGTACTTTATATGTATTTGGCTCAATTGCATATTATCATGTAAGAGAGTCAAAATTGGACCCAAGAGCAAAGAAAGCTTTATTTATGGGAATTACTTCTGGAGTCAAAGGATACCGTTTATGGTGTCCAGAGACAAGAAAAGTTATTTTCAGCAGGGATGTTACCTTTGATGAATCTGCCTTGACAAATAAGGTAACACTTGAAGAAGCCAAACAAATTGATGGTGCTTCAAAGCAGGTGGAGTTTGAGGGAAAGATAATTTTCCCAACACAGGGATCAAACGAGGAAACAACAAAAGATTTTCCTCTTGAAGGAGAGCCAGTCGAAGAGGAGGTTCCATCTCAAGAACCTCAACCACAACTTGAATCAATAGCAACGAGCAAGCCAAAAAGGACAATAATAAAACCTGCTCGACTCACAGATATGGTGGCTTGTGCTAACTCAATTGCAGCCGATGACATTCCTACCACTTATAAAGACGCAGTCCAAAGTTCACAAAAAGATAAGTGGAGGAATGCCATGGATGAAGAAATGCAATCTCTTCATCAGAATCATACATGGAGATTGGCCAATCTCCCAGAGGGCAAGAAAGCAATTGGGTGCAAATGGGTATTTGCAAAGAAAGAGGGATTTCCTAACCAAGAAAATGTTCGCTACAAAGCAAGATTGGTGGCCAAAGGATATGCTCAAAAGGAGGGAATTGATTATAATGAGGTATTTTCTCCAGTTGTGAAACACTCCTCCATTAGAGTTTTGTTGGCTTTGGTAGCACAGTTGAATTTGGAACTAGTTCAGTTGGATGTAAAAACAGCTTTTTTACATGGAGACTTGGAAGAGGAAATCTATATGACTCAGCCAGAAGGATTCAAAATTGATGGAAAAGAAAATATGGTGTGCAAACTTGAAAAATCATTGTATGGATTGAAACAATCTTCTAGACAATGGTACAAACGATTTGACAAGTTTATGTTGCCGCAAAGGTACATGAAAAGCAAATACGATCATTGTGTGTATTTGCGCAAGCTTGAAGATAATTCCTTTATATATCTTCTCCTATATGTTGATGATATGTTGATAGCTTCTAAAAGTCAAGAGGAAATTGAGAAGCTAAAGATTCAACTAAGAAAGGAGTTTGAGATGAAGAATTTGGGTGAGGCAAAGAAGATTCTTGGCATGGAGATAAAAAGAGATAGACATTCAAAGAAACTCTATTTATCTCAGAAAGAATATTTGAAGAGAGTACTAAACCGATTTGGTATGAATGAAAAAACGAAGTCGGTTAGCACTCCGCTTGCTCCTCATTTTAAGCTTAGTGATGCTATGTCACCTAAGAATGAAGCTGAACGAGAATATATGTCAAGAGTACCATACACGAATGCTATTGGTAGCTTGATGTATGCAATGGTTTGCACAAGGCCAGATATTTCACACGTTGTAAGCAGGTACATGCAAAATCCTGGAAAGGATCATTGGCAGGCTATAAAATGGATTCTACGGTATATTCATAATATTGTAGATGTTGGTTTGATTTTCGAGCAGAATGATAGTCAATATCTTGTTGGATATTGTGACTCAGATTATGCAGGTGATTTGGACAAACGAAGATCAACTACTGGTTATGTTTTCACTATTGCAAATGCACCAGTTAGTTGGAAGTCTACTTTGCAGTCAACAATTGCTTTGTCTACCACTGAGGCAGAGTACATGGCAATTACAGAGGCTGCAAAGGAAGCAATTTGGCTTCAAGGATTGCTTAGAGAGCTTGGTATTGGACAAGAAGGAATCACAATATTTTGTGATAGTCAAAGTGCTATTCAATTAGCAAAGAACCAAGTTTATCATGCAAGGACGAAGCACATTGACGTCCGATATCATTTCATACGAGAGATCATAGAAGATGGTGGAGTCATAATGCAGAAAATTCATACTACGGATAATCCTGCCGATATGTTGACAAAAGTGGTGACTGCGGTCAAGTTTCAACATTGTTTGAACTTGATTAACATTGTTGAACATTGAAGATTGAGGTTGAAGACACAATCAAAATTGTTGTTGAGAAAAAGTTGAAAATGGAGAATCTTGCCAAGGTGGAGATTTGTTAAATTTGACAAGATTCAAAAATGGATTAATGAGAAGATATGGTAGTTAGGAGGATAATTCTTCATTGGTAGAAAAGTCAAAGATAGCACCTTTTGTAGGTGAAATTTAGGTGAACAATAAATTGGTTTCACAAGGTAAATCTTGACATTTTGACATATTGTGATGTCATGGATGACATCAATAGGAAGAATTCACTCCTATAAATAGGTAGCTCCTAATTCATTTGTTACACACCTCTCACTTGCCTTCTCATCTCCTAAGGCATTTGTTCTTCTTTCTCTCTTGTAGTATTTCACTTGTACTCTTTTGGAGTGAAATAAATATTGGTTGGTTGTGTCTGAGGACTAGGCAAAAGAAAACAAAAGTTTGCCGAACCTCGTTAATTCTTGGTGTTCTTTTTTGTTGTTGTCTCATTTACTATTTATTAGCTACATTTAGATATAGCAGTTGTGATTCCATCACTCTCTATATATTCGGCTTCCGCAACAATTATACTTTGATCAAGATAATGGGTACTTATAGTTTGATCAAGATAATGGGTAATTATAGTTTGATCAAGACATGAATAATTACTTTATAATTCTTAATTATTGTTAATTAAGACATAGATAATTATTGTTTGATGAAGATAATGGGTAATTATTGTATATGATTCTCTTTGGAAGATGAGCTGATGTGGGGAGTGATTGCTTCTGCAATGATTCCATTTTGGTATTGCACACTTCGAAAAATCTTTTTTGATGTGTCTGTAGTGGCATATGTGTTTGGATTTTGATTTGTTGGCAATCTCAGAATTATATAAATCTCATGTTATCTACTTCCGAATCTTTGCAACTCTTTGATCATCTCTTTAGAGAAGGAATGTTAGGGTTTGGGATTTGGTGTTATTTCGTATACACTAATGGGTAATTACTGTATGATCAAGATTTTGGGTAATTATTGTATGATCAAGATTCTGGGTAATTATTGTATGATCACTATTCTGGGTAATTATTGTTGGTCAAGATTGTGGGTAATTATTGTATGATCAAGATTCTGGGTAATTATCGTATAATCAAGATATAGGTAATTATTGTATGATCACTATTGTGGGTAATTATTGTTGGTCAAGATTGTGGGTAGTTATTGTATGATCAAGATTCTGGGTAATTGTTGTGCCTTATTGTTATTGTTGATACTGGCTAATTATTGTTTGATCCGGGTAACGCTTGATGATCAAGACACTCGGTAATTATTGTTTGATCAAGATTATGAGTAATTATTGTTGGATCAAGATATGTGTAATTATAGTTTGATCAAGATACTGTGTATTTAATGTTGATCAAGATAGTGGGTAGTTATTGTTCATCAGGATACTGGGTTATTATTGTTGATCAGGATACTAGGTAATTATGTTGGGAAAGATTAAGACGTGGGTAATTATTGTTGATCAAGATTATGAGTAATTATTGTTTGATCAAGATATGGGTAATTACTGTTTGATCAAGATTATCGGTAAATTATTGTTGATTAAGATATATATAATTATTGTTTGATCAAAGATAATGGGTAATTAGTGTATATTATTCTCTTCGGAAGATGAGCTGATGCCTTCCTTCGGGGAGTGATCGCTTCTGATTCCGCACTTTAAAAAGTCTTTTTTGATGTGTTCCTGTAGTAGCATGTGTTTGGTTTTTGATTTCTTGTCGATCTCAGAATTATATAAATCTCACGTCATCTACTTTCCAATCTATGGAAATCTTTGATCATCTTTTTAGTGAAGGAACATTAGGGGTTTGGGGAGTTCTTGACCTTTAAAATTTGCAATTAGTTCTGTTTTTTGCTAATCTATTGATTCATCATTGTTGTTTGTTTGATCAGGTATGCGTAATGAAGCTTGTTATTACTGTTACCTTCGTCTCAATGTTACTTCTGCTGTTTTTGTTGTGAGAATTTGTGTGTTTTGTCACACTAACCTAGCAATTTCCTTTTGTTGAATCATATACGAGTAGAATTGGATACTTGGCTCACCAGGCATTGCCTACTTGGATCTTCTAGTCTAGTAGAATCAGTTTGAATTTGATATCTTGACTTCCATGTTTAATGCTAATTATGATGCTAATCACGTGTCTCCTCGCATCAACTTCTTTTACCTTGTTATTTTGTTTGGTCAAGAATACATAGATGGGCACCTGGTGCGAGTGGTTATGCAGGAACAAGTGTCTTGCTATGGTGTTTGTGGTCGGAAAGATGCGGCAGTTCCCAGGTGTGTGACTAAAGGTTTTGGAGTGTCCAGTCTCTCAAAGCTTTGCTCAAAACTGGTACGAAATGGAAGTTCTCAACTGTTATAATTCTTTTCACAAGTGTGTATTGTGTGTTCTGCTTCCAGATAGTTTTAGTTGTTAGTTCAAGTGCTCGTGTTCTTTGATAATCCTGATGCCTTATGGTGTTATAGGCACTTGATAAAGTCAAAAGTTAATGTTGGATCTTTGATAGTGTTATAATGTGCTCTTCTACTACTTATCATCTCGATGTTTTCCCTTTGTTATCACACCGGCTGGATTTGTGTTCATTCGTGAATGAATGTGTAGACCACATGGTGACAGTAACAAAGTAGTAGTTTTGGGAACTTCTAAGGATTGTATCCGGTATGCATTCGTGTGCTCCTTGTTTATTGGTCTTCTTAGTCCTTGTTCTTCAAGATGGATATTATTAAGGCTTCAATCAAAATGGGGGTTCTGATCTTGTTTCTTCCATCTCTAGTGATTTCTTAGGTGATATGGGAACTTCTAAGGAGTGTATCGGTATGCATTTCTGTGTACCTTGTTTATTGGTCTTCTTGGTCCTTGCACTCCAAGATGGATATTGTTAGGCTTCAACCAAAATGGGGTTCTTAGTCCTTGTCTCTTGCATCTCTAGTGATTTCTTAGGTGATACGGGTTCTGTCAGCTTTGCACTTAACTGGTCCCTTCTTTTTGTGCTTGCAATTGCGTCTTACCGAGCGGTGAATTAGTTTTTCCATGGAGGGGCTTTTCTTGGCCATTTGTGTTGAGGTTTCTTTGTTCAGATAATTGGTAGTACTGAAATGCTCATTCTAGTTTTTTCCCCAAATCAGAGTGGTCCCTTTTCTCTTTATCAAATATTGCTGCTGCATGGAAATTGCCAAAAGGTAAGATAGTTTTTCCTACACTCACTCTTGATGCATATGTTCCTTGATGATCCAGTTAATGAGATTGCTGGTGGTTGATGGGTATATGGTCTTATTGAAACCTGATAAATTCTCGGAACTCAATCCTAGATCTGTTGACAGTCGGTCAAGTATGTCCCTGTTGGACCCTCTCTTTGGTGTTCTCTCTGCGTTATCTTTTCTGGTTCCTTTTTCTTTCTTCACCCCAGCTTGATTTTGTTTGTTGGATGGATGCCACTTGAGAGGACTAGATTTGGAAAATTTTGAAGGTTGATGCTCAGTGTCCGTACCTGTTGCACGCTGCTTCCTTGCCATTTTTGTGCTTGCACTGCAATCTGAGTATCATCAGGCTTCAATAGAGGGGTTTCCCAATATTTTTTCTTTGCCATTGTTTTTGCTTGCATTGCAATATGAATATTATCAGGTCTTACAGAGAGTGTTTTTTTAATCTTGTCTGGCTTTTTGTAGTGGGTTTTGTCAGCTTGCATGTAACCCTTCCTTTCATTCCTTTGCTTGCGGCCATGGGTCTTACAAGGCAGTGCATTCTCTAGTGATTACTTAGGTGTTTAGGGGTCTTACAAGGCAGTGCATTCTGGATGTTTTCTGGGCTTTGACAAAATGGGGTTTTCAGTTTCAACTATGGCATCTCTAGTGATTACTTAGGTGTTTGGGGTTCGTCAGGTTTACTCTGAATTGTTCCCTTTTTTTATGTTCTAGCAGCCATTGCCCAGGGCATTGAATTCTTTTTTTCATGGAGCAGCCGTGTTTTGTTGGTCTGCGTTGATGTTTCTTTTGCCAAGTCTTCTATGAGCATGGAGTTTTCGATTCAATTTTCTTCCCTAGTGGCAATTTTTCCTTATCAAAACTAGTGTTGTATGGAAGTTTCTCAACCAGGACAGCGTAATTCACTGGTGTGTGTTGTGTTCTGCTGTCATGAAGTTTAGTCCAGATGCTTATGTTCTTCGATTATCCAATTGATGAGGTCTTCTATGGCATATGGACCCTTGATAAGTACTCGTCCAATTCTAGATCTCATTTGATAGTGGCATAAAATACTTTTGTACTTTTATTCTCTAGCTACTTGCTTATCTTCTCTGCTTCCACATATGTTTCGTTACCACACTGGTTTGTTTTTGTTGGATGGATGTGTAGTAGACCATGTGATGACACTGTAATGGACGTTCAAATTTGGAAATTTCGAAGCTTGGTTTACCAACATGTGATTCTCTGCCATCTTTTGGACTTTTTGGTGCTTGCACAACAATCTGGATATTGTCCGCACTTTGACAGAAGGGGGTTTTCAATCTCGTCTATGGCATCTCTAGTGATTGCTTAGGTGATTTGGGGTTCGTCAGATTTGCACTCAACTGTTCCCTTCTTTCTGTTCATGCAGCCATGGTTACAAGGCAGTGAATCATTCTTTCCATGGAGTGGACGTGTTTGCCTGTTCGTGTTGAGGTTTTTTCAGTTTAAGTTTCTATGAGTATCATGATTTTCGATCTAAGTTTTTTTCACGAATTTCTTGACTAAGATAATATTTTTCACTAGTGTGTGTTGTTCTGTCGCCGGGAAGTTTTTAATCCAGACACTATGTTCTTTGATGATCTAATTGATAAGGTCTCGTATGGCTCAGCCAATTTTGGATATTTTCCATAGACAGCGCCATAAATGCTCCTCTACATGTGGTCTTCTAGCTACATATATTCCAGTTATCACAGGTTCAGTTTTTTTGTTTGGATGGATGTGTAGACTATATGTTGACAGTAATATAGAGGTTAAGATTTTGAGATTTCAAAGGTTGATATCCAGTATGGTATCTATGTACATTCTTGATGTTTTTGGTTCCTGCACTGCAATTCTGATACATTGGTCAGTGCTTTAACAAAAAGGGAGTTTTAAATCTTGTCCATATGGCGTCTCTAGTGATTTCTTAGATGACATGGGTTCATCAGTTTTGGACTTGATTGTACCCTTCTTTTTGTGCTTGCAGCCATTGGGTCTTACAGAGCAATGAATTATTCTTTTCATGGAGAGGCTCTCTTTTCCATTGATTCCGTGGTTCAGGCTTTTATGAGTTCTGACATTTTCAACTATAATAGTTTTTCTTTCCGTTAGTGTGTGTTGGTATTGTACTGCCATTTTGAGTGTTAGTCCATATGCTTATTTTCTTCGATGATCCAATTGATGAAATTCCTGATGGTTGATGGTTATGGTCTCATGTACGCCTTTGGATCTTTGAAAACCTCGTAAAATGGTCCTCTCTTTTGGTGTTCTTGCTGCTTATGTTCTCTGCTTCATTTTTCTTCTATTACGCTAGCTTGATCTTGTTTGTTGATTGTGGATGTGTCGTGACAGTTGAGAGGAATAAAATTGGAAGATTTTGAAGGTTGGTGGCCTGTATGCATTTCTCTGCACCCTGTTTCATGGCCATATTGGTGCTTGCGCTTCAATCTAGAGATTCTCAAGTTTTGAAAGAAGGCGGTTCTCAATTTTTTCTGGCACTTGTGGTGAATATCTTGGTTGTATGGTCTTTGCCAGATTTGCACTTGAACTTGTTCCATTCTTTCTGCTGGGTCTTACAGAGGGATAGATTCTTCATTTCAAGGAGCGGCATGATCTGTCAATTTAATGTTGAGATTTATTTTGTGATGCTCTAATGATTGAGAGCTTCAATTCAGTCTTCTCCCCTAGTCAAAATGGTTCACTTCTCTCTTGTCAACACTCTGCTTCACTAGTGTGTATTTTGTTGTGATATTATTTTTTTTAATAATCCAGATCCTTATGTTCTTTGGTGATCCAACTGATGAGATCTCCATGATTATGGACAACACTTGATAAGTGTATTCAGACTCAATCATGTTCTTTTGATTTCCCTGTAACACATTCTTGTACTTCTCATATTCTCGCTACTTACCTTCTCTGGTTTTGTTTGGAGATTTTATAGTATGGTTTGGGTGTGCATCCCTCTGTGGACCATGTTTTTCTTGCCATTTTGGTTCTTGCACTGCAATCTGTTTATTGGATATCACCAGGCATCAAGAAAAGGGCACTTTGCAATATTATCTTGTTTGGCATCTGTAGTGATCTCTCCTACATGGTATTTTTCGCTTACCTGTTACGTTTTTTTTGTGCATGCAATGGTTGGGTCTTCCAGAGCATGAACTTCAACTCAGGTTTCTTTCGAATCAGCAGGTCCCTTTTTTCTTTGTCAAAACCTATTGTTGTGTAAAAAGTTCTCAAGAATCATGATATTTTTCACTACTGTGTGTCGTACTCTGCTGCCATGAAGTTTTTAGTCTAGATGCTTTTTCTTGGATTTATCCAAATGATGATGCGTTCCCTGATTGTTATGGACACATGAGAAGTATCCAAGCTCAATTTTATATCTTTTTATGGCCCGAGAATCTCCTTCTACTTCGGTGTTTGTGCTACTTATCTTCTCTATTTCTATTTTCATATGTTTATCCCGCTACTTGATTTTGTTTGTTACTGCTGAGTTATCTTATGGTGTGGATCTCTGGTAAGTACTCGCTCAGTTCTGGAATTTCCATCATCTACCTTTTGTGTTCTTGCTGCTTATCTTCTCTGCTTCCATTTTCTTTTTGCTTATCACACCAGCTTGAGTTTTGTCTGTTGGAAGGATGTATATACCACATAGTTTATGTGTATTGGAGGAGTAGATTTGGAAATTTAAAAGCTTAGTGTTCAGTAAGCTGGTCGTTTAGGTGCTTGCACTACAATCGTGATATCGTTAGGGCTTAGACAGAGAGGGGATTTCTGAATCTTTGTATTTAACTATTCTTTCTGTGCTTGTAGCTGTGTTCTTAAAGATCTGATCTCTTCTTTTTGTGGAGCAGCCGATGTTGATTTATGTTGAGGTTTCGTTTGGTTCAAGTTCCTGTAAGTGTTCGATTTTCAGTTTGGTTCTCTTCTCTAATCAGTATTTATCTTTTCTCACAACTCTTTTCAAAGTGGTGATCTTCTAGTAATTAGTTAAAATTAAAATTTTACATGTTACTGGGTTACAGTACATGGTCATTTTCATTCAATTTCCGGTTCATTTATTGGGTGCACCATCTGCACCATAGTCACTACTATTGTCACACTAATTATTGTTAGGTAAGTGAAGCCTCTTTTTTTTTGAAGATCTCTCCCCTATCTTTTTTTGAAACATGTGCATTATATTCAGACATTCAATCATTTGACGAGTTGCTTCTGAGTGTTAGCTATTATGTAAAACTTTAATATAAACTTGGAGCTCCTGGACACTTTTTTTTCTCCATTAAGCATTGCCATTTGAACATACTTTGCACCAAAGAGAGCAATTTATTGAATCTAGAAGAGATCACGTAAAATAACATGGCTCATCTTTTGTGTGACAGGTCATGTACAGTCTTTATGTATTTATATCACAAAAGTAGCTATTGTTTTCTGTGTAAAAGATCTTCTCATGAGATACCCTTGTAAATCTATTGCATATCAGATCATTGTGCAAGTTGGGAATTTTTTCTATGAATTTTGTTCTTCTAAATACTCTTCTGATATGAGCATTGTACTATTTTCTTGATATGGTTGAAATTGCCATTGATTATAGGTAGTTGTTGTTCAGTCATTCTCCGTGTTCTTGATGTATGTTTAGTCAAATGTCACTTCACTGATTGTATATTTCCTAAAATGTCGCTCAACAGATAATTTGTTCAGCCAATGTCACTTCACAAATCTGTCACTGATAGTTTCTTTACTTCGTTCTCGTCATGTTCTATTACCAGCTATAATTCATTTCTTATAGAAATTGTTCCTTGCTCCTTGGGTTTCTTATGTTGGTGAATGATTAGGAACGCCGCATAAGTTAAAGGGGATCTTCTAAGAAGCCCCACCGAGACCAAGTTTAGACAGTTTTGAAAAGTGTTGTTGTCTTGGCCTTCATTCATCAAGTGCAGCTCTCCATTCACCTCACTTTACATATGGTGGTTATACTTAAGTTATCATATGGTTATAGAGGGATTTCCATTTTTATCATTTTCCCTTGTATTATATGAGTCTCTTCCACTGTTCTTTGTTGCATCATTAGGACAATACTTTGGTAAAGAGGGATCCGACTATGATTTCAGGCATTCAGGTTCTTAGGAGTTGTCATATTTTGTCCATATGTGTTGGGGTTCTGGTAGTTCAGTCTTTTACGAGTATAAATAATTTTCAATTCAGTTTTTTCCTAATGACTCCTTTGTCTTTGTCATAACTAATGTTGTATTGGAAGTCTCTTAATTAGGACATTATTTTCACGAATGTGTCTTGTATTCTGCTGCCATGAAGTTCTAAGTCCAGACACTTATGTTCTTTGATGATCCGATTGATGAGGTGTCTTACTCTCTTATGCTATGAACAGGTGATAAGTACTTGACCAACTCTAGATCTTTTGGGAGTGGCGTAAAATGCTTCTTACTTCTGTTCTTTTAGCTTCTTATATTCTCTGCTTCCATTTTCTTCGTTATCATACTTTCTATTGGTTGTATGGTTGGGTTGACCATGGACGTTCAGATTTGGAAATTCCAAAGCTTGGTGAATCGACGTGTGTTCCTTTACCAGTTTTTGGTCTGCACTGCAATCTGGATATTGTCTGGGCTTTGATGGAAGGGTTTTTTTGCCGTTTCGTCTATGGCATCTCTATTGATTACTTCGACGGTTTGGGGTTGCCAGATTTGCTTTTAAGTGTACCCTTGTTTTTGTTGTTGCGGAACACAACCATTGGTTGCATGGTAGTGAATTGTTCTTTTTACTGAGTGGCCGTTTTTGTCCATTTGTGTTGAGGTTTCTCAAGTCTAAGTTTATGAGATCGATATTTCAGTTTTCTTCCCTAATATTGTATCTTTGTCAAAACAACTGTTTAGTAAAGAGGGATCTGACTATAATTTCAGGCATTTAGCTTCTTAGGAGTTCTCTTGGAATTCATTGTGTAATCAGGTTACGGGTAGAATTATCTTCTTTCTTGCCTCCCCCTAATGTTAGTAGAGCTGTTGACTGGCTTCCTCCGCCTGATGGTTAGAGATGTTGATGGTGGCTCAAGGTGTGCAAGATTTTAATTAGGTCTTGCATACTTGATTATGAGAATGTTCTGTCAATTTTGATTACATGATCTTACGGATTTCACAAAGTTGTAACTTTCTTTGGTGGTTTGGAGTTGATATCTCTACTTAATGTTGTACTCATCTGTTTCATCATTGCGCTCTATAAACATCCCTTCTTGGTCAGAATCAGGAGGGCTGGCCCTTCTAGTTATTTTCTCCTTCCAGTTTTCTTATCTAATCCGGTCGGCTTTAATTTTGTCTTGGATGCAGGTTTCTGCTCCTTAGTTGTAGTCATTGGAAATTTGGACGGAGGGGTCAAGGATGTTTTTTTTTAGGTTTCTGCCATAATGCAACTAGTCTTGTGTTACCAGTGATGGTTGACGATTTTTTGGTTATTTACTGAATTGGATAGGTCTGGATTCATTGCTGTTGTGTTGTACCCATAAGTTTTCTAATTTTGCTATATAGTTATGAAATATGAGCAGATCTATCAGTTGCAGAAAAGAATGTCTGGCAGAATACTTGGCCTCCTATGCAGGAAGTGAGACCTGAAGGGTGATCTTATGGTGAAGGATATCATTTTCTGGGTTTGCAGATTTATTTTGAAGTTTGACTTGGCTGTAAATTCTCGCTTTTGTTGGTTTCTTGAGGCATTCAAGGACTTCTTGTTTAGGTTAAGCCAATTCCTTTATGGTTCTACCTGAAGTAATGACGGTAAAAGGCATACAGCATGTAGTCTCTTTTTTTGGATGTGTCAATAATAAAAACCTCATATCTGATACCTGCAACAAATTATCTTTATCTTGCAGTTTCTCCTCCTGAACCACTATTCAGTAGAAGTTTTTAAGCCTTCCCTTGTAGATGTTGCTCTCAATATTCCATGTTGTTAGGCGATTGACTCATCCAAAATCGTGAAGTGGTCTCCCTTCGAAGTCTTCTGGTTTTCTTTCGCTATCCATAAGCTTTAAATGATGTACGGGTGCTAGAGTAGTGGAATTTTAATGTGTACCATGAACAAGTCTTAGTTGTACAGTGATGTTGTGTTATCCGGCTAATTAGTTAGATGGGTTCATGCACCAAGCATGAGAACGATATCAAGGTGTTTCTAAGAAGTAGTCTGTTATAGTCATTTACAGTGGCTATTAATGCGCAACTCCTATATTTTAGAGCATTTATTGTATTTGCTGATTTGGATCTCTTACCTGTAAAACAGTTCTACAGACGTGAATGTGCAATTTTTGAAGTTGAGGTATTAGCATCTAGACGTAGCTAGGATGCTTTTGCTTCAGTTTGTCGTGGTATTTCTTTTTTAAATATGGACACTGAATGGGTATTTCTGTTTTCTCTAAGTTTCAGTTGTCCAAATTTGCCTAAATCTGCCAAATAATTTGAGTGGGGTATTTCTCTTTAAGCTCTAGTTGTCCAATATCGCCGGATAACTCTGAAAGTGGTACTTCCTCTAAGCTCCAGTTGTCTGAATTAGCCATTCAAGAATTATCAGCTCAAGTTCTTGCAGCTATTTTGATAGCACTAGGACTAAAGGACTTCTTTTTGTCTAAAATACACAAAGTCAGTTCCATATAAGCGGATTTACTCTCCTAAGGTGTAGAGAAGTTGGGAGGATGATAAATCGGTTGTTGTGGATCATGTTAAATAGAAAAGATCCTAGTATGATGTCAAGTATGTTAAACGGAAAAAGGTCCTGGGTTTATACATTGACTTGTTCTAGTCATCTTTGCATGTTGAAAGTATTTTACCATCTATTTTGGATTAACATTACAAGTTCTTCTGGTTATTCTAAGTGGGGAGGGGGGTGTTCAACTGTGCACGAATGTTCTAGTCACCCAGTACTGTCTAATGTGCTTTCTCCTAGAATTTGTAGTAATTTATTTATCTATGTGCACCTTGCTGTGTATGGGAGGATGAGTGTTCTATTAAGGCGGCAGTGTCGGTGATTGAGTCTTAATTATGAGTGAGAACGGATCGTTCTCAATATAATTATCTCCTTCTCACGTGTATGAAATGAAGTTACTGAATATTGGTGGTCTATGGGTAATATTTTAACTAGTATAGGTGTGAAGTAGCTTTCTGTTTTGGGTTGTTATGATCAGCTGGGTCTCTCTTTCTTTGGCTTATCTCACATGCTTATTTGGTCTCTTTTGGTTTGGGATTGGAATCTGCGGATTGGTATATTGGATGTGATAAAGCTTGAGTTTCGGGAAGTGAGGAAATATTTTTTCTCAAAACATGGACTATGGAAGTTTAATTCTGGAAGGAACACTTGATGAAGCATCTTGCAGAAGCGAGAACAAGGAAGGACCAAGATGACATGTGTGTAGCGATGTTACTGGTGCAAAAAATTTACATTAGGGTGCATATTATTCCCTCTTTGTGCAAATACTTCGTTGCTCCAGAAGTGGAGAATCTACTTTTTGGATATTATATATACTTTTAGTTGTTGAAGTTGCTATGGAATTGTGGAGTTCGCAATGCAACTTCTTCATGGTATGAGATGTATGTTGAGTTGTATGATAAAATTGATTTTGTATTAGTGTTTTTTATGCTACATTTTGTGTTTAGGGGACCCTTGTAACTCCGCCTGTTAAATCATTCAGTCCCAAGCCTGGACCAAGGAGGAGGGAAGGTGTGTAAGTATGAAATTAGTTGTTTGTTCTTTTTAATTAATAGAAATGTTTGTGGAGTTGCATATGACCATGGTGCCTCCCTAATCAGAGTGGGTCCCTTCTCTCTTGTTAAAACACTATTTAGTGTGTATTTTGTTTCCATATTTGTTTTTTAATAATCCAGATGCTTATGTTCTTTGGTTACCCAACTGGTGAGGATCTCCATGGTTCTGGACAAGACATAATAATTGTATTCAAATTCAATCGTGTTCTTTTGATGGCCCTGTAAAGCACTCCTATTTTTTTTGTTTGTTATCTTGCTACTTACCTTCTCTGATTTTATTTAGCCTACCAGTTGATTTAGTTTGGTTGGATGAATGTCTGTAGGCCACGAGGTGGAAGTAAGAGGATGATAATTGGATACTTTGTAGTTTGGTTATGGTGTGCATACCCTGTGGACCATGTTTCTTGCCATTTTGGTGCTTGCATTGCAATATGGATATCGGATATCATCAGGTAGCAAAAAAAAGGTCCTTTGCAATCTTATCTTGTTTGGCATCTTTAGTGATCTCTCTTGCATGGTACGGGTTTCCACTTAGCTGTTATGTTCTTTTTGTGCATGTAACCATGGGTTTTCCAGTGCATGAACTTCAAGTTTTCTTCCTAATCAATGAGTCCTTCTCTTTGTCAAAACTACTATTATGTGGAAGTTCTGAACGATGATAATATTTTACACTAGTGTGTATCGTACTCTAGTTCCATGTAGTTTTTTAGTCTAGATGCTTTTTTTGGGATGATCCAAATGATGAGACATTGATTTTCATTTACGCCTGAGAAGTACCCAAACTCAAGTTTAGATCTTCTTATGGCCCTAAGAGCTCCTCTACATTGGTGTTCTTGCTGCTCTTATACTTGTCATGCCTCTTGATTTTGTTTGTTTGGAGGCATGTTTGTAGATCAACATAGTGTGTCCTTTTGTTGTGAATCCTGTTCCTTTGCCATTTTGGTACTTGCGCTTGCACTGCAATTTGGATATCACCAGGCACTGGCAAGGGAGTTGTGCAATCTTATCTTGCATCTCTCTATTTATTTTTGGAGATCTCTCCCCTATTGTGGATATTTTCTTTTGGAACATGTGTATTATGTTCAGATATTCAATCATTTATGGAGTTGCTTCAGATTGTTAGCCATTGTGTAAACCGCACATGTTTTTGCCATAAAACATTGCCATTTAAACAATCAATTCATTGAATCTAGAACAGATCAAGTAAAAAACAAACAAGTCATGTACACTCTTTATGTTATTTAAATCAACACAACTAGTTTTGTCTTACCAGAGACGGTTGATGATTTATGGATATTTACAGAATTTGGTAGGTCTGGATTTGTTGGTGAAATTGTGTCTAAGTTTTCTGATTTTGCTATGTAGGTATGGAGTATGAGCAGATCTGTGAGTTGCAGAAAAGAGTGTCTGCAAAATGCTTGGCCTCCTGTGCTGTGGAAGTGAGACCTTAAGGATGAGCTGATGGCGCGGGGAATCTCTTTCTGGGTTTTGCAATTTTATTTTGAAGTTTGAATTTGTTGTGAATTCTCACTTTTGTTTGTTTCTCGAAGCATCCAGGGACTTCCAGTTAGGTTATGCCAATATCTTTATGGTTCTACCTGAGGTAAAAACATTTATAAAAGACTTCTTAAAATGTGGTTCATGTCGAATGACGGACATGAACGACACAATGCAAGGTTTTCAATAAATATAGATGGAACTCAATACTTGAAACTCAAGAACTTTAATGATACTACTCATCTCAAGATTTTGCGACTTATAGTATTCATGCAGAATTATGTGCATGAAATATTCAACTCAAGTACTCAATATGCTTCTCGAAAGGGATTAGGATATCAACACTTAAAGGCTTAGAACTTGAAGATGATGCTCAACTTTTGAAGTTCATGTGAAATTATGGGCATGAAACAACTCGATTCGATGGTCTACATAACTACATGAAACTCATGTATACGACTCTTCTTTTTCTTTGACTTACTTCCTCGAAACTTGGTTTAAATCGATAGTTGATCTCAAAGAATTCACAGTTGAACTTGAAGGCTTTCTTGAACTCTACTCTTAACTTTCTCTTGACTGTGAATTATGAATTCAAGAGTTATAGTTAATGATAAGAAATATCTCATGATTACAAGATAGACTCATGAATACATTATTCTCACTCTTATACTCACTTACTCGACTCTTGAAATAAGTTATTAGAATTTGTAGAAGACTCCTCAAAAAGACAAAAGGGATTTTCTAAAAAATGCTTGAAAGAATTCTTAAGACTTGACTCTCAACTCTACCTTGAATGTGATTTATGAATTCAATGTTGTGTTTTGTGATAGGAAAAGTCTCATGATGTTTAGGAATATTTTAGATAGCTAAACATGAGAAAAGACGAAAAACCAATATTTGAGAGTGGTTCCGCGACACGGAGAGGTTTTGAAATTTGGTTTTGAAAACGTCTTTTGCGGCAGAACACCTGGTGTCAACTCCATGAGGCAAAAAAGAAATTCCCAAATCTGGGAACCTGCCACGCGAAGCTCAACCACCTCTTTATTTCGTCCGATGAAAGTTCTTCTTCATTTTCTAACCCCTAAATGCTTAAATTCCATTGTTTTTCTCAATCTCTCTTTAGATTTAGATACCCGGAACATGTACAGTATAATCTAACTCTAGCCACTCTATAAATCGACACATTAACCTCAAGAACTCCTCAATCTCATCCCTATTCAAGAACAAAAGCTAATTCATAAAATACATAACAAGAACATCAAAGCTTTAACTTTTAGAACGAATTAAAGCTAAAAGTAACATAATTGGCGTGTGGGTGAACAAACCCAATACTATGGAATCTTACATACCTAAAATAACAATCTTCTTGAAGAACTTGAAGGAAAATCCTTGAAGAACAACCCTAGCCTTAGCTTTTCTTGAATTTCTTAACCGTAGAATCTTTGGAGTGAATTTGAGGGTTTAGATTTAAGAAAATTGATTTTCTACACGTTTAGGGCAATTTAGACAACCTCCTAAGGGTTTTTAGGACTGAAATATCCCTAAAGAAATAATTAAAATGAGTTGGGAGTCGGAATGATCTTTCACCAGGCAGTGAGGTCCGTGTTGGCTCCGCCTCGCGGAGCTGCTACCAGGTTTGCAACGTCAGTAAATCAGTCATAACTTTTTACTCAGATCTAGGAATTGTGAAAACTCTGTGCCATTGGAAATAGGACTCGAAGGTCTTTAATTTAATATCATATGGATCTCCTAACTCATTCTATAATAAAAGTTTTGACCATTTGAAGTAGACCCAAAGCTTAAGAAAACTTAGGAATAACTTGAATGCTTTTCTCTTTGGTTGTTTTAGAACTTAAGGTGCTACCTCTAGTGATCTTAACACTCAAGAAATTTTAATTTTCTTGCAAAAATATCACTCACTACGAAGAACGGTTCGAGTCTTAGTTCAAAAAAATTTCTTGAGTGTTACATGAGTCATATGAACTTCTCGTATGTGAAATTTAGTCTTACTAATATTTTAAGGTAAGAAGTTTGAACCCACAGTGGGATGTACGACCTATAGGTGGACCTACGGATCATACATGGGTTCCATCAATAGCGTTCCAAAGTGGGATTTTTTTAATCCCACCCACGGCTGACCAGGACGATCCGTGGTCTGACCAATAGACCGTAGGTCTAGCCGTTGGTGAGGCCGGAAATTATTTTTAAAAGGGTGTTTTGGGTCTTTTCCTTATTATTCAACCCTATATTATGTCGTTTTACCCTTTAAACAAAGCCCTATATAATGATTTTTAACCCCCAAAATCCCCATTTCAATTCATTCTCCTAGATTCCCCAAAGCTGAACAAGTTATCATCTCCAATATTTCTCTCGCTACTGAAGAAGAAGGAAGCAGGGTTTCAAGATCAAGCCTCCTAATCCCCCATTGATTTCAAGATTTTGGCATCAATGTATGATAGCTTTCACCTACGGAGCTCTTTCATCCATAGGATTCCTAAATCTCAAATTCACAAGTTAGAAATCTGTAATTGACGTTAAGGTTTTCCTTTATGTCATGGGTTCCTTCAATGTTGATCAAATTGATTATTTTATGATTTATTATGAATGAATTGATACAATGCTATGATATTAAGTTGAATTCCCATTAACCCATGCTTAACCCATGTTTTCTGGATTATGATTATCGAAATTGGGTTTTGAACTATGAAAGATGAATATATAAAAAATATGCATATTCTTATGAAATTGATGAAAATGATCTAAGTTGCTTTGAGAGTAAAACATAAATGTTGTTGTTAATTGATTGTTGTAAAAGTATTTTTCACATAATACTCAATACATGAATGTGAAAGGTTTTCTCTCATAAAGGATTCTTAGAGTTGAAGGGCTTTCTCAAATAAACTATAAATCGAGCTTTAGGAGATTTCTAATGATTGGACAAGATGCAATTACCCATGTCCCCTAATGATAAGGAAAGAGGCGATTACCCATTTCCCTTAAAGATAAGATGAATATGATAATGAGTATTCCGTGAGAATTATGCTTAGCACCGAGTGGAGAACTGGTGATTTCCCATGTTCCATAAACTATGTGCCAACATAGTTTGTCCTATGTAGATATTATATAGTGGATCCACTAAACTAGAATGGTTATTACCTTGGCAAGTAAGGGAACCTATTTTTGGTGTAGACACCAGATTCCATGTTATAGCTCACATTGTTTCTATGTTAGTTTAAAACTAATTTTTCACAAAAATAATGATAAACTAAGGTTACTTCTAAAAGTATCTCACATGTGTGCAAAGATGATTTTACTTCAATTGACAATTATCATGATTATGTTTCTAATCTCTTTATCTTAATGTTATAACTTGGTCTTTGCATGACATACAAATGCCCCTTTTGAATGATTTGATAACTTTTGTACATTGCTATCATACTTGGTACATTATTGTACTAACGCATACTATTAACTACATTCTTGTAAAATGTAGGATCCGATGCTCTAATTCTGCATCCCGATGGCTAGTTTCACTTTAGTTATCTTAAGTACTGGTGAGTCCTCATGTTCCAAGGACCAAATTTTCTGTTTCTTCACAATTTACCTTTCATATATTGTATATGATGTATGGGTTACGTCCCAATTACTCGTATTATAATAGATGGCTATCGAGACTATGTAAACTTCCGCTTCGTTTTGATAACTCTTTATGATATAACTCTTTTTTAAACTCGTTAATTCTGTCTTGTGTAGGGATTTTTGAGGTCTTATATGATATGTTACATCTAGGGTGTACTTTGGGTCGTGATACATGTGAAAAAGTTCCGGTTGAGATCTTAGACCGACAAGTTTGAAAGGAAAGAAACAAAAAAGTTGCATCCATCAAGGTGTTGTGGAAGAATCAAATGGTTGAAGGTGTTACTTAGGAGGCGGAGGTAGATATGATGTCCCGATATCATCACCTATTTTCCTCTGCGCCTACTCTAGCTTAAGATATTTAGTCCCTTACGGATTCATGCGTTTTATTATTCTCGTATTTTCATGCGGATACATGTATGTTTTATTAAATGATGTTTTAAAGTATGTGTTAGCTTGGATTCATTTTTTCCTTCTTGATTATGTGCATTTATGTGATTGCGTTTATGTTGGGTATTTATATCTCTTTCCCTATCATATTTATGTTGCCTTAAGTTCCATTCAAGGATAAATGTTCCAAGGGGGAGATTTATTAACACCTCTTATTTCAAAAAAAAAAAAAGATTTACATATTTTAAGCTGTTGATTTGGGTCTTCGAGATCATATTGCGGTTCATAGAAAGTTCTATAGGTCGTAGACCATTCTCGTAGAAAGTGAGAAAATAATTTTTGAAAATCACGTTTCAGTACTTGGTCTACAATTGACTAGGACGGTCCGTCAAATGCTTTGCGAGTTGCAGATGGATTCCGTAGAAGCAATGCAAACTTAGTGAAATTTTGGGGTTAAAGTTGAGTTCTGCGATTTAGTTTTATGGACCATGGAAGGGTCCTGTCAAAGTTGGTTTATTTTAATGTCTCAGTACTTAGTCTACGATTGATGAGTACATATCATAGGTTGGACCGTAGACTAGTGCCGACAGTTATTTCCTAAGGGCTATATGTTTTATGCCTAATCTATGTTGTTTTGACCTCTATTATAATCCATATATAAAGACTTTAAGGCCTAAATCTATCCATTTTATACTCATTCTCCTATTTCCCCAAAACCCAGCCAAACTCATTCTTCCAAAATCTCCTTCAATCTAAGGAAGAAGAAAGAAGAAGAAGAAGTTAGGTTTCAGTCCAGGTAATTCACGATTCTTCTTGGGCTTTGAGTATACAGGTATGTGGGTATTCACCCATGTAATCCACTCCTCTATGGGCCCCCAAGGTTTTCAATTCATCAATTCGATTTCAATTGATAAAATTAGGGTTCTTCTTAATTCTCCGCATGCTCCATTCAAGTATGATTCAATTGTTGTTCAACCTTTTATTGCATGAATTAATGTAATTACATGATATTTATTTGAAATTATATGAACCCATGCATGATCTATGACTTTCAAATATGAACTTATGAAGAACCCATGAACCTATGAACTATGAATTCTGAATTTTAAAAGGTTATGCATATCTTATGAAAGTGATGTTTATGATGATAGAATGCTTTTAGGTGAAATTATCAGTGTTGTTGTGAAAGGTTTTTCATGTAAGAATATGATCATGATTGTGAAAGGCTATTTCTCAAATATGGGTTCACATTGATAAAAGGTCTTCTCACCTATGTTTGAATTGTGTTTTAAGGATCTATTTAATGTTTTGATTTTTTATGTGGATTGGTATTGATCATTGCATCTCCTATGTTATGATGATAATTGATTTGTTTTATCTATTCCGCTGGTATCTAGACGTAGCACCGAGAGTGCATCGAGGTAGAGGCTCAAATAGAGTAGTCTCTAGTATCAAATACTCCTACCTCTCATATTTGTGTCTAGTTGATCATTCTACTGAATTTGAAGAGTTGATGACTCCTCATGTTACGAAGATCGAGAAACATTCACTTGTTTTATGTCTTTCTAGTTTTCGAATGGTGTATGTGGTGTATGAGTTACATCCAACCACTCTCGTATTGTGGTAGATGGCTTCTCATGAATATATAGACTTCTGCTTATGCAAAATGATTTTATGATATGAAAGTTGTCTTTTAAATCTATTTCATATTCATCTTGTATGATGTATATACACCATGTTACATCTAGGGGTACTTTGGATCGTGACAATACATTTTTGTATGTTAGTTTATTTTTTCTGTCCTATTAATTTAGATTCATTTATTATTGATAATGATAAAAAAACTTTTAAAGAAATGATTCTATGTAATTTAGAATAATGTTTTTCTAGCTTTATCTGCAGCATATTTTGATGATTTATATAGCTCCAAATAAAATCTTGTGTTCTTAACCTGTAAATTTCTTGATACTAAATTAAAATCAAGAGGAGTAAATCGTAATAAAAAATTAACTACTAAGAAGTAAATTATTTTTATTCTGATGTCATACTTATATTTTATTTTCAACAAATATTGGAAGTTCAAAAATAACATATTTCAATGTACTATTAAACATGTTAACTCATTACTATAGAAATTATCATTCTTCCTAATAAAAGAGTTCTAATGGAATTCAGAGTAAATTGAAAATTATTATTAATATTGTGTTCACTCAGCTTTGAATATATCATATTGAATCTCCCATTAATTCGGATTTCGAGGGACATTCTCTATTAATAATTTTCATACCCAAGGCTCAAACCAAAGACTTATGGTTTAGGATATATGGATCATATACATCTCAACACAATTATTGTTCGTACTAATAACTCTCTTGCATATTCTACAATATGTTGGATTAAGTCGTTGTGTTCTACCAACAGTAGTATGTTGGAGTTGAAGTTAATATTCCTTCATCCTTAACTAGAAGGGTCAAGTTTGAGTTTTGGGCATGATTTACCTTTGTTAAAAAGAGTTTTACCCTCAATTTGGAACTTTCCATTATTCAAATCTTGTTGAGTCTCAATAAGAATATCACACACAAGTAAAAAATGGCATGGTATTGAATCACAATTAGGAGGAGTAAATTGAAATTGAAATTCACTAGTAAGATGTGAATTTTATATATCGTGATGCCATATTTATATTTATTTTTAATGTTTCTTTTAAACACATTTTGAAAGGTAAAAAATGACATTAATTTTACTCGGATTCAATATATTATATTGAATCCTCAGTTAATTTGGATTTCGAGGGACACTCTCTAACAAGATTTTCTTCATACTCAAGTCTCAAACCCGAGACCACTGGTTAAGGATAGATAAATCATGAATATCCCACCACAATTGTTGGTACTGATAATGAATTAATCTACTTTCTCTTGAATATTTAGTAATATGTTAGATTTATATGTTGTATTCTACCAATAAGGATTGTGGCTGAATTAAAGTTCATATATCTTTATCCTTAATCAGAAGTGTTAGGTTCAAGTCTTGGTCATGAGTTACCATGGTTAGAAAGAGGTTTACCCTCAACATGGGACTTTTCATTACTTGAAGCTTATTGAGTCTCAACAAAAATAATTGACACAAAGTAAAAATATCTTTTTTTACTCGTACTTATGAAAATCAGTCATTTTGCCAAAAAAAAAAATGAGGTTGAACTCAACGATTATGGGATTAGACTCATCAATCCTCTATCTTTTAGTGAATAACCCCTCAATCTTCTTATTGAAAAATATTTGTTTTTTTTCCTTTTTTGTAATCTCTACAGATGCATTAGTCTTCATCTTTTTTCTTTTTGTGTGTGTGTTTTACTAATTTAGATTCATTTAATGTTGATAACATTTTTCATAATGAAAAATGATTGTTTGTCTATTAGATTAATTTTGTGTCTAGTTTTTCGTGTGGTATAGGATGATGACTTTTATAGCTTCAAATAAAAATCTCGTATTACGAGACTATAAATGACATGGTACCAAATAAAACTAGTGGATAGCCTATATATCTGGAGACATGTGAGGATATAAGACTTTTGAATAGTATAAAGTATCCATTTTTCAAATAAAAATTGCATGTTGGGAAAAACATAGTGTGTGGATAACTATAAGCTATTTTTTCTTTTTCTTTTTATTTGTTCGATACTCATTTGGATTTTATATCATGAATATCTTAAATCAATGTTACTTGTCATTATTTTGAGTTCATTTAAGATGGATTATTTGTTAAGAGAATTTTGGATTAGTTTAAATAACAAATTTCAAAAGTCGGATGATTAAAAACAAAGAAGAGATTCAAGTTATAAAATTTTTAAGTTTATTATTATTTTTTCTCCTAATACACACAGAAACAAAAATAGACAGGAAAAAACTAGGTTAGCTAATGTTATGAAAGTGGAAAGATGGAATCTTAAACATGCTTCCTACAAATGGAGTACCTTGATTCAATATATTTAGACTTATACCTGAAAATCCAAGGCGATTCAAGCATGTTGGAAGCTACTATATAATAAATAGGTGAAATGTATTATTGATGGTACATCTAGAGAAAATCGTAATAGAGGATCATGAAAATTTTGAAGGAGGGGTATGAATTACAGTATATTTGCTAATAAGACAAAAATGTGTATTTTACAATGCACCAATATTTAGACGGAAGTTGTGACTATACTAAGGCAATGAGATATATAAAGGAAAAATAATATCAACAGGTGATGATTGAGATTGACTCCTTATTGTTAAGAAGTTTCATGCTTAAAACTTGGGAGGTCTCGTGGCTGGTCTCGTGGCTGATAAGTGAAGTGGTGGAAGCAATATGGATGAAAATGAGTAACACAAATATCAGAATAACTCATATTATAAACCAAGACAACCACATGTTAATCATCTCAAGAATACAACACTAGATGAAGGAGAAGAAAATATGTAGTCTTTCTTGAATCTAGAAGTATAGGGAAGGAGACTATTTAATAATGATAAGCTAAATTTCCCTACTTATGTATTAGATCATGTAAAAGATCAAAAGTTGGATTGAAAAATGGAAGGAATTCACAACTTATTATGAACAAATTTCTTGATGGAGGAGAACATGCTAAACAAAATATTTAATTAATCTTGTTTCTTTGATTGCAAGTAGACATTCAAGGAAGACAAAAAACAATGACACAATTTTGGATCTTTATTGAATAGTGCATAAACAAATTTGGCCTAATCTTTCTAGGATTGGCTTGGTAAAAAAACAACTTAAGTAAATTGGTGCAATAGATATGAATCATACCAATGATGCATCCAATTACATAAAAAGACAACCATACAAGAACTCAAAAACAAGAACATCAACAAAAAAAAAAACATAATAACAAGCAAAGAAAAATGAAATGAAGCTACAAGAACCAATTAAGCATGGAAACATGCAGATTAAATCAAGCTTAATTTGAATTTAACACTTTTGGGATTGATTAATGTGCAATGTATGGTATTTACACCTTAGGATGCTACTTCTATTCTACACAGATCGATCTTTTCCAGTGCAAAATAAAAAGAAATGAAAATATCATTCTCATTGTGGGTCACAAAGTTCTAGACAAAAAAAAGAAAAAAAAAAGAAGAGGAAATCTCACTTACCATGTGACACTAGGTTATGGGGTCATTTTAGAATAACTAAATTTTCTGCTCTATTGCTATTATTATTTTACTTTCTACATTTCTTTCGTATTATTGAGTTTTAGACTAACTTGTCTTGGTGAGATAGACGAGGGCCATCACGTCAATTTTTAAATTTTAATATTGTGTTCTCTACGAAAAAGGTATCATTATATACGTTATTTTCGTTTTACTATCCTATTAATTTAGATTCACTTATTGTTGATAATGATAAATATTTTTTTGAAGGATTTTTTTTTTGTAATTTAGATAAAAAAATTTATCAGCTTTCCTTGCGGTATATGATGATAATTTTTATAGATCCAAATAAAATCTCGTGTTCTTATATTTTAACCTATAAATGACATAATATTGAATCAAAATCAGGAGAAGTGAATATAACCAAAATGTTCACTAGGAAGAAGTAAATTCTATTTATTTTGATGACATATATTGAAATTTAAAAAACACATCTCAATGTAATATTATACATGACAACTCATTATTATAGAATTATGGTTCTTCAAAATAAATGAGTTCCAATGGAATTTAGAATAAATTGAATATTGTAGGTAATATTTTGTTTTGTCGTTTTTCATTATACCATATTGACTCTCAAACTATATCAAATTCCGAGGGACACACTCTAACAATATTTTTTCATATTCAAGGTCAAACTCGAGACCTCTGGTTAAGGATGAATGAAATTATATCCCCCCGCAACTATTGTTGGTACTAGTTATAACTTAATTCACTCTCTCTTGCATATTGTGCAATATGTTGGAATAAGTTGTTGAGTTCTACCAACAATATTACATTGGAGAAGAACTTAATATTAATTCATCCTTAACTAGAAGTGTCAAGTTCGAGTCTTGGGTATAAGTTATCTATGTTAGGAAGAGGTTTTCCCTCAATTTGGAACTTTCCATTATCCAAATCTTATTGTGTCCCAATAAGAATATCAGACACAATGATAAAAATTTTCTTGGTGACAACTTATTATTATTATTATACAAATTATCATTCTTCAAGATCAAAAAGTTCCAATGGAATTTGGAATAAATTATAAATTGTACTTAATTTATTTACACTCGATTTCAGTATATTATATTGAATTTCGGGTTAATTTTGATTCCAAGTGACAATTTCTAACAAGATTTTCTTCATATCCAAGGCTCAAACCCGAGACCTCTGTGTAAGGATGGATAGATTATATACATCCCACCATAACTCTTGTTGATGACTTAATTTACTTTCTCTATAATATTTGGCAATCTGTTGGATTTATTTATTTTGTTTTACCAACAAGGATTATGGTTGAGTAGAAGTTAGTATTTCTTTATCCTTGACAAGAAGTGTGGGGTTTGAGTTTTGGGCATAAGTTTCCTTGGTTAGAAAGAGGTTTACCCTCAACTTGGGACTTTTCTTTATCCGAGTCTGATTGAGTCCCAAAAAAAATATCAGACATCAATTAAAAAAATATTTTCTTCTTGTACTTTTGAAAATATGTTATTTTTCCAAAATAATTTGAAGGCAAACACAAAGATTGTGTTATTAGATTCGTAAACCCTCTATCTTTCTATGAATAACCACTCGATCTCCTTAATAAAATATTTACTTTTTTTTTCTCTCTCCAAAAAAATTGCTGTCTTCATCTTTCTTTTTTTAACTATTCTATTAATTTAAATTCATTTAATGTTGATAACATTTTTTTATTAAAATTATTGTTTGTCAGTTAGCTTAATTTTATCCCTAGTTTTGCTTATGGTATATGATGATGATTTTTATAGCTTCAAATGAAAATCTCATGATCTTAAACTATTTAATGACATGGTATTGAGTCAAACAAGTGTGGAGATATATGACTTTTGAATAGAATAACATATCCATTTTTTCAAATGAAAAGGTATGTTGGGAAGAAATATAGTGTGTGGATAAGTTTAAGCTATTTTCTTTCTTTCTTATGTTCGATATTCATTTTAATCTTATATCATGGATATCTTAAATCAATATTATTTCTCAAATATAAGATAGATGGTACATCTAGAGAAAATCCTTAAGATGATCAAGGGAATTTTGTAGGAGGGATGTAAATGTCAATCTATTTTCTAATAAGGCAAAAGAATGAGTATTTTACAATACGCCAATACTCATATATAAGTTATGACTATACTAAGGCAATGAGATATATAAAGAATAACCAATATCAACAAGTGATAATTGACATTGACTCCCTATTGTTAAGGAATTTCACGCTTTAAACTTGGGAGGTCTCATGGACAATAATTGAAGTGGTGAAAGAGATATGGATGAGGATGAGTATCAGAGATATCTAAATAAATCATTTTATAAGGGAAGACAATCGACATGTTAATCATATCGTGAATACGATACTAGATGAAGGAGAAGAAAATACGTAGTGTTTCATGGATCTAGGAGTATATGAAAGGAGACTAATTAATAATTATAAGTTAAACTGCCCTAATGTAAGGATCAAATCATGCAAGATATGAAAAGTTGGGGTGAAAAGTGAAAGGTGTTCACAGCTTATCAAGAACAAATCTCCTGATGGGAGGCGAACATGCTAAACAAAACTTTTAATCAATCTATTTTCTGTCATTTCAAGTGTTCACGGACGATAAAAAAACATTAAACCAATTTTGGATCTTTATTGAAAAGTACATAAAAAGATTTGGTATATTCTTTCTAGGTTTGGCTTTGTAAAAAACAACTTAATTGAACTGGTTCAATAGATATGAATCATATCAATGATGCACCCAACTACATAAAAACACAATCATACAAGAACTCAAGAACAAAAATGTAGACACCAACAAAACAAACAATACATAATAATAAGCAATGGAAAATAACAAGAAGCTACAAGAACCAAATAACCATGGCAGCATGCAGATTAAATCCAAGTCCTAATTTAAATTTTACACTGCTAGGGTTGATTGATGTGCAATGTAGGTTATTTATACCATAGAATCCTACTTCTATTGTACGTAAATATATATTTTTCAGATCAAAATGAAAAGAAATGAAAATATCAATCTCACTATGGGGCACACAGTATCAGACCAAAAAAAAAAAAGAGAAAATCTCACTTATCAGGTTTTGGGGTTACTTTAGAATGACTAAGTTTCCCGTTCTACTGCTATTACTATTTTACTTTCCACATTTTTTCGTAGTTGTAACATCTCGCAACTTGAAATAGTTAGAAAGAAGGTAAGAACTTGAAAATAATCATTTTTGAAAAGTATAAGGAAATCTGGAAAATTGGTAGTTAGTTAAAGTTGAATTTTGGTTAAATTCAAATGATCATAACTCCTAGATCTGGAGGTTTTAGGTGTAGTTCTAGATATGGTTGAAAAGGTCTTGGAACAGTCTTTCTAACGCCATCAAGTTTTGGTGATTTCTAGTTCGTATGAGGGAATTATCCCTTTCGAAAGTTGGATTGTTAGATTAAGGAAAGTGCAATCCGTATTTGGGAAGGGCAAGAATGTCTTTATCATACCTAATTAAATTAATTCGTATTAAAGGATTAATTTGGGTAAAAACTAGACTTGGTTCAGTTTAGAAAGTTGAGAATTAACGTTAGGGCTTTTGGAGAAAGAACGCAAAAGGAGAAGAAGAGGAGAAGCAAGAATTTTCCAAGAAACAATTGATTGATTGTGGATTTCTTCGGGGGTGATCCCTAAAAAAGTATGTGAACGTGTTTAATTCAGTGAAATCCGTTCTAAAAATGGTTGAAGTTAATGTTCTTGATTTCTATTCTTGAATTTAAGTGTGTTCTTGAATTGAGTTGAATGTTGGAGTATTGACACCTTAATTGTGGAGTTTTCGAGTTGATTTGAGTATGGTTCATGATTATTAATGTTGGTTATCGGGATCAAAAATGATTTTGAGGAAAATATTCGAGTTTAGGAGAATTGGGGTTGCAAAACGAAGAAGGAAAAAGACGGACAGCTTACCTGAAACAAGTCCGCATCGCGGACTAGTTCCCCAGTGAGAAATAATCAGCTCCACGTCAAGTATATGGAGACATAATCCTCTGTCTAAAAATTTAATTTCGCGAATATATTCTGGGAGTATCTCCGTATCGCGGACTTGCTCCATGACGGTGATTTTGTAACTTTTTTTAAGTTTAATTTTTCGAAATCATTCCTAAACATCAAGAGGTCCTTCCAAACACAAATCATACTCCTTGAATCCATAATTCAATTCAAGGATTGAGTAAGAGTCAAATTCAAAGTAAGAGACAACATCAAAGTTGAGAGTCAAGTCAAGTAAAGTTTATCAAAGTTTTCAAGAGCTTTTCTTACAAATGTTTTAACTTTGATTTAAGACTTAAGAGTTAGGTTCAGTAAAGAGTAAAGTTGAAGTACTTTCTTCAAAGGAATATATGGGGACTATGTATTTCCAAAGAGGTTTACAAGAAATATTTTCACACTTAAATAAGAACGGAAACTGATTTCCTTAGAGCCTTCGGCCTAGCTTTCAGAAAAGAGTAATAACTTTCTAAATGAAGCAAGCAGGAAACTGAGATTTCCAAGATAGCCTTTGAGCTATGTTTTGAGCCCTAAGCTCAAATCACAAAAGAAGAATGTTTTTTTAAAACATAATAGCCAGTATATTTTGGGAGTAGTATTGAGCACCGAATTGGGGAGTGTTCAGACAATTCACAGCCCCCATAAACCATGAAGCATATGGATAGAAAAGGATCATACTTTTAGATGGATCATGTTTGAAATAGACTAGTGGATCCATTAGGTAGTTTAGGTCTTATATTTGGCCGGGTACAGGATGCTCTGCCAGCGTGAGGTAGATCGTTGTATCATCATTGTAGCACTTAAGTGATGGTTGTTGGTTAGATAAACTTCCACATAAGTTATTGTATTTTATATCCATCAGTTCATTGTATTTTACATACATCTAAGAGTTATTGTATCATTGCATACACACAGAGTTTACATAATATTTTAAACAACTTTTGTTTATATTACACTTGCTCTATATTGAAATGAGTCAGTTATATTGAGTTGAGCCATGTAAGTTCTTCAGTTCCTTCATACTCTTTCTATCCTATGTTGTTTAGCATTCCAACTTGCATACTCGAACATTTAATGTACTGATGCCAGTTGGCCTGCATCGTATCATGATGCAGACGGAGGTAACGATGATTGGCATCCAATGCTCCATTGATCCGGTAGAGCACTCCAAAATCAATTGGCGAGTCTTCTTGAATTTCGTAGGACTCCTTTAATTGCTTTCAGTATTTCTTTCTTTATTAGAATGTTGTGGGGTCGGTTCCAACTTCCATCAGAGTTGTTTTTAGAGGCTTCATAGATAGTTAGTAGTTAAGTTGTCTTTACATCATTATTTCAAATATTGTTTGATGCCATTTAGGCTAATTACTTATATATCTTTGCGTTATATCTCTTATGCTTAAGTCTTCCACTGAGTAAGTAAGCCAGACCAGGGGTTCTCTTGGGGCCAGCAATGGTCTCTGAGTGCCAACCACATCCCAGGTGTAGGCTCAGGGCATGACAAACTTGGTATCAAAGCACAGAGTTTAAGAATCCTTGGGAGTCCATGAAGTCGTGTTTGTAGATTCCTAGTTATCAGTGTGTAGCGCGCCACATCTATAATTAGGAGGCGACAACATTTTGGAAATTCCTCTCTTATTTTATACTCACTTCGTGCATTAGAGTTTATCTCTAAAAAGTTTCTTTCTAACTCGTGCTTATGCATAACTGATTGTGAGATGGGCTTTGTTTAAGAAGGTATTTTTGGGGCATTTCTTTCCCCCGTGATCTAAGAGAAGCTAAGAGATAGTTGTTCACATGAGAAATAGAACGAACTTGTTTGTAGCTGGTTGTCTCGTCTGTCGAGTAGGGAAAGTAAGGTTGGGATGTTAATAGATAACATGGACATAGCAAGGCTGATGATCCATGTGCAATAAGTGGAGGAGGAAAAGCTGAGGGATAGAGAAGAGTTCAAGTATAGGAGGACTAAGACATAAGGAACGAGTCCTCAAAACAAAGAAATAATGTGAACTGGTCTTCTTTCCAACAGAAATAGAAGGGTCATACTCCATTGCCAGAGTTCCAGAGTTAAACCTGCCTATTCATAGGGTAGTGTGGCGCAAGGAGGTAGCAAGACTCATGCCTGCACCAAGTGTGGTAGAAACCACTCTTTTATTTGTTGAGGGCTCCGCTGGTTGTTTCAAGTGTTGTCAGACCGGGCATTTCATGAGAGAGTATCCAATGAATAAGTAGGGAAATGGTAGTGGGGGCAATAAAGCCAGTCTTCATCGGTTGCTCCACCAAACAAGGCTGCACCTCGAGGAGCTAATTCTGGAACTGGCAAAGGAACAAACCGCTTGTATGCTCTCAACAATTGCCAAGCATAAGAATTTGCCAAATGTTATCACTAGTATGATTCAAGTCTTTGACTTTACTGTTTATGCATTGCTAGACCCAGGAGTGAGTTAATCTTTTGTAACTCCATAAGTTGTTATTAACTTTGATATTATTCATGAGCAACTTAGTGAACCATTCAGTGTTTCTACACCTGTTGGTGAGTCCATTCTAGCAGAGAGAGTCTATCATAATTTTCACGTTATTGTCAATCACAAGATTACTATGGCTTATTTAATTAAATTAGACATGGTAGACTTTGATTTCATTCTTGGTATGGACTGGCTTCATGCCTGTTATGCCTCAGTTGATTGTAGAAATCGACTTGTCAAGTTTCAGTCTCCAGATGAGCCAGTCTTAGAGTGGAAACGTAGTTCACCAGTGCCTAAGGGTTGTTTCATTTCGTACCTTAAGGAAAGAAAGTTAGTTTCTAAGGGGTGTGTCTATCACTTAGTCTGAGTTAATGACTCAAGTGTTGCGGTACCTCCTATTCAGTCAGTTTCAGTAGTAAAAGAGTTTCCAAAAGTCTTTCTAGATGATCTTCTCGGAGTCCTTCCTGAGAGAGAGAGAGACTTCGGTATAGATGTTCTTCGAGATACTAGTTCTATCTCTGTTCCTCCATATAGAATGGCACCACAAGAGTTGAAAGAGTTAAAAGAGAAGTTGAAAGGCTCTATTCGACCAACTGTCTCACCTTGGGGTGCTTCAATCTTATTTGTGAGAAAGAAGGATGGTTCCCTTAGGATGCGTATAGATACCGTTAGTTGAACAAAGTTACCATCAAGAATAAGTTTCCTCTTCCTCGAATTGATGATCTTTTCGATCAGCTTCCGAGTGCATCTTGTTTTTCCAATATTGACCTCAGATCAGGCTACCAGTTGAGAGTAAGGGAATGTGATATTCCAAAAATAGTTTTCAGAACCAGATATGGGAACTATATGTTTTTGTTCATGTCCTTTGGGTTGGCCAATGCGCCTGCAAAATTTATGGATCTTATGAATAGAGTCTTCAAACCTTATTTAGATATGTTTGTTACGTCTTCATTGATGACATACTAATATATTCAAGGAATAAAGAAGATCATGCAAGTCATCTCAGAATAGTTCTTTAGACTTTGAAGGATAGATAGTTGTATGCCAAGTTCTATAAGTGTGAGTTTTGACTTGAGTCTGTGGCATCCTTGGGTCACATAGTTTCCTGTGAGGGTATTAGAGTTGATACCCAGAAAATTGAGGTAGTGTCCTACACCCACATCTCCAACTAATATTACGAGTTTCTTGGGTTTGGATGGCTATTATAGAAGATTTGTAGATGGTTTCTCGTCCATTTCATCTTCTTTGACGAAGTTGACTCAGAAAACAATCAAGTTTCAGAAAAACTTATGAGAAAAGATTTCAGGAATTGAAGAAGTGTTGACTACTGCCCCAATTTTGACTTTGCCAGAACGTACTCAAGGTTTTATGGTATATTGTGATGCATCTATAGTTGCGTGGGTATTGTTTTAATGTAGAATGACAAAGTTATAACTTATGCCTCCTAATAGTTGAAGGTTCATGAGAACCCAACCCATGACTTAGAGTTGGTTGATGTAGTTTTCTCTTTGAGGATATGGCGTCATTATTTGTATGGTGTTTATGTTGATATATTCACTGATCACAAGAGCTTACAATATGTGTTCACTCAGAGAGAGCTAAATCCTAGACAGGGAGGTGGTTAGAATTACTCAAGGATTATGAAATAAGTACCCAGGTAGGCTAATGTGGTTGTTGATGCTTTAAGCAGGTTATCTATGGGTAATACTGCCCATGTGGAGAAACAAAAGAGAGAGTTAGCCAAAGATGTGCACAGACTTGCACGCTTCGGAGTTAGACTTATGGAACAGAGGTTATTGTATTTTATATACATCAGTTCACTATTTTTTACATATATCTCAGAGTTATTGTATCTTTGCATACACACAGAGTTTACAACATGTTTTAAACAATTTTTCTTTATATTTTACTTGCTTTTAAATTGCTTTATATTGAAATGAGGCAGATATGTTAAGTTGAGCCATGTAAGTTCTTCGGTTCCTTTTGACTCTTTCTAGCTTATGTTGTTTAGAATTCCAACTTACCAACTCGTACATTCAATGTATTAATGCCAGTTAGCCTGCATCGTATCATGATGCAGACGTAGGTAACGAGGATCGGCCTCCAGCGCACCATTGATCCGGTAGAGCACTCCAGAGTCAGTTGCTAAGCCTCCTTGTATTCTGGAGGACTCCTTTTATTGCTTTCAGTATTTCTTTTTTTATTATGATGTTGTGGGTCTATCCCAACATCCATCTTAGTTGTTTTTAGAGGCATCCTAGAATGATAGTAGTTCAGTTGTATTTACATTATTATTTCAAATATTGTTTAGAGACTTGAGTTTCCATTTAGGCTAAGTACTTATATATTTTTGTGTTATATCTCTTATGTTTACGTCTTCCTCTAAGTAAGTAAGTCACGTCAAGGGTTTGCTTGGGGCCAACAAAGGTCTTCGAGTGCCAGCCACGTACGGGGTGTAGGCTAGGGGCATGACAGTAGTGTTGGACTTTAGGCTATACTGTCTTAGTGGGATAGACGAGTGTCATCACATCCACTTTTGAATTGTAATATTTGTGTTCTCTACGTAATAGGTATCTTATGTATGTTATTTTTTTTCTCTATCCTATTATTTAGATTCATTTGTTATTGATAATGATAAATATATATTTGAAGGAAAATGACTGTTTGTAATTTAGATTAATTTTCTTACAAGCTTTCTTTGCGGTATGTGATGATGATTTTTATAGATCCATGTAAAATCTTGTTTTCTTATTTCTTAACCAATAAGTTTCATGGTTTTGAATAAAATTCAGGAGTAAATAGTACTTAAAGAAATTCACTACTAAGAAGTAAATTGTATTTATTCTGCTGACATATTTATATTTTCTTTTCAACGCAAATTGAAAGTTCAAAAATAACATATCTCAATGAAATATTAAACATGATAAGTCATTACTATAGAAATTGTGGTTCTTCATAATAAATGAATTCCAATGAAATTTAGAATAAATTGAAATTTTAATTAATTTCATATTAACTCATTTTTCATTATACCATATTGACTATCCGACTAATTTGAATTCTGAGGGAAAACTAACAATATTTTTCATATTCAAGGCTCAAACTGGAGACCTCTAGTTAAGGATGGATGTTTCATATAAATCCCTCCATAACTATTGTTGGTTCTAATAATAACTTAATTCACTCTCTCTTGCATATTCTTTAATATGTTGAATTAAGTTATTGAGTTCTACCAACAATATTGTGTCAGAGAAGAAGTTTATATTACTTCATCCTTAAGTAGAAGTGTCAAGTTTGGGTCTTGGGCATGAGTTATCTTTGTCAGAAATAGTTTTAACCTCAATTTGGAACTTTCCATTAGCCGAACTAATGGTGTCCCAATAAGACTATCGGACACCAAGTAAAAAACTCTTCTCTTATTTGAAGCATGAATAATAGATATTTGCAAAATTAAAATTAAAATTGAGGGTGAACTCATGTATTATGAGATTGGACTCATCAAATTTCTATCTTTTAGTGAATAACTCCACAATCTTTTCATGAAAACGTTTACTTTTTTTTTATTCTTCTCTACATATAATGTACTGATTTTATATCTTTTATGTGATACTAACTTAGATTTATTCAATGTGTTTAAGAGAAATTTTATATGAAGGAGATAATTGTTTGTCAATTAGATTAATTTGATGCCTAATTTTCATTGTGGTGTATGATAATGATTTATAGCTCCAAATAGATTTTTTGGATGTGGTGGGTTCATTCCCAACTTCCATCTTTGTATTTTTTAGATGCTTCTTACAGAGTTAGTAGTTTATTTTTCTTTACATTATTATTTCAAATATTGTTTAAAGACTTGAGTGGCCATTTAGGGTAAGTACTTATATATCTTTGTGTTATGTCTCTGATGTTTAAGTCTTCCACGGAGTAAGTAAGTAAGGCCAGGGGTTCGCTTGGGGCCAACAATAGTCTCCGAGTGCCACTCACGTCCGGGGTGTAGGCTCAGGGTGTGACAGTACTGTTGGACTTTAGGCTGACCTGTCTTGGTGGAATAGACGAGTGTCAGCACGTCCACTTTTGAATAGTAATATTTGTGTTATCTACATAAAAAGTATCTTATGTATATTATTTTATTTTTTTCTATCCTATTATTTAGATGAAAAACTTTCACATATAGCCACTTAAAAATAATTAATTACTCTCCATAGCTATAATTTGATCATTACAATTTCTAGCTACATGTTATATAGAGGAGAGAGGAGAGCGAGACTAGAAGAGAGGAGAGAGGAGAGAGGGGGGGGGGAAAGAGTGGGAGAAAGGTGAATTGTATATGTATATTGGTTAGATAATTGTATATATGGCAAGAGAGAGAGAGAGGGAGGAGAGAGGCGAGCGAAACTGAGAGAGAGGGAAGAGAGGCGAGCGAGACCGAGAGAGAGAGGAGAGAAGCAAGCGAGAGAGGGTAGAGAGTGGGAGATAGGTGAATTGTATATGTATATAATTGTATAATATGCATATAAATTAGCATAAATGACAAGAGAGATTGGGAGAGGGAGGAGAGAGGCGAGCGAGATTGAGAGAGGGAGGAGAGAGGTGAGCGAGAGAGGGCAGAGAGTGAGAGAGAGGTGAATTGTATTTGTATAAAGGCTAAAAAATCATATATTATACATATTTATTTGTATATCCTGGCGAATTCTACATATACAAATATGACTAATTATACAAACTCGAAGTCAGCCACATAATTAATGTATAATGTTAGTCGCGAGTGGTAATTATAGCAAACTATAGCTGTGATGAGTAATTAAATAGTATAAGTTTGCTTATCCGCGTAATTTTCCCTATTTAGATTCATTTATTGTTGATAATGATAAATATATATTTGAAGGAAATTGACTGTTTGTAATTCAGATTAATTTTCTTAGTAGCTTTCTTTGTGATATGTGATGATGATTTTAATAGATCCATCTAAAATCTTACTTTCTTATTTCTTAATCTATAAATATCATGGTTTGGAATCATAATCAGGAGTAAATAGTACTTAAAAAATTCACTACTAAAAAGTAAAATCTATTTATTTTGCTGACATATTTATATTTTCTTTTCAACGCATATTGAAAGTTCAAAGATAACATATCTCAATGAAATATTAAACATGATAAGTCATTATTATAGAATTATGGTCCTTCATAATAAATGAGTTCAAATGGAGTTTAGAATAAATCGAAAATTGTAATTAATATCATATTCACTATTTTTCATTTACCATATTGACTTTCCGACTAATTTGAATTCAGAGGGAAAACTAACAATATTTTTCATATTCAAGGCTCAAACTCGAGACCTCTGGTTAAGGATGGAGGTTTCATATACATCCTTCCATAACTATTGTTGGTTTTAATAATAACTTAATTCACTCTCTCTTGCATATTCAAAAATATGTTGAATTAAGTTATTGAGTTCTACCAACAATATTGTGTTGGAGGAGAGGTTAATATTACTTCATCCTTAACTAGAGGTGTCAAGTTTGAGTCTTGGGCATGAATTATCCTTGTTAGAAATATTTTTACCCTCAATTTGGAACTTTCTATTAGCCGAAACTAATGGTGTCCCAATTAAAATATCGGACACCAAGTAAAAAACTCTTTCTTATTTTAAGTACCAATAATAGATATTTGAAAAATAAAAATTAGAATTGAGGGTGAGATCATATATTATGAGATTAGACTCATCAAATCTCCATCTTTTAGTAAATAACTCCACAATCTTTTCATGAAAGCTTTTACTTCTTTTGTTGTTCTCTACATGTAAAGTATTGATTTTATATTTATTTTACTTCTTTTACGTGATACATTTAGATTTATTTAATATTAATAAGAAAGTGTTTTTTGAAGGAGATGGTTGTTTGTCAATTAGATTAATTTTATGCCTAATTTTCATTGTGGTGTATGATGATTATTTTATACCTCCAAATAAAACTTTTGGATATTGTGGGGTCGTTCCCAACTTCCATCTCAGTTGTATTTAGAGGTTTCATTGACAGTTAGTAGTTCAGTTTTCTTTACATTATTATTTCAAATATTGTTTAAGGACTTGAGTGTCTATTTAGGCTAAATACTTATATAACTTTGTGTTATATCTCTTATGTTTAAGTCTTCCACTGAGTCAGTAAGCCAGGTCAGGGGTTCTGTTGGGGCCATCACTGGTCTATGAATGCCATCCACGTCCGGGGTGTAGGCTCGTGGCATGACAATAGTGTTGAACTTTGGCTGACCTGTCTTGGTGGGATAGACGAGTGTCATCACGTCCAATTTTGAATCGTAATATTTGTGCTCTCTATATAAATTGTATCTTATGTATGTTATTTTCTTTTTCTCTATCCTATTTTTCAAATTCATTTATTGTTAATAATGATAAATATATATTTGAAGGAAAATAACTGTTTGTAATTTAGATTAATTTTGTCACTAGCTTTCTTTGTGGTATGTGATGATAATTTTTATAGATCCATATAAAATCTTGTTTTCTAATTTCATAACCTAAAACTTTCATGGTTTTGAATCAAAATTAGGAGTAAATAGTACTTAAAAAAGTTCACTACTAAGAAGTAAATTATATTTATTCTGCTGACATATTTATATTTTCTTTTCAACACATATTGAAAGTTCAAAAATAACATATCTCTATGAAATATTAAATATGATAAGTCATTATTATAGAAATTGTGGTTCTTCATAATAAATGAGTTCCAATGGAATTCAAAATAAATTGAAAATTGTAATTAATATCATTCTCTATTTTTCATTATACCATATTGACTCTACGACTAATTTGAATTCCGAGGAACTAACAATATTTTTCATATTCAAGGCTCAAACTCGAGATCTCTGGTTAAGGATGGATGTTTCATATACATCCGTCCATAACTATTGTTGGTTCTAATAATAACTTAATTCACTCTCTCTTGCATATTTTGCAATATGTTGAATTAAGTTATTGAGTTCGACCAACAATATTGTGTTGGAGAAGAAGTTAATATTACTTCATCCTTAACTAGAAGTGTCAAGTTTGAGTCTTGGGCATGAGTTATCTTTGTTAGAAATTTATCCTCAATTTGGAACTTTCCATTAACCAAAACTAATGGTGTCCCAATTAACATGTCGGATACCAAGTAAAATACTCTTTCTTATTTTAAGTATGAATAATAGATATTAGCAAAATAAAAATTAGAATTGAGGGTGAGCTCATATATTATGATCAAGTCTCCATCTTTTATTGAATAAATCCACAGTCTTTTCATGAAAACTTTTACTTTTTTTTATTATTCTCTACATATAAAGAGTTGGTTTTATATTTATTTTATTTCTTTTATGTGATACTAATTTAGATTTACTTAATGTTTTTAAGATAATTATTTTTCTGAAGGAGATGATTGTTTGTCTATTAGATTAATTTTATGCCTAATTTTCATTGTGGTGTATGATGATGATTTTATAGCTCCAAATAAATTTTTGGATGTTGTGGGGTCATTCCCAACTTCCATATCAGTTGGTTTTAGAGGCTTCATAGACGGTTAGTAGTTCAGTTTTACTTACATTATTATTTCAAATATTGTTTAAAGACTTGAGTAGTCATTTCGGCTAAGTACTTATATATCTTTGTGTTATATCTCTTATGTTTAAGTCTTCCGCGAAGTAAGTAAGTCACGCCAGGGGTTCGCTTGGGGCCAGCAATGGTCTCTGAGTGCCAGTCACGTGTGGGTGTAGGGTCGGGGCGTAACATTAGTGTTGGACTTTAGGCTGACCTGTCTTGGTTATGGGATAGACGAGTGTCATCACGTCCACTTTTGAATTGTAATATTTGTGTTCTCTGCATAAAAGGTATCTTATGTATGTTATTTTCTTTTTTTCTATCCTATTTTTTACATTCATTTGTTGTTGATAATGACAAATATATATTGAAGGAATTTAACTGTTTTTAATTTATATTAATTTTTTTCTTTATGTGATAATGATTTTTATAGATCCATATAAAATCTTGTTTTCTTATTTCATAACCTATGAATTTCATGGTTTTTAATCAAAATAGGAGTAAATAGTACTTAAAAAAATTTACTACTAAGAAGTTAATTCTATTTATTCTATTGACATAGTTATATTTTCTTTTCAACGCATATTGAAGGTCAAAAATAACATATCTTAATGAAATATTAAACATGATAAGTCATTATTATAGAAATTGAGGTTCTTCATAATAAATGAGTTCCAATGGAATTCAGAATAAATTGAAAATTGTAATTAATATCATATTCACTATTTTTCATTATACCATATTGACTCTCCGACTAATTTGAATTCCGAGGAAAAACTAACAATACTTTTCATATTCAAAGCTCAAACTCGAGACCTCTGGTTAAGGATGGATGTTTCATATACATCCGTCCATAACTATTGTTGGTTCTAATAACAACTTAATTCACTCTCTCTTGCATATTCTGCAATATGTTGAATAAAGTTATTGAGTTCGACCAACAATATTGTGTTGGAGAAGAAGTTAATATTACTTCATCCTTAACTAGAAGTGTCAAGTTTGAGTCTTGGGCATGAGTTATCTTTGTTAGAAATTTATCCTCAATTTGGAACTTTCCATTAGCCGAAACTAATGGTGTCCCAATTAACATGTCGGACACCAAGTAAACACTCTTACTAATTTTAAGTATGCATAATAGATATTAGCAAAATAAAAATTAGAATTGAGAGTGAGCTCATATATTATGATCAAGTCTCCATCTTTTATTGAATAAATCCACAGTCTTTTCATGAAAACTTTTACTTTTTTTTTTATGTTCTCTACATATAAATTATTGGTTTTATATTTATTTTATTTCTTTTATGTGATACTAATTTAGATTTATTTAATGTTTTTAAGATAATTATTTTTCTGAAGGAGATGATTGTTTGTCTATTAGATTAATTTTATGCCTAATTTTCATTGTGGTGTATGATGATGATTTTATAGCTCCAAATAATTTTTTTGGATGTTGTGGGGTCGTTCCCAACTTCCATATCAGTTGGTTTTAGAGGCTTCATAGACGGTTAGTAGTTCAGTTTTACTTACATTATTTTTTCAAATATTGTTTAAAGACTTGAGTAGTCATTTAGGCTAGGTACTTATATATCTTTGTGTTATATCTCTTATGTTTAAGTCTTCCGCGAAGTAAGTAAGTCACGCCAGGGGTTCGCTTGGGGACAGCAATGGTCTCGGAGTGCCAGTCACGTGTGGGTGTAGGCTCGGAGCGTAACACTAGTGTTGGACTTTAGGCTGACCTTTCTTGGTGGGATAGACGAGTGTCATCACGTCCACTTTTGAATTGTAATATTTGTGTTCTCTGCATAAAAGGTATCTTATGTATGTTATTTTCTTTTTTTCTATCCTATTTTTTACATTCATTTGTTGTTGATAATGATAAATATATATTTGAAGGAATTTGACTGTTTTTAATTTATATTAATTTTTGCTGTATGTGATAATGATTTTTATAGATCCATATAAAATCTTGTTTTCTTATTTCATAACCTATGAATTTCATGGTTTTTAATCAAAACAGGAGTAAATAGTACTTAAAAAAATTTACTACTAAGAAGTTAATTCTATTTATTCTGCTGACATATTTATATTTTCTTTTCAACACATATTGAAAGTTCAAAAATAACATATCTCAATGAAATATTAAACATGATAAGTCATTATTTTAGAAATTGTGGTTCTTCATAATAAATGAGTTCCAATGGAATTCAGAATAAATTGAAAATTGTAATTAATATCATATTCACTATTTTTCATTATACCATATTGACTCTCCGACTAATTTGAATTCCGAGGAAAAACTAACAATAATTTTCATATTCAAGGCTCAAACTCGAGACCTCTGGTTAAGGATGGATATTTCATATACATCCGTCCATAACTATTGTTGGTTCTAATAACAACTTAATTCACTCTCTCTTGCATATTCTGCAATATGTTGAATAAAATTATTTAATTCGACCAACAATATTGTTTTAAAGAAGAAGTTAATATTACTTCACCCTTAACTAGAAGTGTCAAGTTTGAGTCTTGGGCATGAGTTATCTTTGTTAGAAATTTATCCTCAATTTGGAACTTTCCATTAGCCGAAACTAATGGTGTCCCAATTAACATGTCGGACACCAAGTAAAACACTCTTTCTTATTTTAAGTATGAATAATAGATATTAGCAAAATAAAAATTAGAATTGAGGGTGAACTCATATATTATGATCAAGTCTCCATCTTTTATTGAATAAATCCACAGTCTTTGCATGAAAACTTTTACTTTTTTTTATTGTTCTCTACATATAAAGTATTGGTTTTATATTTATTTTATTTCTTTTATGTGATACTAATTTAGATTTATTTAATGTTTTTAAGATAATTATTTTTCTGAAGGAGATGATTGTTTGTCTATTAGATTAATTTTATGCCTAATTTTCATTGTGGTGTATGATGATGATTTTATAGCTCCAAATAAATTTTTTGGATGTTGTGGGGTCGTTCTCAACTTCCATCTCAGTTGGTTTTAGAGGCTTCATAGACGGTTAGTAGTTCAGTTTTACTTACATTATTATTTCAAATATTGTTTAAAGACTTGAGTAGTCATTTAGGCTAAGTACTTATATATCTTTGTGTTATATCTCTTATGTTTAAGTCTTCCGCGAAGTAAGTAAGTCACGCCAGGGTTTCACTTGGGGCCAGCAATGGTCTCCGAGTGCCAGTCATGTGTGGGTGTAGGCTCGGGGTGTAACATTAGTGTTGGACTTTAGGCTGACCTGTCTTGGTGGGATAGACGAGTGTCATCACGTCCACTTTTGGATTGTAATATTTGTGTTCTCTGCATAAAAGGTATCTTATGTATGTTATTTTCTTTTTTTCTATCTTATTTTTTACATTCATTTGTTGTTGATAATGATAAATATATATTTGAAGGAATTTGACTGTTTTTAATTTATATTAATTTTTCTGTATGTGATAATGATTTTTATAGATCCATATAAAATCTTGTTTTCTTATTTCATAACTTATGAATTTCATGGTTTTTAATCAAAACAGGAGTAAATAGTACTTAAAAAAATTTCCTACTAAGAAGTTAATTCTATTTATTCTGCTGACATATTTATATTGTAACAGCCCGAAAATAACTATGCTAAGTAATGCTTGAACGTACCTAGAATGCATGGATTAGACCGGGTTCACACGACTTGATGCGCGTAGAACCAGACCTCTGAACCCTTGCAAAAGCCAAGCCAACCAACTTGGTGAGTTAGTTGAGCTAGGAAAAGTTGGGTCCAGCCATGTAGGGCACCCGAATATGAAGATTTATCCGGATGAGTCTTAACCGGACTTAAAAAGGGGTAATCTTAAGTTTGGAGACTCTAGGGGTAAAATGGTCTTTTCTAGGCTAAGGGTAGAATTATAATTACCCTAATTAATTAATTAATTAATTAATATGGTTAAGGGGCAATTTGGGTAGAGGTGGCCGAAATTGACCCTTTAAGCAAAATCTTGCTCCTCCCGGGTTCGAGCCTTGGTGGAAGCAATGATTTAATTGATTTAATTGTATTTAGTGAATTAGTTAAATTAATTAATATTTAATTTGCTGATTTAAGTAAAGAAAAAATCAGATTTTTAATAAAAAAATAATAATAATAAAATTAATAAATAATGAGGAGTCCTAGTTTGACTAAGTCTCCACCTAACTCTCCTAATCCTAATCCTCTCATTCTCACGTCTCTCACTCTCATTCTCACGTTTTTTATCAGTAAAAGAACTTAAAATAATAGTTCTTCACTCTTGAAGAACTTACACACAAAAACTCAAACGAAAAGCTAAGCTAAAAACGAAAATCAACAACATTCTTCACGACGGATTGTGTTTGGGATTTTGGTGGTGAGGCAGTGGTGTCGTGGGAATTGGAAGCATTGAAACAAGTGTTGAATGACATTAAGGTATGGGTTTTCTTCCCTCTTAGTCCCTTTCCCAAGAGATCCCTAAGTTCAGCTTAATTACAGTAAAAAAAACTAAGGTTGTCCCCGTTGCATGCCCCTGTCATTAGATCCTTTGAAAGATTTAAATTATGCGTTTGTATGACTTCTGGTAGATGATTTTAGGGCTGGTTGTGATTACGTGTTTGAATGTGTATTCGGAAATTATGTGAGAAATGAAAGATGTGTTCCAAAAAAGTGAATTATGTTAACTTGATTGTGCATGTGTGTGCCGTGAGTTAGCCATGGTTTGAAGCCTGGATTTTAACATGTTAAAATGTTGTATTTTACGCATATGAATATGTTAAAAACGTGATGTTCATATGAGTGCAAAGTTGCTGAATTGAATGATAATTCTTGATTGAAAGTAACCTTGAAAATGTACCTAAAGATCTCCCTAAAAACTACTCGAAATGTCTTGATGTTTAACGTGAAAGAGGGTGAGAAAATGGACTGAAAAAAAGTGATTAAATTCTCGAAAATAACCATGAAAACTCACCTAAAGATGCACTAGATGTTACACGAAAATTTATCCTAAATCTAACATCTAAAGGTTGAGAAAATGGAATGCAAAGAGGGTGAACAAATTTCCAGCATTCTGGAAATTTATTTTTGGGCAGCTTGCTGTAAAAAAATCACGTTCTAAAATATTTTTTTAAATGCTTGAGGTCAGTGGGGATTGAACCCAAGACCTCACCATATACATTTCATTAAAAATTAAATAATAAAATGTGGTAAGGAGGATTCGAAATGGGGTAAAGCTCAAGTGAAAAGTTAGGGGGAAAATGAAAGAAAATGAAGTGAGACGTGTGGGGTTCGATCCTACAACCTCTTGGACGGATGAAGGAGAGAGGAGAAGAATGAAATAAAGAAATAATAAAAATGAGGTATGTGGAATTCGAACCCACAACCTCTTGGCAGATGAGAGAGTTAGGAGAAAAATAAAGGAGGAAAAATAGATGTGGTGAGTGGGGATTGAACCCACAACCTCTTGAATAGATGAGAGAGTTAGGAGAAAAATAAAGGAGGAAAATAAATGTAGTGAGTGGGGATTGAACCCACAACCTATTGGATAGGTGAGAAAGTTAAGAGATAAACTAAGAGAAAAAGAATGAGCTTGTGGGGGATTGATCCCACAACCTCCTTGCCTTAAATGAGAAAGAGAGGAGGAAAAGAAAGGAAATATTATGGGAGTGATGGGGATCGAACTAGGGTACCCCAAATCTGAAAAATGCAAATATCAAGTTTAATATAAGATTAAGTGTTGCTCAAGGGATTCGAAATCGGGTTCCCTTGCCCAATTCCGTATTGACACATAAGTCTTACGTGATTAAATATTTAATGAATGCTGCCTATAGGAATCAAATTGAGACCTTGGCATACTTACAAGATGCATAAGTCTTGTACCACATAATCTTGAGCAATATAAATCACTTAAATGAACTATGAATGAAGCCTCATGGCTTGTGTGTGTGGACTCATAAGTCTAGCATACGTTTTAAAGTAAGTGAACCTAAGATGTTATGTGAAGAGATGATGAAACCCCAGAGGGGTTAGGTAAGAGTGTGACACGCATTAAAGGGCCAAGTGTATTGGCATACGATGAAATGAACATTCACGTAAAAAGGGGTGAGTAATTATGAAGGGCAAATGTGCTAAGACTAATGAATGTGGTGACAACATGATAAGAGGCTAATGTGAAACATGAGAGCAATCCCAAATGAGCCTAAGTAAATGTTACCAAAACGAACTCACCTATGAGAGTGTAAAGTTAATGAAGAGACCAGTCTCTATGAACACTCTATTGAAAGTATTAAAGTTAATGCATACTTAATACTAATGATGAGATGAGAAATCATCTAATGAACAATGATGTCCTCATGCTAGAAGCCAGCTTCTATGATGTATGAGATGAATGTAATGGAACTTTATACTGAGCACCGATAGGCTAGCTATGAGTGGCGATTCCTTCTTTCAGGAAGGCAGAGGTTCGTGTAATTCTCATGAGAAGAGACTGTCCGTCCAGAAGGGTATGGGTCTCCTTATATCTCCTAGTCTTTGAACCTATGCAACCAACATAGGGATCTAGCAGGGTTCAATTCCCTATATATGCTATCATGTTTTGGTTTCACTTTGGCCGGTGATTTCACATCTTTTCGGTGTGGGCTAGACACAGGATTTCATGGAGCTCACATGATCTATGTCGGGTAAAGTTAAAGTTCCTAAAGAAAGGATGAGGTCAGCCTCATGTAATGCCCACAATGAAATGAACGATACCAAAGATGTTTGGGTAGGATAATCAAGAGGTGAACTAGACTTATGTAATGACACTAGGTCATTATTAGTCATTGCACAGTGAACCCAATGAGAGTCTTAAACTACATCCTAGGTATAACTGGTGTTTACACTAGCCTATGAATGAAATGAAATGAAGTACGTATGAATGAATGAAGCAGACTCTGTGTTTGCTAAAGAAGGCTCCCTAGTTGAGGTCCCATATGTTGAGCCCTCATTTTGGGAAGTCCTAATGTTGAGTCCATGATTCCAAGGTCTTATGGCATATGAACGAATGAAATGAAATATGATATGTGCTATATGCAATATGTTATGTGCTATATGCAATATGTTATGTGATGTGTGCAATATATACGTATGATGATGCATGTTACTCTCATGGCATGACTTTCCTAATCCGATTTTGGCAAGTCCACTGACTTGACTTTCCATAACTCATATCGTTAGGAGAGATCTATTCTAAATCATGCATGTCCGTGGTGTGTGCTTGCATATATCCATACTTAGTACAAGTGTGTACTAATTCCATACATTTATCTACTTTTAGGTGCAGGTGCAGTTGACGTTAGAGCTTACGAGTCGACGCAGAAGTTATCTGGACGTGGAGCTTTCATCCGGATTTGGTAGGCCCTCATGCTTTCGAGGATGCTTACTGGTTTATTCTAGCGTAGACGTAGGCATGAGCTAGTGGAGTATGTTCCACTAGCGTTTCATTCGTATTTACTTTTGGACGTTGTATTGGTGCCATTTTGGCAACTCTATATTTATGACTGTATCTTTCATTTGATTATCTTAATTTAGATGGTTGTTGTGAACGCTTATGAGTTTACGTAGATAGTATTATGCGAGATCAATGGTTTCCAATATAAAGTTTAAATAACAAAAGTTCAAATTTTCCGCTAAAATTAACCTAGATGAAGTAACGACGACGTATGTAGGCTTGTCTGCGACCTCTGAGAGGTCAACAACGCCGGTCTCGTCTGGGGTTTAGACTCCGGTCGTGACATATATTTTCTTTTCAACGCATATTGAAAGTTCAAAAATAACATATCTCAATGAAATATTAAACATGATAAGTCATTATTATAGAAATTGTGGTTCTTCATAATAAATGAGTTCCAATGGAATTCAGAATAAATTGAAAATTGTAATTAATATCATATTCACTATTTTTCATTATACCATATTGACTCTTCGACTAATTTGAATTCCGAGGAAAAACTAACAATACTTTTCATATTCAAGGATCAAACTCGAGACCTCTAGTTAAGGATGGATGTTTCATATAAATCCCTCCATAACTATTGTTGGTTCTAATAATAACTTAATTCACTCTCTCTTGCATATTCTGCAATATGTTGAGTTAAGTTATTGAGTTCTACCAATAATATTGTGTTGGAGAAGAAGTTTATATTACTTCATCCTTAAGTAGAAGTCTCAAGTTTGGGTCTTGGGCATGAGTTATCTTTGTTAGAAATAGTTTTACTCTCAATTTGGAACTTTCCATTAGCCGAACTAATGGTGTCCCATTAAGACTATCGGACACCAAGTAAAAAACTCTTCTCTTATTTTAAGTATGAATAATAGATATTTGCAAAATAAAAATTAAAATTGAGGATGAGCTCATATATTATGAGATTGGACTCATCAAATTTCTAACTTTTAGTGAATAACTCCACAATCTTTTCATGAAAACTTTTACTTTACTATTATTCTTCTCTACATATAACGTACTGATTTTATATCTTTTATGTGATACTAACTTAGATTTATTGAATGTTTTTAAGAGAAATTTTATATGAAGGAGATGATTGTTTGTCAATTAGATTAATTTGATGCCTAATTTTCATTGTGGTGTATGGTATTGATTTATAGCTCCAAATAGATTTTTTGGATGTGGTGGGTTCATTCCCAGCTTCCATCTTTGTTGTTTTTAGATGCTTCTTACAGAGTTAGTAGTTTATTTTTCTTTACATTATTATTTCAAATATTGTTTAAAGACTTGAGTGGCCATTTAGGTTAAGTACTTATATATCTTTGTGTTATGTCTCTGATGTTTAAGTCTTCCACGGAGTAAGTAAGTAAGGTCAGGGGTTCGCTTGGGGCCAACAATAGTCTCCGAGTGCCACTCACGTCCGTGGTGTAGGCTCAGGGTGTAACAGTACTGTTGGACTTTAGGCTGACCTGTCTTGGTGGAATAGACGAGTGTCAGCACGTCCACTTTTGAATAGTAATATTTGTGTTATCTACATAAAAAGTATCTTATGTATCTTATTTTATTTTTTTCTATCCTATTATTGAGATGGAAAACTTTCACATATAGCCACTTAAAAATAATTAATTACTCTCCATAGCTATAATTTGATCATTACAATTTCTAGCTACATGTTATATAGAGGAGAGAGGAGAGCGAGACTGGGAGAGAGGAGAGAGGAAAGAGAGAGGGGGAAAAGAGTGAGAGAAAGGTGAATTGTATATGTATATTGGTTAGATAATTGTATATATGGCAAGAGAGAGAGGGGGAGGAGAGAGGCGAGCAAAACTGAGAGAGAGAGGAGAGAGGCGAGCGAGACCGAGAGAGGGAGGAGAGAAGCGAGCGAGAGAGGGTAGAGAGTGGGAGATAGGTGAATTGTATATGTATATAATTGTATAATATGCATATACATTAGCATAAATGACAAGAGAGATTGGGAGAGGGAGGACAGAGGCGAGCGAGATTGAGAGAGGGAGGAGAGACATGAGCGAGAGAGGGCAGAGAGTGAGAGAGAGGTGAATGTATACGTATATAGGCTAAGAAATTGTATATTATACATATTTATTTGTATATCCTGGCGAATTCTACATATACAAACATGACTAATTGTACAAACTCGAAGTCAGCCACATAATTAATGTATAATGTTAGTCGTGAGTGGTAATTATAGCAAACTATAGCTGTGATGAGTAATTAAATAGCATAAGTTTGCTTATCCGCGTAATTTTCCCTATTTAGATTCATTTATTGTTGATAATGATAAATATATATTTGAAGGAAATTGACTGTTTGTAATTTAGATTAATTTTCTTAGTAGCTTTCTTTGCGATATGTGATGATGATTTTAATAGATCCATCTAAAATCTTACTTTCTTATTTCTTAACCTATAAATATCATGGTTTTGAATCATAATCAGGAGTAAATAGTACTTAAAAATTTCTCTACTAAAAAGTAAAATCTATTTATTCTGCAGACATATTTATATTTTCTTTTCAACGCATATTGAAAGTTCAAAGATAACATATCTCAATGAAATATTAAACATGATAAGTCATTATTATAGAATTGTGGTCCTTCATAATAAATGAGTTCAAATGGAGTTTAGAATAAATTGAAAATTGTAATTAATATCATATTCACTATTTTTCATTATACCATATTGACATTCCGACTAATTTGAATTCAGAGGGAAAACTAACAATATTTTTCATATTCAAGGCTCAAACTCGAGACCTCTGGTTAAGGATGGAGGTTTCATATACATCCTTCCATAACTATTGTTGGTTTTAATAATAACTTAATTCACTCTCTCTTGCATATTCTGCAATATGTTGAATTAAGTTATTGAGTTCTACCAACAATATTGTGTTGGAGGAGAGGTTAATATTACTTCATCCTTAACTAGAGGTGTCAAATTTGAGTCTTGGGCATGAATTATCCTTGTTAGAAGTATTTTTACCCTCAATTTGGAACTTTCCATTAGCCGAAACTAATGGTGTCCCAATTAAAATATCGGACACCAAGTAAAAAACTCTTTCTTATTTTAAGTACTAATAATAGATATTTGAAAAATAAAAATTAGAATTGAGGGTGAGATCATATATTATGAGATTAGACTCATCAAATCTCCATCTTTTAGTAAATAACTCCACAATCTTTTCATGAAAGCTTTTACTTCTTTTGTTGTTCTCTACATGTAAAGTATTGATTTTATATTTATTTTACTTCTTCTACGTGATACTAATTTAGATTTATTTAATATTTTTAAGAAAAGTTTTTTTTGAAGGAGATGGTTGTTTGTCAAATGCCTAATTTTCATTGTGGTGTATGATGATTATTTTATACCTCCAAATAAAATTTTTGGATACTGTGGGGTCGTTCCCAACTTCCATCTCAGTTGTATTTAGAGGTTTCATTGAGAGTTAGTAGTTCAGTTTTCTTTACATTATTATTTCAAATATTGTTTAAGGACTTGAGTGTCTATTTAGGCTAAATACTTATATAACTTTGTGTTATATCTCTTATGTTTAAGTCTTCCACTGAGTCAGTAAGCCAGGTCAGGGGTTCTATTTAGGCCATCACTGGTCTATGAATGCCATCCACGTCCAGGGTGTAGGCTCGTGGCATGACAATAGTGTTGAACTTTGGCTGACCTGTCTTGGTGGGATAGACGTGTGTCATCACGTCCAATTTTGAATCGTAATATTTGTGCTCTCTATATAAAAGGTATCTTATGTATGTTATTTTCTTTTTCTCTATCCTATTATTCAAATTCATTTATTGTTAATAATGATAAATATATATTTGAAGGAAAATAACTGTTTGTAATTTAGATTAATTTTGTTACTAGCTTTCTTTGTGGTATGTGATGATAATTTTTATAGATCCATATAAAATCTTGTTTTCTTATTTCTTAACCTTAAAATTTCATGGTTTTGAATCAAAATTAGGAGTAAATAGTACTTTAAAAAGTTCACTACTAAGAAGTAAATTATATTTATTCTGCTGACATATTTATATTTTCTTTTCAACACCTATTGAAAGTTCAAAAATAACATATCTCTATGAAATATTAAACATGATAAGTCATTATTATAGAAATTGTGGTTCTTCATAATAAATGAGTTTCAATGGAATTCAAAATAAATTGAAAATTGTAATTAATGTCATTCTCTATTTTTCATTATACCATATTGACTCTCCGACTAATTTGAATTCCGAGGGAAAACTAACAATATTTTTCATATTCAAGGCTCAAACTCGAGACCTCTGGTTAAGGATGGATGTTTCATATACATCCGTTCATAACTATTGTTGGTTCTAATAATAACTTAATTCACTCTCTCTTGCATATTCTGCAATATATTGAATTAAGTTATTGAGTTCGACCAACAATATTGTGTTGGAGAAGAAGTTAATATTACTTCATCCTTAACTAGAAGTGTCAAGTTTGAGTCTTGGGCATGAGTTATCTTTGTTAGAAATTTATCCTCAATTTGGAACTTTCCATTAGCCGAAAATAATGGTGTCCCAATTAACATGTCGGTCACCAAGTAAAACACTCTTTCTTATTTTAAGTATGAATAATAGATATTAGCAAAATAAAAATTAGAATTGAGGGTGAGCTCATATATTATGATCAAGTCTCCATCTTTTATTGAATAAATCCAGAGTCTTTTCATAAAAACTTTTACTTTTTTTTATTGTTCTCTACATATAAAGTATTGGTTTTATATTTATTTTATTTCTTTTATGTGATACTAATTTAGATTTATTTAATGATTTTAAGATAATTATTTTTCTGAAGGAGATGATTGTTTGTCTATTAGATTAATTTTATGCCTAATTTTCATTGTGGTGTATGATGATGATTTTATAGCTCCTAATAAATTTTTTGGATGTTGTGGGGTCGTTCCCAATTTCCATCTCAAGTGGTTTTAGAGGCTTCGTAGACGGTTAGTAGTTCAGTTTTACTTACATTATTATTTCAAATATTGTTTAAAGACTTGAGTAGTCATTTAGGCTAAGTACTTATATATCTTTGTGTTATATCTCTTATGTTTAAGTCTTCCGCGAATAAAGTAAGTCACGCCAGGGGTTCGCTTGGGCCAGCAATGGTCTCCGAGTGCCAGTCACGTGTGGGTGTAGGCTCGGGGTGTAACATTAGTGTTGGACTTTAGGCTGATCTGTCTTGGTGAGATTGACGAGTGTCATCACGTCCACTTTTGATTGTAATATTTGTGTTTTCTCCATAAAAGGTATCTTATGTATGTTATTTTCTTTTTTTTTATCCTATTTTTTACATTCATTTGTTGTTGATAATGATAAATATATATTTGAAGGAATTTGAATGTTTTTAATTTATATTAATTTTTGTTGTATGTGATTATGATTTTTATAGATCCATATAAAATCTTGTTTTCTTATTTCATAACCTATGAATTTCATGGTTTTTAATCAAAACAGGAGTAAATAGTACTTAAAAAATTTACTATTAAGAAGTTTATTCTATTTATTCTGCTGACATATTTATATTTTCTTTTCAACGCATATTGAAAGTTCAAAAGTAACATATCTCAATGAATTATTAAACATGATAAGTCATTATTATAGAAATTGTGGTTCTTCATAATAAATGAGTTCCAATGGAATTCAGAATAAATTGAAAATTGTAATTAATATCATATTCACTATTTTTCATTATACCATATTGACTCTCCGACCAATTTGAATTCTGAGGAAAAACTAACAATACTTTTCATATTCAAGGCTCAAACTCGAGACCTCTGGTTAAGGATGGATGTTTCATATACATCCCTCCATAACTATTGTTGGTTCTAATAATAACTTAATTCACTCTCTCTTGCATATTCTGCAATATGTTGAATTAAGTTATTGAGTTCGACCAACAATATTGTATTGGAGAAGAAGTTAATATTACTTCATCCTTAACTAGAAGTGTCAAGTTTGAGTCTTGGACATGAGTTATCTTTGTTAGAAATAATTTTACCCTCAATTTGGAACTTTCCATTAGCCGAAACTAATGGTGTCCCAATTAAAATATCGGACACCAAGTAAAAAACTCTTTCTTATTTTAAGTATGAATAATAGTTATTTGCAAAATAAAAACTAAAATTGAGGGTGAGCTCATATATTATGAGATTGGACTCATCATATCTCCATCTTTTAGTGAATAACTCCAATTTTTTCATGAAAACCTTTACTTTTTTTAATCTTTCTCTACATATAAAGTATTGATTTTATATTTATTTTATCTTTTTTGTGTGATACTAATTTAGATTTATTTAATATTTTTAAGATAAACTTTTTTCTGAAGGAGATGATTGTTTGTCAACTAGATTAATTTTATGCATAATTTTCATTGTGGTGTATGATTTTGATTTTATAGTTCCAAATAAAAATATTTTTTTATTAAATTATGAAATGTCATGGTATTGAATCAAAATTAGGTGTAAACTAGAATATAAATTTACTAGTATGATGAGAATTCTATATATTCTAATATCATATTGAAAGGTAAGAAATAACACATTACAATGAAATATTAAATGTGAAAATTATTTATTATCATAAAAAATTATCATTCTTCAAGATAAAAGAGTTCTAATAGAATTTTGAATAAATTGTAATTGATATTATTCTCACTCGATTTCACTATATCATATTAAATCCCCAGTTAATTTGGATTTTGAGGGACAGTCTCTAACAAGATTTTCTTCATATTCAGGGCTCAAATTCGAGACCTCTAATTAAGGATGGATAAATCATACACATCCCATCACAACTTTTGTTGGTACTTATAATGACTTAATTTACTTTCTGTATAATATTTGGCCATTTGTTGGATCTATTTGTTTTATTGTACCAACAAAGATTGTAATTGAGTAGAAGCTAGTATTTTTATCCATTAACCAGAAGTGTCAGTTTCGAGTCTTAGGCATATGCTACCTTGGTTAGGAAGAGGTTTACGCTCAACTTAAGACTTTTTGTTATCCGAATCTGATTAAGTTTCAGTAAGAATATCGGACATCAATAAACATAATATTTTCCCCTTGTACTTGTGAAAATCAGTCATTTTGGGAAAAGAATTTGAGGATAAACTCAAAGTTTGTGAAATTAGATTCATCTTCTATCATTAAATGAATAACCACTCAATCTCCTTAATAAAACACTTACTTCTTTTTTTGTTTTTTACTCGTTACAAATAAAGTATTTTCTTTATCTTTTTTTTTATGCTCTATTAGTTTAGATTCATTTAATATTGATGACAGTTTTTTTTTTTATGAAAATAGTTATTTGTCAGTTTTCCTTATGGTATATGATGATGATTTTTATAGTTACAAAAGAAAATCTCGTGTTCTTAAACTATTAAATGATATGGTACAAAATAGAACAGTTGTGGAGATATAGGACTTTCGAATAGAATAAAATATTCATTTTTAAATAAAAAGAGCATGTTGGAAAGAAAGATAGTCTGGATATAAGTCTAAGATGTTTTTTCTTTCTTTATTATGTTCGATATTTATTTGAATCTTATATCATAGATATCTTAAATTAATATTACTTGTCAAATGTACTATAGATGGTACACTGAAGAATATCCTCACAAAGGATCATGAGAATTTTGTAGGAGGGATATGAATGTCAATTTATTTTCTTATAAAGACAAAAGGTAATTTACAATACACCAATACTCAAACAGAAGTTATAACTATACTAAGGCAAGGAGTTATATAGATTATAACTATATCAACAAGTGATAATTGAGGTTGACTCCTTATTGTTAAGGTATTTGAGTCTTAAAGCTTGTGAGGTCTCACGAACAATAATTGAAGTGGTAAAAAAAATATGGATGAGGTTGAGTAACTAAAATATATGAATAACTCAGATTATTAAGGAAGGCAACTGACATGCTAATCATCTCCAGAATACAACACTAGATGGAGGAGAAGCAAATACATAGTATTTCTTTGATCTAGGAGTTTAGGGATGGATACTAATTAATAATGATTAGCTAAATTTATCTTACATAAGGATCAAACCATGCAAGAGATGAAAAGTTTGTGTGAAAAATGGAATGAGTTCACTAATTATCACGAACAAATCCCCTTATGGCAGGAGAATATAATAAATAAAACTTTTATCTAGTTTGGTTGGTTGCAAGTATTCATGGAAGACCAAAAACAATGACAAACTTTTGGATCTTTATTGAATAGTATATAAACAAATTTGGCGTAATCTTTCTAGGATTGTCTTAGTCAAAAAAAACTTAATTGAATTTGTTCAATAGATATGAATCATACCGATGATGCACCCAACCACATAAAAGCACAACCATACAAGAAACCAAGAACAAAAGAGCAAACACTAACACAATAAACATCACATAATAACAAGCAAAGAGAAATAAGAAGAAGATGCAAGAACCAAATAAGCATGACAACATGAAGATTGTATCCAAGCTCTAATTTCAATTTTACACTGCTAGGAATAATTGATTAGCAATGTATGGTATTTACACTTTTGGATGCTACTTCTACTGTACACAGATAGATCTTTTCCAGAGAAAAATTAAAAGAAATGAAAATATTGTTCTCATTGTGGGTCACATAGTCTTAGACCAAAAAATGAAAATGAGAGAAAGCCGACTTATCATGCATCACGTAGAGAACAATATCATAGACGAATCCTAGTTAAAGGCACGGGAAAATATGAATAGTTGAATTAACGCGCTAGACAGCATCAAGAAACACAAGAAGAAGGCTAGATGAGCTTCATAATGGAAAATCTCAAATGGAACCACTAGACGAAACTTTTCAGATCCCAAATAATTTCAATAGATCAAACACTAAAGCATTTAAAGAAAAGATTGAAAATGAGAGAGTTGCCGGTTCAAAATTTTGTTGAGTTTCAAGATGGAATTTTATTGATTCCATCCATCTAGAAATGTGGAAATTGGTCTATAGGAGTTGTCAGTTTCAGATTTGTGAGGATTTGAGGTGTAAGTTGGAAAACTATGAAATTTTAGCATTTGGGTTGACTTTTTGTCAATATTTGAAGTTTGGATGCTCATATGAGAACTCTAAGTGTTTTTTTGTATTTGGGTAATGATTTTAAGCCTAGGTGAGGTCATGTTTGAATTTTTAAAGGTTCTGAGCTTGATTTAACCTTTATAGGTGTTATGTTCCTTTCTTGTGACTTTCACAAATCTTAGATCAAAAAGACCTTAGATTCATATTTTGATGGTTTCATTGAGTCCATAACGTTAAGTATAATCAACTTGCATATTTGGTTTTTGTGTATAGGGTCCCCAATTAATTCTGAGATTCCATTTGATGATTTGAGATTTAATTATGTTTTCTGGTACATGCTGACCTTGGGATCACAAAGGATCTTCACTTTTATGAGGGTCGTGTTAACGAAGATCAGTTCACTTCCAGGAAGGGTTAAGTGTTCATACCTCCATGAAAGCAGGGGCCTTATCACAATTGTGACTTTTTCATTAGTGATGGTGAGTCATGAAAGTGAAGACCGAGTATTTTTAGGGGTTCGCATAAGCGAACTTGGGTTTGCTTAAGCGACATTTGAGAGGATTTATGCCTGCCATTTTGGGGGTTTAATTAACATTTCAATATATACTTTTGGATTCAAACCTCAGTTTGTGAATTGGGTTTTTCAGTTGATTTGACCCATTTTTGAAAATTAACGATTTGCTACTGTTTTTTCCAAAATCTTATTGTGATTACTTGATTGAATTATATTATGTGACTTTTGATATTGTTCAAAAAAGTAATCATCATCTCTTGGATTGCCTTTTGATTGAATTGAGACAAGTGATCTTTAAACCTTGTAAAACTTGTAGAATCTTGTATTTCCCTTCATTATGTGTGCTGTGGAATGATAGGAATGAGGTTATGGGTTCAATTATTACACTTTATTGATTATAATTAATAAAAAGGGGATTAATGAAAAATAAGCATATTGATATTTGTGCTTTGTGAATTGCCTTGTCGTGGATCCTAATTTGTTGATGGACGAAATGCTTTGATGGCATCATTGTGAACTTGAAATTGCTTCTATTTATTTTCTATTCCTTATGGTTTGAAATTATTTATTCGTATTGAATAATATGCACAGTGATGAGACATGTGGTAATTATGCTAAAGGAAATGATTTTGGATAGTGATATTGATATGGATGTTATTACGGGTGTATGTCGAGGTCATTGCCAATAAGTGTTATTCATATTGAGGTCATTTCCAGTGAGTGTTATTGGTGCCGAGATCATTACCGAAGAGTTTTATTGATCTCAAGGTCATTACCAGCGAGTTCATGGACTATGATTGCTTCTCTTTAGTCCCGATTAATATTGTGCATGATAATCTTGATAATTGTATTCAGTGTACATGATTATTGTGCTTGATGATTCTGATACTTGTGATTTTTATTTGTAACACTTGTGATTGATCTAATTGATAATTATGAATGGCATACTTGATACTTGTTAGTTATTCAATTGTGACAGTTGGAATGTATGTGGTAAGCCTTGTGAGTTGTGTATTACAAATTTGTGAAGTTGGACAATTACTATGCACGTTGTAGTTGAGGCGATTTTGTTGGGAGAAAAGGATTACTTGTATTCTAGCATGGTTTTTCCTTGCTTAGTAGGTCACTTGCTGAGTATCGTGTTGTTTGGTTCTCACTCTTTGATTCTACACTTGTGTAGGTTTCGAGTCTGGACTCATGTGATCTTTCTTCTTCATCTATTTCTGAGACTTTCTGGGATACATTGAGAGGTAGTTTCTTGTCTTCCCGGTGGCCCCTCTCGTTCCTTACTTTATGTTTTGTTTTATTCAAGAAACAAGGGCGTTGAGACTTATATTATCTTTCAAATTATGTAATATTATACTAGTGGTTTGTACACATGACAATACGGTTTTGAAGTTATTTTAGAATAACTAAGTTTTTTTCTATATTTCTATTATTATTTTACTTTTTATATTTCTTTTGTATTGCTGGGTGTAAGGCTAACTTATCTTGGTGGGATAAACGAGTGCCATCACATCTTCTTTTGGATTGTGACAAAAGGTATCAAAGTCCTAGGTGCATAGGTTTCAACTGTGTACAATCAAGGTGTAAGTAAGGTCTCGAGGATCGGTATAAAGACGTATGTACTTATATTTGAGAGTCCAGGAAGATTGTTAGGAAACTTCCTTTAATTTACTCTTTCTTATTGTGCATAGTTACCTTCGTTAGTGCTTAGTTTCTGCATGTTATTTTTGCAAATATCGAGGACACAAGCTTTTATTTCCATTGGTAGAGTGAAGGTTGTCCCCTAGGCGGTTGTTGAGACCCCATCGGATCGTAAGGGTAAGGACTGAGCTAGAGGTCATGCTCATGGAGTAGCACCGCTAGAGGTCATGCCTGTTGAGCGGGATTGGCTAGAGGATGAGTTAGAAAGGTTCCAGTGAGCCACATGTTGAGGCTGTTAAGGATCAGGTTTCTCTTGAGTTTACAACTCTTTTGTTCAGGATACCTTTTTAAGGATTTTGGGTGTGTTGTAGAACTTCTCTAAAGGTGGTGTGACCAGTACACCACAAGGTTCTCATACAATAATTGGGGCGCAGATGGGTCAGCCACTAGTGGTTCCTGCACTACTTTTTGATGCACAGATTGCTCCTGAGGTAATTCTGACAGTAGATGAACAATGGTGTTATAAGAGGTTAAAGAAGATGAACCCACCCAGGGTGGTAAGAGCGAGGATGCTCATGAGTTCTTAACCTTGTGCTCACAGATGCTAGAGGCAGTGGATATAGTTGATACACATGGTGACTTTTTTTATTTCACTTCAGCTCTATGGACCTACCAGGAAGTTGTGGAGGACTTATATAACGTGTAGACCAATTAGATCTCTTTTGATAGAGTGGGATGTGTTATCTAGTGCTTTTTCAGGACCGTTTTATTTCTTGGGGGTGTAAGGGAGGAAACAACTTTGAGATTTGAGGACTTGAGAAAGGGTCGTTTGTCTGAGTATGAGGCCCACTTTTGTGAGCTATCCAGACATGATATGACTATTGTTCCGGATGAGGCAGAGAGAGACCACAAGTTTGTGAGAGGGTTAAATTTCACCATTATGTCTTATATGTTCAGAGTAGCCAGAAAAGGGGCTTCCTTTCAGTCTATCGTGAGTACCTACAAGGAGGTAGATTTGATGGTTATAGAGAAGTTTAGGGACCCCAAGAGTGGGCAGACATCTCGAGGGTCCTATGATTCTAGATGAGGTGGTCATGGTAGCTCATAAGGTCTGTCGCAGTAGTCATCCACATTGAGGTCTTATTTTGGATATGGAGATCCAGGTCATATAATTCGACAGTGTCATTACAAACTCACTTAGGAACCCATCATACTTATTTAGCTACTCTAGCTAGAGATTCAGAGGCCAGTCTGGTAGCGACAATCAATTCTAGTTGGGGTGCTACAGCTCAGCAAGGCAGAGGTCGGGGCACTGCTCAAATTAGAGGTGGTCGAGAGGGAGAAGCGTTATATTTTCCAGGGAGGCCAAAGTTGAGATTTCTAACATTATGATTACAAGTATCATCCTAGGTTTCCATCGACTTGTGTCTGTATTGTTAGATACGAGGTCTACATTCTCGTATGTCTACATACTTTGTGTTTCTATTTGATATTATATATGATAGCATACTTATTCCTATTTGTGTTTCGACACGGGTGGGTGAGTCCTTAGTGCTGGATCGAGTGTATCGAGCCTTTTTTGTTTCTTTGGTTGGGTATGATACTTGAGTAGACTTCATCATTCTGGGAATGGTAGAATTTGATAATATTTTTGGTATGGATTAGCTCTTCTCGCATTATGTCATTCTTAATTGTTATGCTAATAATATGACCGTAGTGATGTTAAGTGTTAGTGGTTCTTAACCTAGCAAAGTTATCTCCTTCCTTTGAGATAAGAGATTAGTTGATAAATGGTGTTTGTTTTATTAGGCCTCTATTCGGAATACCATCATAGAGCCACCTCCTATGGATTATATTATAGTGGTTTGAGAGTTTTTGGATATATTTCCTTCTGATATTCCAGATGTTCCTCTGGGTAGGAACTTTGATTTTGCTATTGACTTGGATCAAGGCAACAAGAACATCTCTATCCCTCTTTATCGTATTCACCACCAGAGTTGAAAGAGATAAAGGATCAGTTGTCGAACTTGTTGAGTAAGAGTTTTATCTGCCCAGTGTATCACCATAAGGTACCCTTATCTTATTTTTGAAGAAGAAATATGGAACCACGAGGATGCGTATTGACTACCAGTAGTTGAACAAAGTGAAAGTGAAGAACAAATACCCTTTTTGTCGTATTAATGACTTATTTTACCAACTTTAGGGAGCATATTTGTTTTCTAAGATTGATTTAAGGTCAGGATATCATTAGTCGAAGATTAGGGCATCAAATCCCTAAGATATCTTTCACGAATTGATATGGGCACTATGAGTTTCTTATGATGTCTTTCAGTTTGACTTATTCCCATGTATCGTCCATGGAGTTAATGAACAGGGTGTTCTGACACTATTTGGATTTATGTGATAGTCTTTATTAATGACATATTGGCGTACTCCAAGACTAAGGAGGACCATCATCGAAATTTAAGGTTTTTTCTCAAGAGATTGAGAGAAAAGAAGTTATATGCCAAGTTATCAAAGTGCGAGTTTTGTCTTGATTCTATTGAATTTCAAGGACACGTGGAGTCCAAGGAGGGTATTCGCAAGATTGAGGAAGTTAGAGGTTATACTTGCTTACTTCAGTTACTAAGATTCAGAGTTTTGTCGGACTACCGGGAATTTACAAGTGATTTTCCCAGAGCTTCTTTACTATTACATCTCTTCTGATCATATTGACTCGACACTCGACAGAGTATGAGATTCTAGTGATCTAATAAGTGTGAGGGAAGCTTTCAAAAGCTCAAACCCTTATTGAATTTGGCTCATGTGTTGACTTTACCCGAGGAGGGTGTGGACTTTAGTATTTATTATGATGATTCTAGAGTCAGGGTGGGGGTGTTCTGATGCAGAAGGGGAAGGTGATCGCCTATGATATTAGGCAGTTGAAGACCCATGAGAAGAACTACTTTACTCATGATTTAACGTTGACAGTTGTGGTATTTCTACTTAAGGTATACCGGAATTATGGTGGCATTATTTTTATGGGGTTCATTGTGATTTCTTAACTGACTATCAGAGTCTTCACTATATTTTCAGTCATAGGGATCTGAACTTGAGGAAGCACAGATGGCTTGAGTTACTAGAGGACTATGATATCACCATATAGTATCATCCGGGGAAGTCTAATATGATAGATGATGTTTTTGAGTAGGAAAACTTCTAGTATGGACAATCTTATTCCTAGTAGTGTTGAAGAGATACCATAAGCTAGAGATGCTCAGAGGTTAGCCAACAGTCTTGTTCGGTTGTAGATTTTTGAAGAGAGTGGTAGTTTGATTTCTTTCTTAGAGGCCCAATATTCCTTAGTTTAGCAGATTCGTGAACATCAATTCGATGATCAAAAGTTGTATCTCATTTGAGACAAAGTATTGGGAGGGGAAGACAAAGAGGTTGTCCTTGATTTTGATGGTGTCTTAAAGATCGGAGGCAGGATTTGTGTACCCAAGGTGGGCAAGATAATTATACTGATTCTTTAGAATGCCCATTTTTTTGGTATTCCGTTCCTTTGGAGCGGAAAATATGTATCATGAATAGAGTCAGCATTACTGGTGGTGTGCCATGCAGAGAGATATTGCAGATTTTGTATCTATATGCTTGACTTACCAACAAGTCGGAGGTGTATATCAGACGATGCCTATTTATACATTGAAATGAGAGCATATTACTATGGTTTTTGTTGTGAATTTGCCTACCACCGCTGGTGGTTATGACTTTATTTGGATGGTTCTAGATAGGCTGATCAAGTCCTCCCATTTCATCCGTTTTTGGGTGAAGTATACGACGAATAAGTTAGCCCATCTTTATATCAGTCAGATTGTCTACTTAATGGAGTCCCTGGTTCCATTGTTTTTTATAGAGACTTATTGTTCACTTCTCATTTATGGAAGACTTTACCACACAGTTTGGATACTCATTTAGATATGAGTGTTACCTTTCATCCTCTCTTTGATGGGCATTTTGAGTGGATGATTCAGGTGATAGAGATATGCTTCGAGCATCTATGATCTACTTCGGCACTAGATGCGATCAGAATTTTCCCTTAATAGAGTTTTCCTACAACAACATTTATCACTCTAGTATTCATATGGCCCCATTTTAGGCATTTAATGGAAGTTAGTGTATATATTGAGCAATTGGTTTGATTTGGCTTAGGTGGAGTCTTTAGATATAGATTTGCTTGGAGAGTCTGTGGAGTAGGTTCATATGATTCAGAGTAGACTATTGATAGCCAGAATTGACATAAAAGTTATGCAGACTAGATAATTCGAGCCCTAGTACTTATGGAGAGTGATCATGTTTGGATCCAAGAGTTACCCATGACGAGTGTAATGAGTTTTGGGAAGAAGGAAAGCTCAGCCCTAGGTTCATTGTCTCTTTTTAGATTTTTAGCCAAGTAGGAGAGATGACATGTAAGATGGTCTTTCCTCCTAGCTTATCAGTTATGCATCCTATGTTTCATATCTCCATGCTCCGAAAGTACGTGCTAGATGATTCCGACGTGCTTCCACTTGATTCAATAGTGTTGGGTACAGATTCATCCTTTGAGGAGGAGCCTATAGACATCTTGGATAGGCGTGTATATGATAAGGACCAAGGAGATTTCTACAGTAAAGGGGCAGTGGAAGCACCATTCAGTTGGTGATGTTACTTGGGAGTCAGAGTCTGACATGTGTGCAAGATATCCTCAACTTTTGAGGCTCCGTGTACTTTCTTTTCCTTTAAGTTCGAAGATGAACATGTTTTTTAGTAGTGGATAATGTAATGACCCAATCAGTCATTTTTGGAAATTTTGTAAAATTTACTATTTTAACCATCCTTATACAGACCCCGAGCTATATTTTGAAGTTTTTTTTCATGATTTGAGTAACAAACTATAAATGTGTATGTTTTGGGTTTTGAAAGGCTAAAGTTGTTAAAAAATAGTTTTGGTGTCTTTTGGAGTTTTGAGTGTTGGAATGGAATTACGTTAATTCCATTAATCCCGAAATATGGATATTGATCAAGAGAGTTATCAATTTCATATTCGGAGTCTTTTTGAGGATTTTAGGTCCAAATTTGAAACAATGTAAAATTTTATCCTTTGGGTTGACTTTGGTCGACATTCGGAATTTAGATGCTCGAATTAGAATTTTGAGAGTTTTGTTGGATTTGAGGGATGATTTTAGGCCCAGGTGAGGTCTTGTTTAAATTTTTAGAGGTCTAAGCTTGATTTTAGCATTTTGGGTGTGATGTCCCTTTCATAGATGTTGAGTCAATGAGACCTCATATTTGTGTTGAATGGTTTCACTGAATTCGAAATGTCAAGAATAATCAAATTACATATTTTGTTTGTATTTACAGTCTTCTGAATGAATCCTAAGGGTCTATTTGATGATTTGAAATTTGTTTGTGTTTTTTGGTGTCTATTGACCTCACGATTGCAAAGGATCTTTGCTTTTGCAAGGTTCGCATTAGCAAAGACCGGTTTGATTTTGTGAAGGATCAAGTGGTCAGACCTTTGCGAAAGTTTGCGAAAGCAAAGAACTGTTGAAGATCACGAGCTTCGCGTTAGTGAAGGTCTGCTCACAAAGTGAAGGTTGACTATTTTTTGGGGTTCGCTTAAGCAACATCCGAGAGGGTTTTGGCCTGCAATTTTGGGGAATTTCAATGAGATTTCTTATGCTAAATCATTTGGGTAAACCATTGTGACTGCAAAACTTCAAGTCTTTTTTCATCATTGATGGATTTTAACATCAAAACATAGAATTTTGATTGACAATGCAAGGTTTTTCAAGAACATGAGTTCTAAAGTAAATGGTGATTATGAATTGATTTTAATCCTTTTTCAAAATATTTTCTTCAACGAGCTCCAAATGCCTTGGGATGAAATAAGTACTCATATTCTATCTTAGTTTTGCCTTTTTAGTAGGTTTCTTGTCGAGTACCATGTTGTTCGATACTCACCCAGACACATATGTGATCTTTCTTTTTCATCTATTTTCTAAGCTTTCTAAGGGTACATTGAGAGGTAGCTACTTGTAATCCCGGAGGACCCTTTTGTTCCTTACTTTATGTTTTGTTCTATTCGAGAAATAAATGCATAGAGATTTGTATTATGTTTCAAATCCTGCATTATTATACTAGTGGCTTATGCATGTGACAACCAAGTTTTGAGTTTATTGTAGAATGACTAAGTTTTCCACTTTATTGCTATTATTATTTTACTTTCCGTATTTATTTAGTATTGTTGGGTTTGAGGCTGACTTGCTATTAATTTAAATTCATTTATTGTTGATAATGATAACAAAAAAAAGGAGGAGGAAATGATTGTACAAATTAAATTGATTTTTTACTAGCTTTATTTGAGGTAGATGATGATGATTTTTATAGCTCCAAAATTTTGTTTGTGTTCTTAACTTATAAATGTTATGTCAGGAGGAGTAAATAATAACAAAAAAATCCACTTCTAAGAAGTAAATTCTATTTAGTTTGATGACATTATTTATATTTTCTTTTCAACACATATTGAAAGTTCAACATTAACATGTCTCAGTGAAACATTAGACATGATAACTCATTATTATAGAAATTATTATTTTTTGTAATAAATGAGTTCCAATGGAGTTCAAAATAAATTAAAAATTGTAATTACTATTATGTTCACTCAGTTTTCATTATATCATATTGAATCTCTGACTAATTCGGATTCCGGGGAACACTCTCTAACAATTTTTTTCATATTCAAGGCTCAAACTCGAGACCTCTGGTTAAGGATAAATGGATCATATACATCCCACCACAACTATTGTTGGTACTACTAATAACTTAATTCACTCTCACTTGCATATTCTGCAATAAGTTGGATTAGGTTGTTGAGCTCTACCAACAATATTGTGTTGGAGTAGACGTTAATATTCCTTCATCCTTAACTAGTGGTTTCAAGTTCGAGTCTTAGGCATAAGTTACCTTTGTTAGAAAGAGGTTTACCCTTATTTTGGAACTTTACATTATACGAATCTAATTGAGGCTCAATAAGAATATTGGACACTAAGTAAAAAAAAAATTCTTCTTGTACTAATGACAATCAGACATTTGCACCAAAAAAAATTGGGGTGTGTTCAAAGATTATGCGATTAGTCTCATCAAATCTCCATCTTTTAGTGAATAACTCCACAATCTCGTTAATGAAAATATTCACTTTTTATTTGTTTGTGTTCTGTACATATAAAGTATCGTTTTTTTTTGTGCTATTAGTTTAGATTCATTTAATGTTTATTACGACAATTTTTTTTGAAGGACATAATTGTTCATCAATTAGATTAATCTTATTCGTATTTTTAATTATGGTGTAGTATGATGATTTTATAGGTCCAAATAAAAATTTTGTTTTCTTAAATTACTAAATGGCATGGTATTGAATCAAAATCAGGAGAAGTAAATTACAATAGAAATTCGCTAGTAAGATGTAAATTTTATATATGCTGATGTCAGATTTATATTTTCTTTAAAGTTTCTTTTAAACACATATTGAAAGGTAAAAAAAATAACACATCTCAATGAAATATTAAACGAAACAACTTATTATTAATATCATAGAAATTATCATTCTTCTAGATAAAAGAGTTCCAATAGAATTTAGAATAAATTATAAATTATAATTAATATTGTTTTCACTCGGTTTCAATATGTTATATTGAATCCCCAATTAAGTTTCGAGGGAACTCTCTAACAAGATCTTCTTCTTAAAGGCTCAAACTCGAGACCTCTGGTTAAGGATATATGGATTATATACATCCCACCACAACTTTTGTAGGTACTAATAATGACTTAATTTACTTTCTCTAAAAAATTAGGCAATATGTTGGATTTATTTGTTGTGTTCAACCAACAAAGATTTTGGTTGAGTGGAAGTCAGTATCTATTTATCCTTAACCAGAAGTGTCAAGTTCGAGTCTTGGACATGAGTTACCTTAGTGGGAAAGAGCTTTACCCTATATTTGGGGCTTTTTGTTATTCAAATCTAACAGGGTCATAGGTGTGGAAATAAGAGTTAGAAAATAAAGATGTTATTGAACAGAACATATGGTGGGGACCAAAGGGAGGTACTTTTAGCATTTGGTATGAAAATTGGATCGGTCTTGATCGTTTATATCCCCAAACTTATGAATTTTTGGGGTGTCATGTAGATGTTTTCTTGAAAGAGTATGGTTGGGACTTTAGTATTATGCTAGACATCTAGCCTAATAACCTAGTTGAGGATGTTAGAGTAAATGAGAAATTCACTGTCAAATCTACTTGGTATAGCTTCAGAAATAGATCTCCCTCTATTAATGACTTTGACAAGTCGTGGGTCACTGAGATTCCTTTTAAAATTTCCTTTTTCGGATGTAGGGTATGGAGAAAAAGAGTTCATGTGACTGATATGGTATCTTCTTGGGATCCCAACGTTTCTAATTTATGTCTTTTGTAGATCTTATGTGAGGGAAACATTAGAACATTTATTCTTATCGGGGAAATAACAACTTTTATTTGGAATTACTAGGTCCTTGGGTATACGTTAAGCAAACTATGAAGAAATGGTGAGAGCTCCAAGGTAATTGTAGAGTGAAGATGGTTTGTCAAGCATTCCTAATATTATTATTCGGTTTCTATGAAAGACAAAGAATACAAATTTACATGGTGATTCTTATTCTAGTGACAAAGTTATATGGGATATCAATGTTGCCTTTCATAAGTTTGTTAGGTTAAAGTTCAACTTCTTAACTTTCCCTAATAATTGGCCTCGGGTGATTTTTCAATTGTTAGGGTGGTTGAAATGTAATATTGATTGAGCTTTTAGAGGTAATTAAGGTCCAAGTGATGTTGCGCTCTATGTGAGAAATCATGATGACAATCTGGTGGGAGATAAATGCGTACAAATTGTTAATTCAGCTAACTTGGTGGATGAGGCTAAGGCAATATGTGAAGGGTTTCAATATTGTTTTGATAAGGGGTTCTCCAATATTATCTTGGAATCAGATTCACTATCTGTCATTAACATTATTAATGGACCAAGGAGGTTCCTTGTAGTGTTTCAATGGAAGCCAATGAAATAAATAGGATCAGAAGTGTCATTACAGTGAGAGTACAATACTCCTTAATGGAGAAAAATACTCTTGCTGAGTTTTTCACTAACCTAGTTTATAGTTTTGCTGATACATATGAATTCAATTCATTTAAAGAAGTTTCAAGTAATGGTAAGAGAATTATCAATCTTGATTAATATATCACTCCAATAATGAGAATTAAGAAGGTGAGCTCAACTAATAGTTACAATTAAGAGTTAGAAGGTTCACTATCTATTGGAAAAGTTACACTACTGAGATACAAGCAAGGCTACAAAAGAAGTTTTTGGATCGATGTCGAGTTAAGTTTGAAGAAATTTTGATTGGTTGACAATACTTTGAACCCGGTGAGAGCTTTGAGGTGTTCATTTGATACTAAATAAGGCTTAAAAGTATTAATCATTAACATTAGATAAGCCGAACTTAATTTAACTCAATCACAATTTTCTAGTGTAACATATTTGAAATAGTAGTCCAATTAAATATATAGACTTTTTATGGTGGTATTAATTCATATTGAGGGATTATATTGATTGAAGGATAGGTGATGAACGGGAAAAATTATTGTAAGTTAAGTTAGAATACATGATAGCAGTAATAGAGTTGAGTTGGCTTCTTTAGCACTAAAATTGTTGGCTACTAACACCTATAGTTTGCGATCTTGTTAGAAAGCAACTGAGTTCCCCACAGAAGATAATGGTAATTATTCACCACAAAAAAGGAATGAAGTTGTGAGATATCAGATCTAAATTCTTGACAAATTGATTATGAAATTAGAAAATAACTCAAAGTGGTAGAAACTTATCTGACATCATCATTTCATATTCGTCTATACTTGAGCCTATATCTAGCTCACAGAAATGGTAAAATTAGTGCCAGCCATTGGCGTGAAGGAGACTTTGTCAAATGAAATTATTCTTGGTTTAATCTCTTCAAGTTAAGTTGTGAGATATCAAATCTAAATCCTTGACTAATACAGTTTGAAATTAGAAAATATCTCAAAGTGGTTAAGACTTACCTAATATCATCATTTCAAATTTATCCTAGATTGGGATCCAAATCTAGATCACATAAGTGGTAACACCAGTTCTAGCCATTGGCAGGGTGGAAACTTGATCAGATGAAGTTATCCTTGGTTTGATCTCTTCAAGTGAACTTGTAAGATATCATATCTAAATCCTTGACGAATTGAGTTTGAAATAGTAAAATAACTCAAAGTGGTAGAGACTTACTTGATATCATCATTTCAGATTCATCCCAATTTGAAATCCAGATCTAGCTCACAGAAGTGGTAACCATAGTGTCAAGCGTTGGCGGAAGGAAGCTTCTTCTAACGAAATTATCCTTGGTTTAATCTATTCAAGTGAAGTTGTGATATATCGGATCAAAATCCTTGACGAATTGAGTTTGAAATTGGAAAACAACTCAAAGTGGTAGATACTTACCTGATATCATCATTTCAGATTCGTTTGGGTAGACATATAGATCTAGCTCACATAAGTAGTAACACTAGTTATAGCCGTCGGTAGGGAGGAAACTTCATCCAACAAAATTATCCCTGGTTTAATCTCTTCAAGTGAATTTGTGGGATATTAGATCTAAATTCTTGATGAATTGAGTCTAAAATTAAAAAATAACTCAAAGTTGTAGAGACTTACCTGATATCATCATTTCAGATTCTTTCAGATTTAAGTCCTGACCTAGTTCATAAAGAGTAACACCAGTGCCAGTCGTTGTCCAGAAGGAAACTTCATTAAATGAAATTATCCTTGTTTAGTCTATTCAAGTGAAGTTGTGAGATATCAAATCTAAATCCTTGACTAATTGGATCTGAAATTGGAAATTACCTCATTGATGTAGAGACTTACCTGATATCGACGTTTCTGATTTCTCCCAAGTTGAGATCCAGATCTAGCTTATAGAAGTGGCATTCGGGTTGAGATATAGATCTAGCTCACATAACGGGTAATACCAGTTATAGTCGTCGGTAGGAAGGAAACTTCATCTAATGAAACTATCCTTGGTTTAATCTCTTCAGGTGAAGTTTTGGAATATTAGATCTAAATCCTTCATGAATTGAGTCTAAAATTGAAAAATAACTCAAAGTTCTAGAGATTTACCTGATATCATCATTTCAATTCATCCAGATTTGAGTCCCGATCTAGTTCACAAAAGTGGTAACACCAGTGTCAGTCGTTGGCCAGAAGGAAACTTCATTAAACGAAATTATCCTTGTTTAATCTATTCAAGTGAAGTTGTGAGATATCAAATCAAAATCATCGACTAATTGAATCTGAAATTGGAAAATACCTCAATGATGTAGATACTTACCTGATATTGACATTTTCGATTTCTCCCAAGTTGAGATCCAGATCTAGCTTATAGAAGTGGCAAAAATAGTGCCAGATCTCTCTCTCTCTCTCTCTCTCTCTCTTTCTCTATATATATATATATATATATATATATATATATATATATATATATATATATATATATATACGTACATCTATATGTATATGTATGTATATACATAGATATGTACGTACATTTATATGTATATGTATGTATATACATAGATATGTATATATATTTATATGTATATGTATGTATATACATAGATATGTATATACATTTAGATTTATATGTATATATATACATAGATATGTATATACATTTAGATGAATATGTATGTATATACATATATATGTATATACATTTAGATGTATATGTATGTATATACATAGATATGTATATACATTTAGATGTATATATATATATATATATATATATATATATATATGTATATACATAGATATATCTGTGTATATATGTATATACATAGATATATATGTGTATATATGTATATACATAGATATATATATGTGTATATATGTATATACATAGATATATATGTGTATATATATATACATATATTTCGTCTCCGTGCAAGTTTCACGTTTTGTCTTGGAACTAAAATTTCAAGTTTTGTCTCCGTGCAAGTTGCCGATGCGGGATTAATCCAGCTAGTGCGGGGCCTCTGTGGTGGGATGGGGTCCGCCATGGCGGTCCAGTCGTAAGTTAAGTCGGGGAAAACCCTAATTTTGTTATTTTCTGCAAAAGTGCATTCTTAAGAGCTAAGGGACAACACAGGGTGAATTTTGATAGTTTTCCACGATTTCTAGCTCTAAAGGTAATAAAATTACTCCCCTAATTGGTATTTTGATTCCTAGAACTTAGAATCTTGAGTAATTATCGTTGACTGAGGCTTTTGGCCTGAAGTTAATGGTGGAAAAAGCCCTAGTTGAGTATTAGGATATTGGGTTTGGCCTTGGATTGATAGTTTGATTATTATCCGGGTAAGTAAGGCCTTGTTTATTGATCCTTGTGTTAATTACTTGTTTATAAACCAAGAACAAGCTGAAAGACTTCACAAAGGGAAGGCTCAAATGTCTTGGGAATATTTAAGCTTGGCTTTGAGGTAGGTAATGGTTTGATTTCTTTTTGTGTGATATATGCAGGTTAATTTCTTCATTTTATGCGTGCATGTATGCAAATAGGATAATGTTAATCAACTCTAATGAAATTATTTTGTGTGAACAATACATGCCAAGAACTTGTTACTTGATTTTATGACTATGAGTAATGATCATTATGGGTGTGATTGTAACTGTGGTTGTGCTGACTGGATCGGGTGTCATGTTCAAACACATATATTGGATTAGGTGTCATGTTTCAACACATCTATATTGGATTAGGTGTCACGTTCTAACACACTAATAATTTGGGTGTGCGTTCCATGAGAGAACCACTTGTGATTATTACGTTCATGTTACCTGTGATTAATACTGGGAAATTGTATGTTGTTTCTAGAATGATAACTGAACTATGTATTTTATATTAGTTGTGCTCATTGTGTTGTAATTTCTGGTATATATTGTGCTTAACAGAGTAGCCACGTTATCCTACCAGTACAACATAGTTTTTTTGTACTAATACTGCACTTTCTCTTTCTTGTTGAGTACAGGGCCTCTTTAGGCAGATACTGGCAAACATCAGTTAGGAGATTATTGATCGTAACTAGATTCAAGAGTGAGCCAATTCTTTCCAGCTGTCATGGGTCCTTCTTTTGTTTAGTCTATTCTCTTCGAACTCAGACTAGGTGTTTCGACATTTATTATATTATTTCGGGGGTTGCATCCCCTCTCTCTAAGACTTTATGATTTTAGAGTTTTGGTCCAATGACTTTTAGTTCGATGGGTTGAATTTCCTCAATAGTTGATTGTTATAACTTGTGATTCTGTGGGAACTCCGTATTTTATTCAGTCATTAAGACCTGCTTCCGTATATTTAACTGATTGAGTTTCATTAATTACTTAGTTGGGTTGTAGTAATGGTTCTCCCATAGGAGGGATAATGTGGGTGTCAATCACGACGGTTGGGGTTGTGACAAAGTTGGTATTAGAGCCCTAGGTTCATTGATCTCATTATACCAAAATGAGTCTAGTAAAAGTCTTACAGAAAGGTAGTGAGACATATGTATTTTTCTCCGAAAGGCTACAAGACTTCAGGAAATCTCTTTGTTTTTTTATTATTTCGTTCTATGAATTGATTCCAATTGGTACCTAATATCCTTCACTCTTCAGTCCACACATGGTTAACACATGATACAGCGGCATCAGGCCCATAGCTCTCATCGATGAGCCAGCAATGGAGTCTATAACCAGAGGTCGCGGTCGAGGTAGGGGTAGGGGAAGAGGAAGGAGAAAGAGCCTAGGAAGAGTGGCACTAGCCAGGGGTGGATACCCAGCTGAGAATGTTCCTAGGTAAGAGGCCCCTCTTGCACCCCCAAGAAGAGGTAGAAGAGAATATAGAAATTGAAAACAAGGAGGATATTGGACGAGAGGAGGATGCACAGGCTAGGAATACCGGCATTTCTCCCTTAGACTCAGTGTTAGATCAGCAGATCATGACCTTTATGAAGGGTTTGGTCAGCCTCGAAGTCCTTGCCACAATGCAAGCAGCTCAACAACCGGCCTACTTCCCCATTGCTGCTACTATTACCAAGTTGGCTGGAGCACCAGGCACTAATGCCTATTTCCATTCCCTATTGGGTCTTATGATGACTGGTAATGAGCATGAGATGTTGACTAAGTTTTTGAAACTGAAGCGTCATGTGTTCCATGGTTCTGAGATTGAGGATGCCTATGAGTTCATTTTGGATTTCTATGAGACGATTCACAAGTTGGCCATTGTACACCAGCATGGAGTAGAGTTCGTGACCTTCAGTCTACAAGGTGAGGCTAAGCAGTGGTGGAGGGCCTATGTGGAATTCAGATCGCCAGTCTTTCCCCCACCCACTTTGACGCAGTTCCATGCTTTGTTCCTGGAAAAGTATGTGCCCCAGACCTAATGATTGCAAGAAGGATGAGTTTATGGTTGTTGGACCAGGGTGGTATGATTGTAGTTGCCTATGAGGCGAAGTTCCATTCCTTGTCCAAATATGCTACCCAATTGATAACTTCAGAGGAGGAGAGGTTTCATATATTCATCAAAGGATTGTACTCCAGGTTACATGTATTCTCTGTTCACATAACCTCTGCACGTAAAAGTTTTAATGAGGTGAAAGAGTTTGTGAAGAAAGTAGAAGGAGTTCGACGTGATGGGCAAGCCAAGGCCTTGACTAAGAAGCCTAAGAGCACAAGTAACTTTCAGGGCTCCTACTGAGGTTCAGGTAGGCCGACACTTGCAGCACAACCAATTCAGTCAGCCATGCCCGATTTTATAGTTGGTTACTCAAGAAATCCACAACATCTTATTCAGTATAATCAAGGATCCACACTTGGGTCAGGTAGAAGTCCATTTTTTGACCACATTTGTTACAATTATGGAAAAACTGGGCATATGAGGAGGGATTGTCCCCATTTGTACATGTCTAACCCCGTGCAATAGTAGAGTAGAGCAGTGGTGCCAGCAGGCAGCACTAGTAATGGTAGATAGGTGTGGAGGAGATCAATGAGGACATAGATGCTAGGGAAATGGTAATGCAGGTAGAGGAGTAGTGCATCTAGGCAAGAAGGTTGCCCATCCGGATAACAGGGCTCAGTTTTATGCCTTTCCCGATAAGATCGAGGCTGAGGTGTCTAATGCAGTGATCACATATACTATTCTTGTCTGTGACTGGATGGCTAATATTTTGTTTTATTCGGGTTCTACTTATTCATAGTATACCACTAAATATATGTTGATAATTCTTTTCCTATTACTACCTCCTTGGTTCTACAAGTAGCAATAAGACGAGTTCAAACACTTCTAAGCGAAAGAATTACTAATACGTGCAAGAACCTATTTGAGAATTGCTTATTTACTAGTTTTACTTTGTTAATTACCCATGGTTCCCACAACCCTAGTTATGGATTTAGTTACCCATGCAGGCAAGATCACAATTCATAATTTATAAGGAATAAATCATGAACTTACTTCAACAATAAGAATAAACCCAGAAAATCAACTTGAAACTGTAAGATAAATCTTCAAACCAAATTTGGAAATTGAATTATTGCCAAAGTTTGCAAAAACCAATCTCCAAACAAAACAAGAACAATACTAACAATGTCTAACCCCAAAAATGAGGTTTTAATCCCTATTTATAGAAAACATTGTCCTAAATTAAAAGGAATTGAAATAAGGAAAGTTTGTTCAAAAAAGCGGCATTGATCGACGACCCCTACTAATGGTCCATCGACGGAACGACGGTCCATCGACTGCCTCCGTCAGTCCAGACTTGGAATATTTTTCTCTCCTTCAGATTGCACCTTCTCTAAATCAATCGACGTACCAACAACACGATCCATCGATGCACCTATGGTCCGTCAATGACCTCCAACTTTTCCAACTTCGGGTACTGGAACTATCTCTAGTCAAATCAACGATCTGCGATCCCTTTCATAGTTCCACACTTGGTCAGATTTACCCAAGTTTCTCCATCAGTCTGATTTGCAATCGACGGTCACTACCTATGGATCGTCGATTGAACGACGGGCCGTCGATGGCCTTCGTAGGTCGTCTTTCTGCACTATTTTCTAGCTGCCTTCTACGTTTTTATTCTGGACATCTTTCCTACAAAACAAACATAAAAACATGTTAGAACTACTACAAATAGGCTCTAGAAGCACACAACTCTTAAACAAAAAGCATTGAAAGCACCGTGAAATCACGGTACATCAACACCCTCAAATTAAATTTGTTGTTTGTCCTCAAACGACGCACTATGACTCAAAACCACACTTATACAAAAGTATACTCTTTTAAGCTTTTGCAATCACATGGCTATCAATTCCGACTCTTTCTTTGATTTAGTGCATGCTCACGCTCTCAGGTTTGACAAGCTAACTCATGTAGATCACACCATGACACAAAATCACCATGCACAGATATTTGCCTCTCACCAAGGTACCAACTTTCCAACATTGCAACTAGTGCCCTCACTATAAAAGAAATCCTCATTTTTTGCAGTGATTTTAATTTTAGGTACAAGGATTTTTATTCAACACTCATGCTCAAGAACAAGTTCATACATAGCTAGTACTTGTCTCCATAGTCTTGCCCTTATTTTCACTGCTTAAGTTCACCACATTATACTCTAGGATCACAGTAGGACTTTATTGGATTGTAACATAGGTTCAGGGTTAGGTATGGTACATATGGGTACATTTCAGTGACTTTTTGCCCTCCTTGACATTACTTCTAAGCTTTCTACCTCTTTTCGTTGTCTTTTACGCCCTTTTTTTCATCTTTGCCTTGCTCCTTTGTTTTGGATATCACTCTTACTTCTTTTTGTCCAACTTTTTCTTTTCAAACTCTTTTCTTCTTTTCTTTTACTTTTCTTTTCCTTTTCATTCAATTGATAATTTCACCAAGTCACATATTTTACTCACTTTCTCTTTTCTTTTCAACATTCAACTTTTTTCATACCCATTTTCAGGTTCTCACTCATAGTAGCACCCTCAACTCATGGTTTTTCCATGATTTGAGGTACACAATACCCGAGGTCGGGTCAGGGCCAAGACGAGGTCATTTTCTGTATTATCCACCCTCAACTTAGGCTTTTGGCCTAAGTCCAGGTGCACATGACCAAGGAGGGATCGGGGCCAAAACATCAAACCTTGGGAAGGTGAGTTGGTGATAAAAAAATAGGTCTAGTATAGGCTCAACAGATTTGGATCAAAAGGGATAAAACTTTCATTTGGTTAACTTCATTTTAGGCTAGATGTTTCCTAATTCGAACAAGGGCATATGATCATTTCCTAGTCTTCTAATGCAGATTCTCTTTGCAGGACTAACCGAGCAAGTTCTAGCTAAGTACCAAATGTTGAACACTCCAAACTCCTAACACTTTCTTGACACCTCATTACATTATCATATTTTCATATTTCCCAGTTTAGGTGTTAGTTGAGGTTCATGCAGCAGGTGTCTATCTATGTCATGCTTAGAGCTAACACGTTCAACTCATTTTCACCTATTCATGCAAGCACTTTCTAGGACGGGATATCATGTAATTTCAGCCATCATGATTCATCTTTCCTGTTTTTATACTTTGTACAAATAACGACATGCCGGTTCAACAGAAAATTAACCAGACTCTTGAGGAAAAAGAACACAGGCAAGAAAACCCCAAGAGAGGATTGTGAGTTGGGTTACTCAGACTTCACCCTAACACTCACTTTCCATTTACCCCACCCCCAACAAAAAGATCATGCCATTGTCCCCAATGCATAGAAAAAAATATAAGTACATTGTGGTAGGTGAAGCAAACCTGAGGCGCATAGCGCCGACGATCTCTCAACAAGTGGATGGGTACGGTTTCCCGAAACCCGCAACATCAGTACTTGGGTCACTCTCAGTGGTGCTCACATCAATATTTGCACCATCAGTGGTGCTCCTCTCACCGATCACTGGTATGGAACTAGACGCCCCAGCAACCATCTCTCGTACCCTAATCTAGCGGGCCTTCTCATCTTCCAACGAAGCCCTCCTAGCATCCTCGAAGTCCGTCCTCTCTTTCTTCCTCGAACGGGCATCATCTCCTGCATCAGTAGTGCGGCTAGAACGGTGCCTCTTGGCACGACCACGTGGCTCAAACTAAGGCTTGAACAAAGTGTCAAGCACTGTGTCCTCTACTAGCTCGATAGGCACACTCCCCAGCTCAGTCCCCCTCATCTCTAGAATAGCATCCATATCCGCTTGCAAACTAGCCACCGCATTCTAAAGAGTAGTGAGATCTATGGTAAATGCTAGTCGTGCTAGCACCCTCAACTCGAAGGCGTCAAGGCGCTGATGAACCGCGTGAATTTTTTGCTTTGTATGCTATCCCACCTCTTCTATATTTGGTCCTCAACCTCAGCAATGGATTTCTGCATCCAAGGCTATATGTGGCAAAGCAGGGTGGTCATCTGGGCCTCTAATCTCTTGCCCCGTGCTAAGGGGACCAATACTGCAGATGGGGGAGTGGACCTTGATGAGTTGGGGGCTCAACTGGCGGCATAGGCAGAATCAGCCGGGGTGGTATCAACAGACTCTGAAGTAGCAGGGTCAGCCCCTTAGGCTAACTCCACAGTGTCCGCCAAGTTCTCACTCAATGCAACTCAACTCTTGGCCCTCTATGCGGTGCTTCTCCATTAGCCTCATCATTGATGATACCTATATCAAAAGTCCCCACCGGACTATGAAGTGTGTCACGGTTCCAAATGGGCACTCCGGCATCCCTGTACAAATGGAAGATGAGACAAGCAAAGGGGTAAATAGTAGAGATTATGAAAGCCCTCTCATGGATCAATATGATAAGAAACTTCGCGAAATCTATCTCCAACCCCACCACCAAAGATAATACCACCACCGCCCTATCCCATGTAAGGACATTATCAACATTCGTTGTCGATAGACGGTGTCGGACCAACAACCAGAAAAACTTGGTTATAAAGGTGAGGGTGGCCTTCTTAATCAACCCTCGGGGGTCTAACACCCAGTTTGCACTATCACCCTCAATCGCCAAATGCTTGGCTAGCCATTTTTTCATAGTCTCTCGCTGCTTGGCTGTCCTCTAAAATGCACCACTTTTGACAGTCTCCCACCGGTAGTCAAATTTTGGAGTCAAGGGGGCCACTGTGTCTTAGTGGTAGGGACATATAAGAACCGGCGGAGAGTGGCCGACGAGATGTCCACCTGGAAGCCTCGGACTAGCACAGAGGTGAGCGGGTCATGTTTGGTAGGTCTTGCCCGCCTGTCGATAGAACCTCGGAGAGTAGCCACATAGGAAGTGTAGAACTCCCTGACTATCTCCTCACTGTAGGTACCCAGACTCCGATCCATCTACTCTAACTTGTGCCGGGTAAACAATCTGTGCACCTCGGGGACAGCGTGCAAACTCTATGTAAGAACCCGGCGCTCTACTGTCACCAACTGGTCATCACCCCCTTCTCATTCAACATCTTCGAGTCTCTGTATACTTGGTGCTGCCCATCGACGCACCCCCTGTTGGGTTTCTCAGCAAAGGGTGCGGGCTCATCTGCTCAGGATGCAGGTGCAGACTCTGAGCTATTAGCCTCATCAAACAAGTCTTGGTGGTTGTGAATCTCGGACCTCGTGGCTCCCAAAGAGGCAGAACCAAAGGCAGTGGCTGCATCTGACCTAGAATATTAGGTCGACCCAGATGTAGAAGCAGATTTGGAGCCTGATGCTCCTTCAGAGGTAGAGGCAGCCTCGAAAGGTGAGCCAGTTAGTGTGTGCTCCTCATCAAACTGGGAGGCAGTGACTACGCCGGGAACCACCTTCTGAGGGGTACCCCTAGTAATTCATGCAGCAAGTATTAGGGTAGTGGAACCCGGAGAAATGTATGCAGGATCTTGTTCATTGTTAGAGGTTTCAACCATCTGACGTGATGGGACAAGTGACTTGGATTTGCCCTGTTTGACGTAGACCACATCCTTTCTAGGATCCATGTGTACCTCTAGAGCAGTTTTTATTCTCAACACAACATTACTACTCACTCGAAACAAACAGAACGAACAAAGGAAACAAATATCACAACACAGTTCAGTTCTACAATTTCAAGTTGACGAGCACTATCGACGGTCCGTCGATAGGGTCCGTCGTTGTACACTTAGAATTATTTGACTTTATCAAAAATTTCAGACCTCTCAGATCGAAACGACGGACGTGCATAATGTCTCATCGATCAATCGACGGACCATAGTCCACTTCCGTCGTCTAACAATTAGAATAATTTTTAAGATATGTGAAAACAAGTTCTCTGAATGAAACGACGGACGTGCAAAACGGTCTGTCAATTAATTGACAGATCGTAGTCCACTTTCGTCGTTTAAGACTTCAAAAATTTAAGCGTGGGTCCAATCGATGGACCCCATTGATGACCCGTCGAATGATCGACGGTCCGTCGAAGGGGTCTCGTACTGTTGGCCTGAGATAGACTTCAAAACTTTTTGCAAGATGAACTTTGTGCCATCTCTTCACGAATCTCATCTTCTGCTGGGTTGTTTGTAGCTTGCACTGCATAGGTGTTTCTCCCAGTATCCGACTTTCTAGTGCTCCAAGCCTTGTTGTTGCGAGATATCTTCTCTAACTTTTCTGCGATCTCTGTACATGTTCACTCTCTATAGGAACCCCCCGCAATAGTATCGAGCACTGCTTATTATTATTATCATCTTGACCTCTGTAAAAGTACTCTTTCAACGACTCTCCAGGTAGTGCCACAAAGTTGTTCACTTGATTATGTGGTTGAGCTTCTTGTATACTGGGTAATATCTTGCTAAGAATACATCTCAACGAATCCCAAGTATAATTGTAGTTGTAGGGTAGTAGAATAAACCATATCACGGCGTCTCCTGTCAGTGATAAAGGAAAAACTCGCAGCCCGATGACATTCATATCCAAGTCTGTCCTACCCACACAACTCTTGTAGATAGACCTCAGTTTGTCTATGTAAGCATATGGGTCCTCTGATGGAAGTCCGACAAACAAACCTCTCGGCATCTGCATCAAACTACTCGTCACTACGAATGTGTGCCCTTGAGGTAGAGGAGGTAGGACAAGAGGTCCATTAGAGTCTGTGATGTTCACATTTCCCCTATAGTAATCTTGAGGTCGTGGTATTATGGGTTGCATCCTCAAAGCATTCTCCAATTGATTTTCAACCTGACTTGATTTTGTGCCTCAACCAGTAATGAAGGTTGACGGGTTGCCCCATCACCTATATTGCTGGGTTCTATTGATTTTCCATCCTTCTCAATGTACGGTTTAGTTGTGGATCGAATGGAATGAGTGGTTCTCCTCGGCTCCGTGTACTTGGCATACACTAGAGCTAGTCCTGAAAGAAACAAAACAAAAAGAAAACGTAAAATTAGGAAATAGTTGACTAAATTTCAATTATGTAACAAAATTTAATCTAAAATCCAGATTCCCCGGCAGCAGCGTGAAAATTTGATACGCTCAAATTGCAACTCTCTAAAGAAGTATAAGCGGTCGTAATCAAGTAAAGAACCCGACTAGTAGGTTGGGGTCGATCCCACGAGGAAAATGGTTTAGACTTAACTTCAAGATACAATTATGTCTATTTAGCCAAGATTTTTCTGAAAACAGGTAATTAAGGGGAGGGGGGTTTGAAACAAGTTTCTTAAACACTTCTAAGTTAACAAGTGAACGAAAGTAAAAAGTGAGTTTTTATCAAGTTGTGAGACTAACTAGGGTATATGTGTTCCCCATAGGTTCATAACGTCGTATCCTTAGCAATAGCAATTCTTCCCTAGTATTTTGCATGTAAAGTGGTAAGTTATGTATCTCTAAATCCTTGGTCCGGCATCTATAAAATTTCTCCCTGTATATTGGTACGGCTACGTGTGTATAAGCTATTAACCCTTACCTTTACTTCATATTAGACATCATAATCGATGTATGACTTAATTATCACTTTGTACTAATCGACACTAGCCTATTAGATAGTATCCCAGTAAATATATGTTGATAATTATTTTCCTATTACTACCTTCTTGGTCCGACAAGTAGCAACAAGAAAAGTTCTAACGTTGGCCACCATCAAAAAGACTTCTAACTGAAAGAATTACCAATACATACAAGAACCTATTTGAGAATTGCTTATTTACTAGGTTTACTTTGTTAATTACCATTGGTTCCCATAACTCTAGTTGTGGATTTAATTATCCATGCAAGCAAGATCACAATTCATAATTTTTAAGGAAGAAATCAAGAAATTACTTCAACAATAAGAGTAAACCCAGAAAATCAACTTGAAATTGCAAGATAAATCTTCAAACCAAATCCGGAAATTGAATTATTGCCAAAGTTTGCAAAAACCAATCTCCAAACAAAACAAGAACAATACTAACAATGTCTAACCCCAAATATGAGGTTTTAATCCCTATTTATAGAAAATATTGTCCTAAATTAAAAGGAATTGAAATAATAAAACTTTTTTCAAAAACGCGGCATTGATCGACGACCCCTAAACGACGGTCCGTCGACTGCCTCTGTCAGTCCAGACTTAGAATATTTTTCTCTTTTTCATATGGAACCTTCTCTGAATCAATCGATGGACCAAAAACACGGTTCGTCGATGCACTTACGGTCCGTCGATGCCCTCCGTCGCTCCATCCTTAGAATTTCTCCAACTTCGGGTACTGGAACTATCTTTGATCAAATCAACGGTCTGCCAGGACGGTCCGTTGATCATCCCTTCCGTAGTTCCACACTTGGTCAGATTTCCCCTAGTTTCTCCATCAGTCTGAATTGCAATCGATGGTCACCACCTACGGATTGTCGATTGAACGACGAGCCATCGATGGCCTTCGTACGTCGTCTTTCTGCACTATTTTCCAGATGCCTTCTGCGTTTTTATTCTGGACATCTTTCCTGCAAAAAAAATATAAAAACATGTTAAAACTACTACAAAAAGGCTCTAGACACACACAACTCTTAAGCAAAAAGCATTGAAAGCATCATGCAACCATGGTACATCACTCGTCAGCTACTATCGCCGGTTTGTGAAGGATTTTACTTCTATTGCTACGCATTTGATAAAGCTAACTAATAAGGAGGTGCCTTTCGAGTGGACTGACAAATGTGAAGAGAATTTTCAGAAACTCAAGACTCTTCTTACCACAAAGCCCATTCTGATATTGTCAGTGGAAGGTAAAGATTTCATTGTTTATTGTGATTTTCAAATTCAGGCTTGGGTGATGTGTTAATACAGGAAAGAAATGTCATAGCTTATGCATCGCGACATCTGATGGTGCATGAGAGAAATTACCCATCACGTGATTTGGAGCTGGCAGCGATAGTGTTTTCTCTCAAGATTTGGCGGCATTACCTTTATGGTATCAAGTGTGAAATTTTTACTGATCATCGTAGTATATAACATGTATTGGCTCACAAGGACCTGAATTTTAGGCATAGAAGGAGGATGGAGTTATGCAAGGATTATGATGTTAGCATCCAATTTCATCCATGTAAGGCAAATGTGGTGGTGGACACACTAAGCCGGAAGACGATAAGTATGGGTATTTTAGCTTGCTTGGGTGTATCCAAGCAAACTTTAGCCAAGCAAATTCATACCTGGAGTGTAATTTCATGCAGTTGGGAATCTCAACAAAAGGTGGGGTATTAGTTAGCATTGAGACCAGTCCCACTTTCATTGAAGAGATCAAGGACAAGTAGTTTGAGGATTGAGAGTTTGAATGAGCTTAGAAAGAAGGCATTGTCTGGTAAGGAACAAGATGTGGTTCTGGATGCGGGAGGTGTGCTCAGTTTTAAGGGAAGAAATTGTGTTCCCAGAGTGGGTGACCTAATTCACAAGACACAATCCGATGGTTCGTGATATTCAACTAATCCGGGTGTGACCAAGATCTACTGTGATTTGAAACGGGAAAGTTATAGCTGAGTTTGTGGATAAGTGTTAAAATGTCAGCAAGTAAAGTATGAGCACCAAAGGCCTACACGTTTACTTCAGCAAATGCCAATTTTGGAATGTAAATGGGAAAGATAGCTATGGTTTTTGTGGTTGGTCTTCCTTAGACCTTGAGAAAGTTTCACTCTATTTGGGTAGTGGTTGACAGAGTGAGTCATCGCACTTCATTCCAATCAAATTAGACTATAACGTTTAGCAATTGGCTAAGTTTTATGTGAAAGAGACAGTGAGACTGCATGCGGTGCCCCTTTCTATCATCTCAGACCATGGTTCGCAGTTCACATCAAAGTTCTGGGAAAATAGCATAAGGAGGTAGGCACTAAAGTGAGTTTTAGCACAGCTTCCATCCGCAGATAGACGGGCAGTCAAACAGAAATATTCAACTGCTAGAGGACATATTTAGGGCATATGTGATTGACTTTGGAGTGCATTGGTATAAGTTTCTACCATCGTGTGTGTCCTCTTATAATAAAAGTTAGCACTCAAGGATTAACATGGCACCGTTTCAGGAACTTTATGGGAGGAAATGTAGATCACCCATAGGGTGGTTTGAGGCTGGAGATGTCAAACATATGGTGGTTAATTTGGTGAAAGAGGCTCAGGATAAGGTGAGAAGTATCTAAGATAATCTTCTAGCACCCCAGAGTCGACAGAAAAAGTATGCAGACTGCAAGGTAAGGGACACTACATTTTAGGATAGTGAACAAGTTCTTCTAAAAGTATCACCCATAAAGAATGCGATGTAATTTTGCAAGAAGGGAAAGCTTAGTCCTTGATACATCAGAGCATTTGAGATTCTTGACTGTGTAGTGCCCCTGGCTTATGTGTTGGCTTTACCCCCTAGCATATGTGGATTCCACCCAGTGTTCCATGTGTCCATGTTGAAGAAGTATCATGGAGATGGATACTACATCATAAAGTGGGACTCAATTTTGTTAGACAAAGGCCTTTAGTTTCAGGAGAAATCGGTTGCAATTCTTGATCGCGATGTTCGAAAGCTAAGGTACAAGGAGGTAAAGTTCGTGAAAGTTCAATGGAAGCCTCATCCAGTTGAAAAAGCTACTTGGGAAACCGAGAAGGACATGCAAGATAAGTATCTCCAGTTATTCGAAAATTTAGGGACTAATCTACTCTTGCATTAGCCTATTTCTCCTAATTTGTCACTCGGGGACGAGTGATAGATAAATTGATATCGATTGTAACGACTTCTTCCTCTCATTATGGAAAATCCCATAATGAAGGAATTCGGAGCAGAAAACTTTTGAGTAGTGACTTGAAAATATCTAGCCAAGTCCAGACTTGGACAAAATCAAAGTCAGGTGAGGTCTAGAGAAATATGGTAATGAATAAGGATATAATTATATATTTGATTTGGACATCCAAGGCGTTAAAGAGCATGTACAGATTTACAGAATCGAATTCAGGAGAGTAGAACTCTCAAAAATAATCTTGGCGTGAAAGGGTTGTTTTAGAACGTCCCGGGTTGAAGGTATTTTGTGAAATCGGAGCTTGGAGTCAAATTCTGAGGTTTTGCCTCCGTGAAAGTTGCCAGGGCAGGATTAATCCAGCCAGGATAATCACCATCTATGTATTATAAGAGAAATAGTAATGGTTTTTGTTTTATGTTGAATGGACATCTTCCACCTAATAATATAGTCTTTTGGATAGCATTGTAGAAACAATAATTGTTTTTATGTTGAACAAATATCTTCCACCTAATAATTTAGTCTTCTAGACAGTGTTATGTTGTTCAGTCTATGACAATTGTACTAGCACAGATCAATTAATGCTTGAGATTGAAAGTAGAATTGATGGCCTAACAGACCAATAAGAATTTTTTATTTTCCAAAAAACAGAAGAGAAACTTTCCAGAGCAATAAATGTAAAAGAACAAAGATACAACACATGGGTCGTTGTAAATGAGAGCATGAAACAGGTGGCATCGAAAGAACAAAGAGAAAAGGGATATTAACAGCTTAACCTTTTGTATATCCACAAGGAAAAAGACGGGAATATATATATATATATATATATATATATATATATATATATATATATATATATATATATATATAACAAGGTGTATGAGACCCCGAGATGCCTTTACAATCAACTTAATATATCATAACATAAAGTAAAAGAAATGAGCAGGAATTTAAAACTTTTCAATACAATCGAATTCTTTTATAAAACAAGCGGAAATCTAACATCATTGTCTCAAACCATCTAATACAAGAGATAAAATCTTGGGACACGGCCCATACAATAGTCCAACACATAAAATAAAAACATAAAATAAAGTGATGATCAAATCCTCGAACACAATGAGGACTCACCAAAACATCACGTCCATGATCAACAACAAATCTAGCCACGAGTGTGAGAATTAATGTTGTCGGACCCTATATTGATAAGAATGTAGGCAAGAGTATGCGTTAGTACAATCAAATATTAAATATGATGGTAGCATAACAACATAACCATAAGCATTAGTCAACATAAGACATAAGACATAAGCATAAACAATACATAATAAGCATCATAATGAAAGAGGAATACTTGCTTAAGTAACCCCACTTATCCTTAGACAAGACATAGGTCATCCGCCTCTAGTCAAGCTTGCATCATGGAAGGAATATCTAGCAACACTCTAATCAAATCATCTGCATAACATAATTACATTATTCTTACTTACTTTTAAAGACATGGGGATTCGCCTCAATGTCTAGATTATAAATGCTAATGGATATTCGCATCTTGCCTTACTTACTTTTAGACCGTGGGTACTCACCCCCACAATCTCATCATATGACACGGGTACTCGCATCCATATAATTTCATAAGAAGCATGGGTACTTGCCTTCATATCCATTCATCATGGTAAGAACGTGGGAGCCCACCTATTGTTACATTCTAAGGAGTATGAGAATCACCTCACATGTTACATATGGAGGTCAACGGTAATCACATCTAACCTTATCAATTACTTAAGCTAGTAGTTTAGATTCATTTTAGGTGAGCAATCCTTTCAACCTAGAATCATTCATGTGAGCAAACCTTTCATATTCATACATTCATGCTTAGAAATTCATTATGGGAAGTATCCCTTCCACATCATAACATTAAGAACCAAAATTCATAATCTACACCTTACTCTCAAAGCACTGCATCTCATGACCATCATCTATGCTTTACTCTCAAGCAATTAACATCATACTACTCATATTTGCTTTAATTCCAAGCAATTATAATCATACTTCATCAATCCTATATGGAGATATCTAAGCCACAAAGTTTCCCTTCATGGCATCAACCCATATCATATAAATTCTAACCTAGGTCCATATAATAGGCATGGGTACATGTAATTTAGTCCTAAATGCATGCAATTTTATCAATTCAATCATAAACAATCACAATCCACTCAATTGGATCAACATTTATCATACCCACAACATTGGAAGAAACCCTAACTAGTAATGGGGAAATTCTTCTTCAAATTGTGGAATTCTAGGGTACTCCATAGGAGGAAGGATTCAATGGATGAAAAGTCATCATACCTTGACTACGATGCCCTCCAAAGCTTGAACATTGGGAGACTTGATCTTTACCTAGCTCCAATTTCTTCATTCTTCTTCAACTTCTAGAGAGAGTATTTTTTAGAAGAATTTTTGGGTTTTCTTTTGGGATTTGAGAGAATGACTTGAATGAGGGGTTTTGGGGGGTATATAGGTGGTCTAGACTTAGGCAAAACGACACCACATTGATTTAATTGAAATCGGAAAAGAGTCATATTTCCCTAAAATAATTGCCGGCTCTCTATTGATGAAACCTCAATCGACGGGCCATCGTGACCTATGGTAGGCCCTGGTCAGTCATGGTCCATGATCAAAGAGTTTTGGCCAAATGACGGTTTGCTAGAGCACGGGGCGTGAACCCACCTACGGTCTGTAGGTCCCACAGTGTTCCATGCCTGGACCAATGTAGGTAGCCCTCTCCGTGAGCCCGACTTACGGCTCGTGGCTCGACCCGCAGCGCGTGGTTAGGCCTTCGTGGATGGCACCTGTAAGTCCTGAAAAGTTGCTACATTCCCTCTTTTGAATCTGGGTGTTACTATATATACCCTTAGGTTAAATTCAACATCTAATTAACTAATATTAAATGATAATACTTTAATTTTATTTTATTTTGAATTGCAAGTGATTTATTAGAAAGACAATCATTAATTAAATTATGAATTACAATGGATTGTTTGATATACTTATCATTTTACTTATATTATATTATATAAAGAAGTTGCTATCTTCAATGTTAAATTACCATTTTGCCCTTATTTTGTATCAAAAATAAAAGCATATATCTTATTCATGTCACATTTATATAAAATTAATTCATTGAATACAAATCTTATTAATATTTGTTTTAGTACCTTTTATAAAATGCATGTCTGCTTTTTTTTTCTCCAAAAAATAATTAATTTTAATATTTTTTATGCATGCATCTTCAGTTAAGTGCTCACTTCTATAATTTTCATATATTTAATCTTCTTATTCTTATTTCTTAATCTTGACCTTTCAAATTTCTCACTCAAATAAAAAAAAATGCAAATGATGGATTATTTCTTAAAGATAATAAATTAAAGTAGATATATGTATCTTTTAAAGTTAAATTTCATGTTCTATCTTTTTAATATTTATTTTAATAGTATTTGACCTTTCAAACTTTTATGTGACTTTTCATGTTTTCGTAAATTATTGTATAATTTAACTTTACCGAGAAAGATTTTCATTTATTATTCCTACAATTCTTGTGTGTCGGAGCTTTAAACTCGTGAAATAATGTAACAATTTGCAGTGAAATATATGAGATGCCCTTGTACAGTCACAAGTATGGACAAGAATTCAATTGTTGATGCATTAGAGCTTGGTGCATTTGTTTTATACTTATTTTTAGTAATTAAAATTATAATAATTTTTTTCTATCTCTCTTTATAAAGTTGAGTTGTTTCTTTGTTAGCAACTTGCTTTAATTTCATATTTATGTTGCATGCTCAATTATAGACTATTTTTTATGTTAATTTTGTTTCAGATTTCACTATAGAGACAAGAACAAAAAGGATTTTTTATGTTCTTCTACTTTTAAATTTACATGTACGTTAACTTTCATCTTTAAGAATGAATGTGATAGAATGTATACTCTTCTTCTTCTTCTTTTTTTTTGAAAAAGAGGAAGAATGTAAAAATATAACATTGATAATTAATGGTATATACGTTATATATGAAGATACAATTAAATTTTATATAAAAATAGTAATTATATTTATAAATATTATGATTTTCAAAATATAAATAATAAGACTTTTTACACATTATTTTTTAATATTTAAATTAAGTTAATTAGCTTAAGTGCTTGTGGATAAAAATCTAATATAATATCTTGAAGACTTCATTATAATTACCAGGAGATTCAAAAGGTAATGTAAAAAAGTTAAAAGATTTTTTTTCCTTTATGTTAAAATAAATATCACACAATTTTTTGTACAAAAAGTAAATAATCTCCTATCAAGCTTTTAATTGAGAAAATATTAATATTGCACTACTGTTTGCAGGGGATTAATCTCTCGCAATCTTTTGATCTTCTAACACTATTCTACCAACAAAAAACCTTCTAACACTATCGAAAAATTTAAAGAGAATTTTCAAAATGTCAATATTTTAGCATTTAATGAGACCTGTTATCAACATTTTCAATATTTATTAAAAATGTCAATATTTTAATTTGTTATTCTTCTAATTTATGTATTTTTTTAGTTTTTTTATTTGAAATAATACATTTATTCAATAACAAAAAGGAGAAAATCATGGGATACAATATTTTTAAAAAAAGAACATATCACTTAAAATTCTCATTTAGTAATTGATTGTATTCATTCCAATATGTATGATATGTAAATTTGTATTCATTATGATTTTCATGTTTGAGAGTTGATATAATGGCATTTGTATTTCTTTATTAGTTTGTATTCATTCTAATAATTATACCAAATGGATTTGTAGTTATTTAAGAAGCATATTTGTATCTATATATTTATGTAAACTCATGTTCATTTGAGGATACAACATTAATTTGTATATTTTTTAAGAACATATATTCTTTCTTAAAATTCCAACAATATTTGTATTCCATTCGTCAAAATGTACAAATTTTTACAATCATAGTAACATCAAAATTTGTAATTCAAAAAAAAATGTATTTCATGACAAATGTAATTTTTTTTGTTATGTATTCCACAAGTATATTTTACTCAATGTCTAATTTATAGAACATCTACTAAATATGATTTTATATTATTTTGTATTCCAAGCATCCAACATACAACAAAATCAAAACAATTCAATCATTCACAGTTTGTATGCCAAACAGATTATTTTGAAATATGATTGATGATTATATACTTTCATCCCCTTTTGGTTCTTCTGCATGTGAGAAAGATGCAAAATACTTTAATTCATTGAAGAGATAACTAGAATTGTTGAGGTCGTCCAACAAAGTGTCTTGGATGAGATATTACACTAAAACTCTCAAATTGAATATATTAGTAATCGTCTGACCTTTGAATCCATTATTTGAATAGTAACTTATGCAGATATTCAAATGAAGATCCAACGTATAAAATACAATCCAAATCCATTTTTGAATAACTTTTTTAATAGCCATTTTAGAATCACTTCCAAACGAATTAAAATCGAAAGTTAATGAATACCTGATCCTTTCTATATTTCACCGACAATCTCGAACTTTAACAAAATCAGTCAAATTCACTTTGAAATCTCAATCGATTATTTTAAAGTTTCTTCCTTAATGGAAATAATCGCAAATCAATCGAATTCGCTTCAACAAAGATTGAAAATCTTCTGAATAAATTCTGAGATTTCTTAGAAAAATGTAGGAATTTGATTTTTAAAAAGCAAAATTTAAGTTACTTGAAGATATGGAATAACGTAAGAAATCAGGAGAGAGAGAAATGATACAATTTGGCTAAAAAAATGGAGAGAGAAAAATGGGTAGTAGAATCTTTTATTTGTTTTCATTCGGCTGTATTTGAGTAAAAAAGTGGGGCCGCCAATTTGAGAAATAAAAGGAAGGTATATGAGTTATATTAGGATACACTTTATTTGTTAAAATATTGACATTTTGACAATTTTAATAATTATTTTAAAATATAGATGTTTTTAGTAATTATGTTCGGATTTTTGACTAGTTAGCAAATTTAGATTGTTGTTATCTTTTTTCTTTTGCTTTATGAACTCATGTTTGACTTATAAATAGAGTTTACTTTATTAACTTCTCATATTATTATCTCGATGCATTTACTTGGAGGTCATGAAATTGGAGTGTCACAATTAGTAGTGAGACAAGGTAAGAAACTTCTTAGACACATTTTACAAAAAAGAAATCAAATCATATTATTTAATAATATTTTTTTATAAATAATAGACTCATTAATATGGGTTACATACGCAAATAGCCTGCCCAGAAACTAGTAATAGTAACAAGGCAAAATGATCAAAAATGCCCTTAAATTATTTGAAATGAAAAAAAAATGTCCACCATTTTAGGTTAGTTAAAAATATCTATGTGATCAATACTTTGATTTTAAAATGCCACTATTGTTATTTAATGAGTCAAAAATGCTCATTTCCAAATAAAATTATTATTTTATTTTATTTTATTTTTAACACATTCATTTGAAGTTACTTTGGTCCAAAAATGACTTTAGGTCATTTGGAGTTAAATAAAATAAAGAGAAAATGGACAAATATACTTTCGAACTTCATAAATGATATGCCACTACCATTTGTTATATACTTTAAGGTTCTATATACCTTTACCTTCATTCTTTTGGATTGTGTATATTCTTGAAGCTAACAAATGAACACGTGGCTTCATCTAAATGATTTACTCAATTTTATTTATTATCCAAAAATTTAAAAATCCACCCGACCCACAACCAAAGTGGGTGGTGCCATCCACTCTTCATTTTCATCAATAATCATCCCTTTATTGTTCTCAACCCACCATAACCATGGAATCGAGAACTCGTATTTCAAGAAAGAAGATGACTTGTTTACTAAAAGTACTCTTTTACTGACAAAAAAGCTTTCATCTTCATTTAAGTTATTCGGCGTTTTATGCATCGTCTATTTCAAAAGTATTTCCAATCTCTTTTAACAATAACAAATCGATTTGAGCTTGAAATTTTCTTTTATTGTTGACCCACTTTAAAGCTTGAAGCTTTGTCCATCAACAACGATAATATTTTTTCAACCCCTTTCAATAACAATAAATCAATTTGAATTTAAAATTTCAATTCAATTGTAGACCCATTTTAAGCTTGAAGTTTTGTCCATCAATGATGATATTGTTTCCAACCCCTTTCAACAACAAGTATGAGTTGGCGTATCTCATGCATGATAATAGTCTATATTTTTTTTTATAAAATTCCTAAGAAATCACAAATAATATATTTGTTTTACTATTTGCACATTTATTTTTTTTAACTTTATAAATTTTATTTACACTTTTAAAAAGAATTAATTATTATAATAAAATTAAAAAATATAATTAATTATATCTTAATTCGTAATTAACAAATAATTTTATATAGCTATTTGAAGCATTTTAAATAATCAATATCAAAATGGAAAAAATAACATCACAATGTTAGAAGCAAAATGAAAAATTATTAAAGAATAGAAATGCAAAATTTAGAACGAATGGTTGGAAAAGAAACCAAAGAAAAAAAAGTAAAAAGTAAGAGAGAGAAAAAACTTTATAAGGGAAGAGAAAGAAAGGATGGTTTGGACCACTTTATGAAATGAGACCCAATTATCCACTTGGCAAAATATAAGAGGAGTCTGATACAAGTTTTGTTTGCTACTTCATATATATGCCTCATACATTATAAAAAATTTCCCATCTATCTATATAAAATGAGAAGTAAAAAGTGTCACATGCCAGCATTATAAAATTTCTCCATTTTTTTGTAATAAAAATGAAAATTTTAAATTTTAAATGTGCTTTAGTTGATAATTTTAAAAAATAACTTATTCTACATGTAAATAATATTTAAATTATTTTTTTACTAATAATTCTTTGTAATTAGAATTAGAATTAGAATATATAGTTTTATTCCATGTATTCGTGGCTATAATTGTGAATAATTAATTAAATAGCATCATGTTTCTTTATATATTTCCTAAAAATATTTTTTTATACACAATTAAAATGTAAATTTGCAGGTTTTAAATATTTTCAAAATGTGCAGTTTTCGATACTTTTGAAATACATTTAATTTAAAAAACAATGAAACTTCACAATTAAAAGAAATTGAATTTGTCACACGTTGGCTTCTTTTTCAAAAAATAATAAGCAACAAATAAATAAAATTGTAAAAGCCTGTAAATTTTAGATCACAAAAAAACTATCAATAATTTTAAAAAACAAAACTGCCCATTCCAAAGTATTGTAACTTCCACCCGCTTTGAAATGATATAGATATAATTTTCATTGTTTTCCATAATTTATGTATCATTTTGTATTTATTGATTATTTTTTTTGAAAATTTTTTAGGGCTTCAATTTTAAAAAAAATTATTAATGAAAGAAGATATTTTAAGTTTTACCAGAAAAGAAGAATACAAATCATATATTTGTTCTCAGTTCCACATTAGTGTTGTTATGAAATGAATTTGAAATGCATTTTCAATTGATTTATCTTTTTGTTTTCTTTCTGAATTCGTATTATTTATCTACATTATAAAATTAGAACTATGATCTTGCAGGATTGAAGTACACTTTATCGCAAATTAAAGAATTCTCCACCAGATAAAACTCAAAACTTAAAAGTCTTTATTTTCTTTTCTACTATATATTTTAATTATTAATTATAAATAAGATCCTAATTATGAGACTTGACCGTCACTTACCACACAAAAAATTATTTCTCATTGAGTTACAATAATTAAATTAAAATATAAAATAAAAATAATATGCATTAAATTAGCTCAGTCAAGAATTCTGAAAATTGGTTTAGTGCCCCTTATTATTACAAATTTTAATTTTAATTTTAAATTGTACATCGAATCTCTAACTGATGATGACAGAGAGTACTATAGTGTATAATATATATTCGAATATAATGTATCAGTGTTTTAAAAGACGGGGGGCGTGAGGCGATATGTTTTATACAGTATAGGGCGAGACGTAAGCCCCGAGACACGGGGCGTAAGTCCCATGGATCTACGAGGGTAGTCTTGTGTATATTCAATTTTATAGTTTTATTACTTATAAAAGAAGAAAAAATAAACCTTTCAATGATTTATGATTTTTATTTGAGATAAGTATTAATAATCCATAAAAGAAAAAAAATATTATGATTACTATTTTAGAAATATCATTACACCAATAGTAAAAATATGATTTAAAACAAAAAAAAATTGAAAAATAAACTAAAAACACCCTGGGTACGATTTTTAGGCCCAGGACTTACGTTTTTATTCTCGGGGCTTATATGCCTCAAACTTTAGGACTTACATCTTATGGATCTACGCCTTTCATTTACGCCCCGGAGCATTTTTGGTACGCCCAACCCCAAGACTCGCTCCAAAAACATTTTTTAAAACACTGTAATGTATAATATAAATAGTTTCTTTAATATTATACGAGCAACGCGCAAATACGTATACTAGTGAAAACTGAATAGAAAAACATTTTTTCTTAGTTTAACTTTTAATGGAGATGAAAGACTATGCTTTTTATGGTAGTTTAATTTGGATGATGCATGGGTAAATTATGAAAAATGAGTGAATTTTTAAACTTTTTGGATAAATAAATAAATAGAATTAACCAAATTATTTCATGTGTCAATCTGTTAATCTTAAGGGTACAGATGATCTAAAATATTGATGGCAAGGATATATACAAGAGCAACTTTCACCTGTAGCAAACACAAAATTTATATTTGTATGTTATAGCAAATTTTGCATAATTGTGCTCCATAGCAAACATAAATATATATTTCACTATACATATATAAAAAACATAATTGTATAATTCGCTATACATATACAAAGAATTAATTGTATAATTCGCTATACATATACAAAGAGACCAATTGTATAATTCGCTATACATATACAAAAAAAAATAGTTGCATACAAATCAACTGTATAATTTGTGTATGTATAAAACGAGAAAGAGAGCAAGACAAAAGAAAATGGGACAGGAGACTATTTGTATTGTATAATTATAAGTGTATAGGACGAAGATATATGTATTTGCATGTGTATATACAGTTTTCTCTCGCTTTATACAAATAGAAACACAATTTTTATATTTCGTTTCTACTAGTATAAGCGAGGGTGACGAGCGAGATCTAAGAGAATGGCGAGCGAGATCTGGGAGAGGGAAGAGAGGAGAACGAATATATATATATATATATATATATGATTTGGGAGAAGGGAGAGAGGAGAACGAATATATATATATATAGAGAGAGAGAGAGAATTTTTTCTCGCTTTATACAAACACAACACACATTTTATACATTTGTGTTTGTATAAAAGCGAGAGGGAGAGTGGCGAGCGAGAGTTTGAGGGAGAAAGGCGACTGATAAATAATTTGTTATAGGGAATAACTAAATCAAAGTGTGGTTATAACATTTAATTTAATTTATTAGTTTGTCATTATATACAATTTTCCCTATATACAAAGTATAATAGAGGGTAGTAACATATCATTTATAACAGTTGAGAGGCATATTTGTATTTTTTCCCTAAAATGTATCTCCCTACGCTAATTTTATCTCCATGTGTCTCCCGTTCTTCTCACTTGCTCCGACCACCCGAGAACTGCCACCAAACGCCGCCCTCTCTCCTGACGCCGCCGCTACCTTCATCTGGCCGGCGAATCGGACAGCCACCAGAAACCTCACCTAGCAGACGTCTGCGAGCCACTGCATCTCTCTGTCACTTCTCTCCGGTGGAAGATCCAAGCATGGAACTTCGTTCGAAGACAAAACTTCAAATGAGAAATCCAGGACGATAAACCGGTCATTTCTTTCCTAATACACTGATTACTTTTGTTAAGTTTTATTATTTTCATTTTTAAAGCTTTATTAGAGATTGTAATTGTAATCCATGTCTATCATTATTGTTTGAGCCACTTTGAACAGGGTGGGTGTAATCTATTAAAACTTTATGATTAACAAGTTGCTAAAACTGATTTTAATTTTTAGTTTAGTTTACTGTTGATGCATCGGAGTTGTTTCAAATCGAAATGTACTCATACTTTAATGTTGGTATATATTTATATTTTTCAACCTGTTTTGATTGGAACGAAGATTAATTATCATGTTTACTCCGTTATGTGATTTGCTTGTCAACTTCCATCATATCTACAATTTCTCAATTATTAACTTGATGAATGAGAATTCCTCTCCCTTCAAATTTGATTCGCAAGAGTCATATGTCTAAATAAATGGGGCAACTGGAGATCTTTGTACTTGTCTGATTGATGGTGCTTATTCGAATTATGGTAATTTCATCTTCCTTAGCCGATCAAGACATGGTTAGTAGCATAGATTACTTCATTTGACGAAAGGATTATGGAAATTGCATATATCTTGATGTTTCTCCTTTTATGCTCCCACGAATATATGCTGCTGATTGAGAAGAATATTTTCTTTCCTTATCTTTATACATTGGCTGATCAGCCCTCTTTACTGTATATTATTTCATCTTTTTCTTGTCAATGATTGATCACTGGTGAAAGACTCTGGAACTCACTTCTCCATTACAATATAACTAGAACCTCTTGATCGGAGGACACATCTCTTCTTGGATACACTGATAAACCGAATCGTCTTTACTATGTTCTCTTGTTCTTTGGTTGTGTACCAATTTTGGCTATTGATGCTCGGATTGCTGTGGTATCATTGGTTATTGTTGTTTTTTCTAGATTGTTACTTCCTAAAAGATTAGTTTCTATCGAAGTACCCTTCATGCTTAATGTGGTAGTTGTATTTTTCATTATCTTGTCACATCAAATATGTGTTTTGGAAAACTCGAATGTTTTAAGCATTCCGGGAGAAGCAAACAGGTATGTCCTTTTATTTTTAATATGCCTTGATAAGTTTTCAGAAACTTTGTGCATTCGAATACATGTTCATAGGATTTACTCATAATTTAACTTCAAAGCTTGTTGCTCTTTTTCTTGTTTGTTTGAAATCATGGTTATCATAATATACAACTTAATATCACCAAAATACCTTTGGGGTTCACTTTTTGTGGTGCTTAACAAGGCCGTTATGGAAGTGGGCTTATTAGTGCTTCCCTCTCTATGCTATTGTGTGTGTGCACATTTCTTTTGCGTGAACAGGGCATTAGTTCAATATCAGGGGCATTGAAGAGTTGTCTGGGACTTTTCATGGATCGTCTAGTCAAGCCTACTTGTCTCGAATTCATTTTCTTTTCTATTTCACTACTAGGTTTGTAATAACTTATGAACTAGATTTCTTGTAATATTAAGAATAAGTGCTTCTATCATTTGGGTTGGGGAAACATTATGTGCTCATGTTTCTCTTTTCAATTCTTTATGTTCAATTGTTAAAGTTATTTTCATTTTTGTTATAAAAGCCATTGTCCAACTCTTGTTAAGTACTTGAATTGGACATGTTGCTTTTGATTTGATATATGATAAACTACTATTTTCTAACCTATACTTGTGGGAAAGTTAAAGGAATTGAGAGGTTGAATTCCAAATTTTTAACAAAGCTGATGTGACCTTTGGAGTATTGCTTATCAAAGATTTTTCTAAATGATTAAGTGTATTTGTATGTAAACATATTTAGTGTTTGTATCAAATCTTTCAACTATCCTCTAAATACTATTATTATGTTCTAAGATCAATCAAAATAAAAATGTTTCTAAGGTGGAGGAGTGTGATTAATAATATAGTGATATTATCCCTATAATAATCTCTTGTGAATTAGTTTAAATTTTAAGTATTTTTTAAGCTTGCAAATCATTTTCTTTTATAATTATGATTCATCTCTGTTTGGGGTAGATTTATTTACATTTTCACCTTTACAATTTTTCATATCTTTGGTGTTAATTCTATCTGCTTACTTATCTATTTTCTTAACTAATTATTGCCTTGTTATGAATATTTTTTTTTTTAAATATTTGCCTCACATGATTATTTTTATAATAATAAATAGTTCTTATTATTTTAAATTTTTTGTTAATTAATAATCATTTTACTATTTTTGTTAAGTTGCTTTGAATAGAATTTTTCCTATTTTATCACATATTTTACTTTAATTAATTAATTGATGCCCCTTTGGTTGCCAGTATTTTTAGTTATTGCTTAAATAATAAACATGTCAATTTATTCAATTATCTAATCACCTAGTTTTGTATTAATTTAGATAACAATGGATTCATGCTTAATATGTTTACTTGTTTTAAGTTTTAAAATGAAGTTTTTATATACTATTTGACCGGTTCAACCAACCGCCCGTTTGGTGCCTTTGCTATTGATTTAACCGCTTCTCATCGTTAATTTGGGGTCACCTAGGACCTCGCCCTAGAGATCTTATGAAGACTCTGGTGGTGCAAGTGTATGCTAGGCCCCCATAAGTGCCAAAAATCGGTGATGTTGTCATGATAAGTGTTGGAAGTCGATATCGTCCTCGATGATTGAAGGATCTATTGACTTGCATTAACTTTCCGTGGCTAGTAGGGGAAACTTTTAATGTAATTAATTGCGTAGTCATTTTTAGCTTAATAAATTAGTAGCCTTTTTGCTTATCACATATCCCACACAATTTTATAAGATTCGATTGGGATCCACTTTTATGGACCTTGAAAGGTGCCTAACACCTTACTTTTGAGATAATTTGAACACTTACCTTATCTATGATTGTGTATAACCCTTTTTAATTAATTAATTTGTTTAGTATAGAATGGTGTCCTAACACACATTTTATTTGTTAGGTAGCGACTCTTCTCTATTTAACACCTATAAGAGTTGTTATGTCGTTGCAAAATTCATTTTGTAAAAAATGGGTGCGACAATATAAATTGGTAAGGTAAGAAATGATCGATCATGTCGATTAGTGAGCATTTGGAAGGACTTTTGCATGGTTTGAGTTGTAGAATATAAAAGACCTAATCAAGTGTTTCACTTGAAATTTTTTGTTTAGAGTATGAGGTAAAATGTTATGATTTTTTGGAGAATGGATAGCATTGGTAAACGAGTTAGCGAAAGGAACAATAATCTTGTATATTGATGAATTCAAAATAGTTAGAATTGTGTCAAGGTACAATTTAAGAAATGTAAGGAAATGAGACGTATAAATCATTGGTTCGACACATACTTATTAAGGGTTTATCAACAACTCTTCTGAAGATTTGATTTTGGTTTGGTGACAAATAAAGATGTAAGCAGGATTCTGTGTTTTTATATTGCGTTGGATTGTTCAAATTATGATAGGTGATTTATGGGTTCACTACATGAAAGACTTAAGTCTACATGGTTATTGAAAATTTTGAGTTGGATTCATGTCAAAAATACAAGTGAAACATTCGATAATCAAAATCATCACATTTAAATTCTTTAGCCAACTGAACAAAATATAGTCAACTTGGAAATAGACGTATAAAGATAGACACAATAAACATAAATAAGAAAAAGGAAGCAAAAACTCAACAAGATATCAAAAAGGTGAAATAAACACATCAATTAGAAGAAACAAACAAATAGAACTGTAAAATACCCCAAAATGCCAATAAAAAGGTCAAAAGATTGGGAACTATATGACGACATATGAGGAACAACTCCACAAAGAAGAAGAGAATGAGCATCCTAGTATCTCCATTGTCTCTTCAGTTGGAAAACAAAAAGTTAAAAAATGGTAAAAGGATACAAAGAGGACAAGAGAGAAAAATGTCTCGGAGTTGCAAGCTTAAATATCAGACTAGACACCTCTAATGACACCACCAAAGTAACTACTGCAGCCACCAGGTTATATCCCTATAAAAAAGATCAACAAACAAATCGAGAAGGAAATGGTAGATGAAATCAATGAAGGTGTTGATAACTCACATCAGAAGGAAAAGGAAAGTGAAGTTGAAGAGAGCTCCATGCGACGACGTTGTGGATAAAATGTAGGAGCTCAATTAGGAAACTCTAATTCTTAGGGTGTGATAATAAAGATAGGCAGGTTCATTTACGACCCAATCAATTTCTTTTCTGTTTGTTTGTTTTGGGTCGGACGATCTCTTTTGCAGACTTTTCAAATTGAATAAAAGGAGCACTTAGATTCGTTGTTAATTTAAGAAAAAAAGGAAATATATATACCTGTTGACAGTCAAGAATACAAGTGAAATATTCGATCATCAAAATCGTTATATCTGAATTCTTAGCTAATCGAACAAAATGCAGTCAACCTAGAAACATATATAGATGAGAGACAAGATAGGCATAAACAAGAAAAAAAATAGCAAAAACTTAACAAGATATCAAAATCAAAGCTTTCAAGATAAAACGAGGAGGAATGGCCAACTAAGTTTGTGATCCATGTCCTCCTCTTTATTGAACTTGAAAGCTTTGATTTTGGTTTCTTGTTTAGTTTTTGCTTTCTTTTTTCTTATTTATGCCTATATTGTCTCTCGTCTTTATATTTCTTTTTAGGTTGACTTCATTTTGTTCAGTTGGCTAACAATTCAGATATAACAATCTTGATTATCAGACATTTCACTTGTATTTTTGACTGCCAATAGATATATATCCCCCACATTTTCTTAAACTAATAGCGGAGCTAAGTGCTCCTTTTATTGAATTTCAGAAGTCTGTGCAAAAGAGGTTGTCCGACCAAAACAAAAAAAAATAGAAAAGAAATTGGCTCAGTTCGTGAATGAACTTGTTTATTATCAGACCCTAAGTATTAGGGTTTCCTAATTTAGATCCTTTATTTTCTCCACAATGTCGCCGCAAGGAGCTCTCTTCAACTCCACTTTCCTTTTCCTTATGATGTAGGTTATCAACTCCTACATTTGGACCGTCATCCTTATCATTTTTCCAGCTCATAGAGGTGCGTCTCCATTAATTTTAGCTAACATTCCCTTCTCGATTTGTTTGCTGACCATTTTTTTTATTATAGGAATTCAATGTGGTGGATGTAGTGGTTACTTTGGTGTTGTTGATAGAGATACTTTGTCTGGTAATTGAGCTTACAACTCCCTATAAGTGACATTTTTCTCTCATGTCTTCTTTGTAATATTTTACCGCTTCCTAACTTGTTTTCTTGTCGAAGAGACAATGGATATACCAAGATGATAATGCTTTTCTTCTTTGTGGAGTTCCTCCTCTTCTGCCGTCATACAGTACTTAGAACTGTCAAAATGGGCTTGACCTATTAAGTCAGCCCAATCCAACCCTTGAATTAAGTAGGGTTGGGCCTAATTTTTTTGGCCCATTTAGGAATGAGACTTTTTTGCTAGCTAACCTCGCGGGCCCAACCCGCAAGGCTTAGAGGCCAAACCATCTTGTGACTTTTTTCTTAACCTGTTTTTTTTGTTGTTGTTGCAATGCTATCTGTTTGTTTCTTCTGCTTCATGTGTTTATTGCACCCTTTTGATTCTCGATCTCAATTTTCAATTTTTAGGATGGTTTAGAGTTGGATTTGTTGAAAATATTTGGGATCTAGAGAGTTCCGTCTAGAGGTTCCATTTGAGATTTCCTATTCTGGAGTTGATCTAGCCCCATTCCTTTTTATGCTTGATTTTGTTTTGCAATTGATTCTCGATCTCAATTTTCCAATTTTTCTTTAGGAAGCTTTAGAGTTGGATTTGTTGAAAACATTTGGTATCTAGAGAGTTTCGTCTAGAGGTTTCATTTGAGATTTCCTATTTTGGAGTTGATCTAGCCCCATTCTCTTTTTTTTCTTGATTTTGCTTTGCAATTAATTTCTCTTTTCACATATTCCTTGCAACTCTTAACCTTTTTTGGGGTATTTTGTTGTTGCAGTTCTATTTGGTTGTTTCACTAATTCACGTGTTTATTTCTCCGTGTTGATTCCCGGTCTAATTTTTCAAGCTCTTCTTTAGGTTGCTTTAGAGTGGATTTGTTAAAAATATTTTTCGGATCTGGAGAGTTTCATCTAGAGGTTCTATTTGAGATTTCCTATTCTGAAGTTGATCTAGAATCCTTCTATTTTTTCTTGATTCTGATTAGTAGTCCTCTATTCACATTTTTTCGTGCCAGCTATGATTCATTTTCGATGATGTTCTTCTGTGATGCATATTAAGTGAGCTTTTCTTTTCGTCTTATTTTTTTTCATTTGAAACTATGTGTCCCACAATGAGAATGATCTTTTCCTTTCTTTTAACTTTGCACATAAAACGATTGATACAATAGAATTAGCATCCTAAGGTGAAAATATCATATATTGCATATCAACCAATCCTAACAGTGTAAAATTGAAATTAGCGATTGGATTTTGATCTGCATGTTGCTTTGCTTAATTCGTTCTTGTAGTTGCTTCTTATTTCTCTTTTGCTTGTTATTATGTAATATCTGTTGTATTGGTGTCTGCATTTTGATTCTTGAGTTCTTGTATGGTTGCATTTGTATGTAGTTATGTGCATCATTTGTATGATTCATATCTATTGAACATATTCAATTAAGAGGTTTTTCAATAATCCAATTCAAGAAAGATTACTCTAAATTTGATTATGTTATTCTATATGTATCTAAGTTTTTTTCGTTGTTTTTTGTCTTTCATGAATGTATACTTGTAATCAAAGAAAATAGATTAGTTAAAAATTATGTTTATCATGTCCTCCTCCCATCATGGGATTTGTTCATAATAAGTATTGAACTCCTTCCATTTTTTAGCCCAATTTTTCATCTTTGGACCTTTTGGGGTCTGTTGTTGCAGTTCTATTTGTCTGTTTATCTTGATTCATTTGTGTGTTACAACCTTTTGATTGATGATCTTATTCTCAAGATTTTCTTTAGGATGTTTTAGAGTTGAATATGTTGAAAATATTTAGAATCTGGAGAGTTTCGTCTAGAGGTTCCATTTGAGATTTTTTATTCTGAAGCCGATCTAGTTTCCTTCTATTTTTCTTCATTCATGTTGGCAATTAATTCTTCTCCTCACATTTTCTCGTAGCTGCTATTATTCGTTGTTGATGTTGTTCTCTCTGTGATGCCTGATAAGTGAGCCTTTCTCTTATTTTATTTATCTTTTTGGTGTGAAATTGTGTGATCCAAATTGAGAATGATGTTTTTCTTTCTTTTAATTTTCACTTAAAAATATTGATCTTGTACAATAGAAATAGCATCCTAAAGTGAAAATACCGTACATTGCACATCAACCAAATTTAGCAGTGTAAAATTGAAATTAAACACTTGATTTGATCTGCATGTTGCATTGCTTATTTGGTTTTTCTAGCTGTTTCTTATTTCTCGTCTGCATTTTTATTCTTGAATTCTTGTATGGTTGTGTTTTTTTATGTAGTTGGGTGCATCATTTGTATGATTAATATCTATTGAACCAGCTCAAATAAAAGGTTTTTGGCTAAGACATTTCAAGAAAAATTACGTCATATGTGCTATTCTATTGAATACAAATTTGTGTTGTTTTATGTCCTCCATGAATGTCTACTTGCAATCAAGTTCTGTTAATCATATTCTTCTACTTCTTCCATTTCCACCCCAACTTTTCATATCTTGACCTTTGGGGGTATTTTGTTGTTGCACTTCTATTTGTCCATTTCTTTCAATTCATGTTTTTATTGCACCCTTTTGATTCTCGATCTCATTTTCAAGCTTTTCTTTAGGATGCTTTAGAGTTCGATCAGCTGAAAATATTTGGGATTTGGAGACGTTCCATTTGAGATTTTCTATTTTGTAGCTGATTTAGCCTCCTATTTTTTTTATTCTGGTTAGAAATTAATTCCTTTGTTCACATTTTTCGTGTCTTTAGCTCTGCTGTGATGCCTTGTAAGTGAGCTTTCTATTCTTTTTATTTTAAAACAATGTGACCCACAATGAGAATAATGTTTTCCTCTTTTAACTTTGCACTTAAAAAGATCTATCATTGTACAATAGATATAGCATCCTAAGGTGAAACTACAATACATTGCGCATCCTAATTGTGTAAAATTGAAATTAGGCCTTGGATTTTATTTGCATATTACATTGCTTATTTTGGTTCTTGTAGATGCTACTTATTTCTCTTTGCTTGTTATTATATTGGTGTCTTTATTTTGGTTCTTGAATTCTTGTATGGTGTATTTTTATGTAGTTGGATGCATCATTTGTATGATTCATATCTATTGAACCAGTTTAATTAAGAGGTTTTTGACTAAGCCATTCCAAGAAGATCACTTTAAATTTGTTTGTGTAGTATTCTTTGTTTATCCAAATTTGAGTTGTTTTTTGTCTTCCATGGATGTCTACATGCAATCAAAGAAACTAGATTAGTTAAAAGTTTTTTTTTTATCATGTTCTCTTCTCATCAGGGAATTTGTTCATGATAAGTATTGAACTCCCTCTATTTTTTACCCCAACTTTTCATCTCTTGCATGATCTGATAATTAAGTAAGACAATTTAGCTTTTCAATATTAATTAGTCTCCTTCCCTATACTCCTAGATAAAGTAAAGTCTACGTATTAACTTCTCCTTCATCTAGAGTTGTATTTTCGAGATGATTAGCATGTCAGATGTTCTAATATAATTGTTACTCATCCTCATCCATATTTCTTCCACCTCTTCAACTATCAGCCATAGACCTTCCAAGTTTCAAGAATGTAATTTCTTAATTGTAAGGAGTCAATCTCAATTATCACCTATTGATATTAGTTCTCCTCTATATATCTTATTGTCTTAGTATAGTCATAACTTATGTCTGAGTGTTGTGCATTGTAAAATGCTCATTTTGTTTGTCTTATTAGTAAATAGATTGTCATTTATATCCCTTGTTATGCCGTAATATTATCTGTCTTTAGAAAAAATCACTTTGAAATGTTATAAGTTTAATTCAATTTGAGAATAATATTTAGAAAGAGTCGCCATTTAATTTTTTAAAGAAATTAAGAAATCTTAATTTAAAAGATTTCAACAGATTAAATCTTAATAAATTTACAGAAAATGGGTAAGATGTTCTTATTTACACTTCAAGAAGGTTTTTAGGCATTTGAAACGTCCCCTAATACGCGGTTATCCTATGACTTAGGTTAATTTTTTTTTCTATTCTTAGAAACATGATTTAATATAATATAATAATTAACTATTTCGATCAACTTTAAGAAAATATTTAAACAAAGACTAATTTTTATTTTTATTTTAAGAAAATAGAACCTTAGTTAGAATTTAAACAAATTAGAATTTTTTTTGAATCATTTTAAAAGATAATAACTCAAACCAAATTGATCAATTTGAGCATAAAAACCCATTTCAAATTAATGGAAGAATAAGAGTTTCGCCTAACTTAAAATATTTTTTAAAAATAGTAAAATGTTGTAAAGTGAAAAGCATTAAATAATATATCTTTTAAGAACATAGATTTGACTTAACTAAATATATTAATTTTACTCATATACTTGACTTAAAAATAAATGATTGCAAAAAATGTTAAATAATAAACCAACATAAAGAAAATAACTCATCTTTTGGGGATTTAAGTAAGTTAATTACCAATTCTAAAATTAGAGTTAAATGAAATTAGTCAACATAATCGAAATAATTAGGAGAGTAAAAGAGATAATGAAATTGGGCCCCTTTTTGGGCCAATTTCGCTGCAGATTTTTGTATACATTGGTTGTATATCAGTGTGTATCAGCGCGTATACCAGCTCTTTGCGTGTATCTCTTGCTTCCGAACACCTGCATTTTACCTCATCTCTGTATTTTCACATTTTTGGCTTCATATTTGCTGCCATGAAACTATATATCAGTGTATAAACATTGTATACATCATGTATACAACCCATTTCTCGAGCTTTTGAACATTTCTAGCAGCATGTTGGGTCTCTGGGACCTATAACAACTTCCAAAAACATAGGGGGGATGACTTGAGGAATAGAGAACTTTATGGCTCAACTCGGAAAATGCAAGGTAGATGAGTACACCATGGACTCGAAAGAGATTCACATACACACAAAGAAGAAGAAAATAATTAGAAAAGAGATAAAAGCCCCCAACGAACGCATGATCAAATGATTAACTAGCAACGAAGATACACACATTATTCGATGAAATAAGAACATAATTAAGAGTCAGTATGCTTCTAGACAAAAGGTGTTGATATTGTATCCAAAAGGGAAAGATAACAATTAGTTAAGAGTAGGATAGATCATTATAGAAAGCTTCTTCACTAGATAAAATATATACTATTAACCTAAATGATGTAAATAAAAGTTAACAGGGAATTAAATGAATTGATTGTTAAACCAAATGGCGCAAAGGCATGAAAACTATGGTGGAAAACTATCATTTTAGTATACCTAGATGTGGCTCTTAATATTCACAATTCATTTTTAAGAAATCAACAATCTACCCAGCAAGCTTCTAAATTAATAGGCAACCCAACTTGTAATTAAAGGTGAATTGAATAAAATAACCACAAATGAAGCAAGGATGAGTAAATTAACATATGATGATGAACTCAAAACATCAATCCCAAACTTCTCATTAACATATGAAAGTCAAAGAGAAAATAAATAAAGAATAGGGGCATAACCCGTTGCAACACTGAAATAATATTTACATGTTTGAAACCTATCAAGACTCATTGAAGATGAAAGATGAAAGACAGAACTTATGTTCTACAATAGCGACACATAATAAATTAGCTGGATCATTTAAAATTGCTAAGGAAAACATAATAAATACTCAATGAGCAAGCTAAGAGTAAGACAAATATTTATCTTCCACATGAAAACTAAACCCGCCTAAACTTGAACATAACTCACAATTAATTTGATGAACATTAGATGTATTTACTTATTGGGAAGAGGATTAATTACCGAAGGGAATTGGGAAGGACAACGGTAGTGATGACATAAAAGAAACAAAATGGGAAAAACTTAATCTCTTAATCACAAATGCTCAACTAAATCTACATTTAAGCTATGTCTTCACTAGACAAAGGAAGCAATTAATTATGCTAAGGAAACTAGTTACAGTAAGCATGTGATTTCCTAATGAACAAAGGAAAGAAAAAAAAATATTTTGAACATGAAGATAACACTCATAAAGAAACTCTAATAGGCTAAATGATAATAGAGAAACACAGATACATAAATTTATTAAAACAACCTTCAACCACATGGCTATGACAATCATGCTCTCCCCGCATTTAACTGGGCCGGTGATGTTCTAACAAATGGCCAAGATGAGTTTATAAAAAATATGGGAACAGGTAACAAACTCCATTAACCTAACACATAATTCCAAAATTTAAGCTAAAAAAAGCATAGAGACATCACACACTTAATAGACAACTGAACGAAAATAGCTAACCAAACTAAGACGACAAGATATATCCACGTAAGCGGCTTGTTAGAAAAAAATCGAACTATTGTATTGATGAGACTTAAAATGTACTCAAGAGACGGACCACCAACCGTATTCGACAATAAGATCACTAAAATGTCATGAAAGAGATAACGACATTAGAGAAGAATCGAGCTAAGCAGTAGCTAAGGATTTATGAAATGCTACTGGAAACATGAAAAATACACAAATGGAGTGTGAACAGAAGCTTTAATAATGAGAAATAGCATTCGATGTTTAGGCAAGCTAATAATGCGAGGATATACTCGATTAGTGAATCAAAGATTTTCTAAACTTTACAAGAAGGAGGGCAGAGGCAATATAAAGGCAGAGCAAACAAACACGAATAAAGAAATTTCTAATCGCGAGCTTGAATGGATTACAATATGAAGCATGAGCTTGAAAGGCACAAAATCATATTATAAGGATCAGCGAGGCCATTGAACTGCTCATGATCAGATTAAACCAAAGCCAGTGTCACCAAGTGGTAAGTCACGATACTCTAACAAGCTAATATGCTTTTAACTAAATCTGATTCGAAAAAAACACAGAGGATAGACAGTCAACAACACCATTTCAAGTTTGAACTAAGACATCGATTCAATGACTATTCAAAAGAAGATTCAGGCTATAACTTTAACGAGATTGTTTTAAATCAGTAGAGAAGCAATCAAATAGATAAAGTCACTATTAAGATCGACTCGAGATTCATTAAGCAGAAGATATGTCGAAACAGAAACCACACAAGTATATGAACTCAGGCCTTCAAATATTCAACATTTAACAAGAATAAACTTAAGGCAACAGAAACTTATAATAAAGAAACTAACAGTAGCTAGAACGAGAAAACTTTTATCTACAAACAAATTTTAACACACAAAGATCAGACATACTTAGGAACAACTAGACAAAATCAGTAAGAAGAAATGTGAACTAAACAGAAAGCTAAGGAGAGGATTTTACCTCCTTGTGGGCAGCGATGGGACAGTGACGAGCTTGGATAGGATTTCACTACCGGAATATGACTGAGAAATTCGACAAACAAAACAGAAGCAAACAAGAACAAGGATACCGTTTCTATGGTTTCGAGAAACTATCCTAAATACTTGTATATAGCGATATGGCTGAAAATTTGTAGTGTGTGTTTAGTTTCTAAATGCCCACTGATACTCCTCTATAACACCTTTCTGTTTACCGTTTCTTTTTCTCCCCTTCTAAAACTTTTTTTTTCCTTTCTTAAACATTGAAAGAAAGAGATATTTATAGGCTGAGATTGAGATTGAAAGAGGGGGAAATCAGATTCAAATTTGAATTTCTTTTCTCTTTTTCGAGATCAACAATAAAAAGTTGTTGTTTCTCTAGAGATCCGCGGAAAAGGGGGGAAAAGGAGACGAAGGGATGGGACGAGTATGGGTGTTGCAGAAAAAGGTGGACGGCGCGACTTTTCTCCAAATTTTCCGGATTGATGCGGCATTTCTCATTTGAGGAAGAAGACTATAAGAGTCGGGTCGGGTCGGGTCGGTTTGCTACTGGGTTGGGAATGTTTAACAAATTGGGTTTTGTTATTGAGAATGGGTATCTTTGGAATTGTGTATTGGTGTGGGCTGCTGATTGTATTGTTATTGAGCTGAGAATTGAATTGAAATTGGGCCCAAAACTAAAGCTGAAAAAATGAGCTTAAAAGGGAAGTGAAAAAGATGAAAAAAAGCTCAAAATAATCCCTCATCTTTAGGTTAAGGCTCAAAGTGATCTTTGAGTTTTCACATGGAGCACTAATAGTCCCTCATGTTTGCAATATTGGTGCACTTTTTGTCCTATCCTAAAATTTTCCTATTTTTTAACATTAATTTTGTCCAAAATTTTATATAAGGAATGTTCAATCGTCTGCTTATACATTTAATAGAAATAATAACTCTATCTGAGAGAAGGTTATAAGTAAAACACCTTGTTCTGTTCACTAGAAATATTACTGCAGCTAAACTAAGAATATCTTAACATATGACTTTGCAGGAAAAGAAAAAATTATACTATTGCGCGTAAAATTTGTGATGAACTTCTCGACTTTACTTGCAATACGATTTCTACTAAACAAAACAAAGTGTTTTTCTTCTCACATTCTTTGATATGGAGTTGTTATTTCTACTAAATATATAAAATGACGATTGAACATCCCATACATAGGTTATGGGTAAATCAATGCAAAAAATAGGTAAAATTTTGAAGGAGGACCGAAAGTGCACTAATATTGCAAACATGAGGGACTATTAGTGCTCCATGTGAAAACTCAAGGACCACTTTGCAATTGAATTGCAATTATAGCCAAATAGGAATTAAGAAGTTAGCCAATTGAGTTTAATTTTAGATGGATTAATATTATTAATTAATTAATTAACGAGCTTCTTAATCTTAACAAAATAAAATAATTAATTTAATTTTGAACTAATTAAATAAAAAATATAAACTATAAATTAGCTAAACTAATTAACCAAATATTTAAGTAAAACAAAATCATTTTGAGACGGATTTTGAATATTCATAAAATTTACTACTCATATAAATATAATTATATGAAACATATATATTATTTAAAATTATAAAAATGATACCACTATTTAAAATAACTTTCAAACTATATTTATAATAATTATTTTTTTGAAATTTTATAAAACTAATTATTTTAAAATCGTTTGAAATTGAAGGAGCTCAATGTAATTTATATATTGGATGATCAAAATTGGGTGTCAACAGCTGTCCCTCGTTTGACTTGGATTGATGAAAGAAATTCGAGGCAAATGAAATTGACTAATCCAATTTCGACCGACCACATCTTCATCTTTCGGGAAGTATTTTGGTATGAACTCTAGGAGTTATGGCCGAACCCAGGAATTGAATTTCCTACATATCTCATGCTATATGAGAATTTAGGCCACCTGTAGTTCGATGCACTTGATTTGACGCACGATTATGAAAGAATTCAAAAGCTATTCCGATATCGAATTATGAAGAGATTGGAATGATCGAGAATAAGATTTATAAGAGGATATCGGAATACAACTGAGTTTTCAACATTGAGACCACCTACATATCCTTAAACTCTAGGAATCAGGCTGTTTGTAGTTTGACTCGATCGGTTAAAATGGAAATCTGTTATGTCAGATAACCTTTGGTTCTGGAGGAATGACGAGTAAGTCGAGTGTGAAAAAGAGGTTTGCAACCTCTTAGCCATGAATATGGTGCACTTCACACCCATAATTAAGAACTTACATGGACATAATTTCCAAAGCTCATGGTGCACTGTCACTCAGATTAGAAAGTTGCCTCTGGTGAGAGTGATATGTTTACTCCGGATGCGAAATGAAACCGATGAACTAAAAGAAAAACCCACATGACTTTTGATAGGTGTGTGGTTTGATTGTGGTGGAAGTCGCTCCTCAGCTCGCGTCCTAAGAATTTGATACTCCTCTTTGGACTACATCCCAGTTCGTTGCTAAGAAAAAGTTCCACGTTGTGCTGCATCCCTTTTGATGTCATCCGCACCTGTGGTTTGATTTGAGAATTCATCCTCTTGGATGCTCTCGGCATATATTGAAACAAACTTGTTAGTAATTTACATAAAGAGGTGTTATGTTTTACCCTCTTCGGCACACATTTTTAAAAATATTCTGACGTCAACTTTCATCAGTTTTGACACAGTAGATGATGAATTGATATGATGCGACATGATGGTGACTTTATCGATAATGTAATATTGTTGATGAAGAACTTCATTGATAGGATGTTGCTGCTACTTTGATGATGAAGATATTGATGCTCGATCGGTAAGATTATGCTGCTACATTGATGATCCATTGGAAGGATGAATGTTGATCCATGGTGGATGATGTTGTCAAAGCTTGATTGGTAAGATTATGTTGATCTTTTGGCGTTGTAAGAAACAATGACTCTATCGGCGCTTGAAGATGCGATGGCCTTCTTGGCGGTTGAAGCTGCAATGGCCCTCTCGGCATATGAAGCTGCAATGGCCCTCTAGGCATTTGAAGATGATGTCCCTCTTGGCATTTGAAGATGCAATGGCCCTCTTGGCGGCTTGAATGCAATGTCCCTCTCGGCGTTTGAAAATGCAATGACCCTCTTGGCAAATGAAGATGATGGCCCTCTTGGTGTTTGAAGATGTAATGGCCTTATTAGCGGCTTGAATACAATGGCCCTCTCGGCATATGAAGATGTAATGGCCCTCTTGGCATTTGAATGCAATGACCCTCTTGGTATTTCAAGATGCAATGGTCCTCTCGGCATATGAAGATGATGGCCCTCTCGGCAAATTGAGATATAACAGCCTTCTTGGCGGTTTTGAAGATGTAATGACCTTCTCGGCAGCTAGAAGATGATGGCCCTCTTGGCGGCTTGAATGCAATGTCCCTCTCAGCATTTGAAGATAATGACCCTCTCGACATTTGAAAATGATGACCCTCTCGATATATGAAGATGTAATGGCCCTTTTGGCATTTGAAGATGCAATGACCCTCTCAGCGGTTTGAATATGATGGCCTCTCAGTAGTTGCATATATCATTGCCCTCTCGGTATTTAAATGCAATGGCCATCTCGGCATTTGAATGCAATGGCCCTCTCGTCATATGAAAATGATGGCCCTCTCGGCTTTTGAAGATGTGATGGACCTCTTGGCGGCTTGAATGCAATGACCCTCTCGGCATTTGAAGATAATGGCCCTCTCGGCGTTTGAAAATGCAACCTCTTAGCGGTTTGAATGCAATGGCCTTCTCGGCATTTAAAGATGATGGCCCTCTCGGCGGTTTAAAGATGCAATGGCCCTCTTGGAGGCTTGAATGCAATGGACCTCTTGGCGGCTTGAATGCAATGGCCCTCTCAGTGGTTTGAATATGTAATGGACCTCTTGGCAATGGAAGATGTAATTGACCTCTTGGCGTTTGAAGATGTAATGGCCCTCTGGCATTTGCATACATGATGTCCCTGTGGGTGGTTCACATTATCGTGTTTGTTATCAATGCGATTCGTGAATATTTTCCAATAGTTGTTAATGCTGAAAACATGTAAATTTGATATCTTTGTAGATGCTTGTACATGTTGAGAGTGATGTCTTCGCTTGTTCCCATTTTGAACATTTTGTGTTCAATGTGACTGGTGCTTTGTTGGAGATTTGAATGAGGTGTTGTTGCTCGTATTTTGAACTGCTGCTTTTCTTCTAAAGAACTTCAATGACTTTTCTTTCTCCATAGAAAATTTGTCAATTTCGGGGATCTACTTGTCCTTTTGAATTCTCTATATTCGTTGAATAGAGAAATATGATGATCTTGAGGCGATCTTATAGACCTGCATCCACAGAAAAATTGTTAATTTGTAAAACAAACTGATCTGTGTTGACTTCTTCAAGAGCTTGCTCCTTGTCTTGATGTCTTTAGTTGATCACTCCGATCTCTTTATTCTCGATAGACATAAGATGAAATTATATAAAAAATTTGACATATTAAGAAATCCTTAAGAAAAAAAAAACTTTTTGAGAATCAATTTGAAAGAAGTCACTGTCAAATGTCATGTCATGCATAGCTTAAATGAACGTCTTGGTTTAAACTTTTGACGTATCCAATAGCTTGTCCTGGAGAATTCAGAATATCCTTGAAGCTTGAGAAATTTCTGACTTGGTTCTCCCGAAGTCCTCCATAGTTGGAAAGTTTTGTAGTTGACTCTGAAATCCAACGGTGCTTGAGATTACTGAAGTTTACTTTGAACTTTAACAATGCTAGAGATCGTTTAGCTTTAAACTTTTGATCATGCTTGAAATGTTCAAATTAACTGCATACTTCTAGTGATGCGTGAAGAAATTTTTGAACTCATGCTCAAAAATTTATGTCCAGTTAGATGTCTTGGAGTATCTCAAATATTTGATATATGAGTTGTAGATTTTTTTGAGTCCCTCTCAAAAATTCTGCAATTCACTATGTAACTTTAATCTTAACTTGTTAGAGATCTTCTTGAGAATTTTTGAGTCCCTCTCAAAATTTTGTCTCAATCAGAAGTCTCAACGTATTTCGAACTTTGATATATGACTTGTAGAATTTTTGAAACCCCCTCAAAAATTTTGTCCCACTTGCACCTCACAATGTATCTTAAGTCTTGAGAATTTTTAAGTCTCTTCTTGAGAATTTTTGAGTCCCTCTCAAAAATTCTGTCCCGGTTTCTATTGTAAAGAAAAATAGAAATCTTACGGGAGATATGGCCGAATCCTTGTGGCGCCTACATATCCCGTTGAGTCAGGAATCAGGTCAAACGTAGTTTCCCTCTCGAGGATTAACAAAACTAGAAAATTCTGATAAAGGAAATGACCGAGGCCGACATAGGCCGCCTACGTATCTCATTCTTGAGAATTTAGGTCAGACGTAGTTCAAATTACAAAAGATAATTTCCTAACTATAATACATAAGATGATTACAAGCAAATGATGCGATTACAGGGAAAGACATATAAGAAATTTGAATCTTAAAATATAACATCTCTTGATAACACCTGAGTTGATTAACCACTTGAGATGAATGTCTATGCTCAAACTTATCATGCCATCAAAATAATGTATCGATAAATTGCCTGAGCAAGCTCTTGAGTTCTCTTTCTGCGCTTTCATGAGATGAACCTCGATTTTGTCTTCTTTGACACATTCATCCTTTGCTAAATTCACTTCTTCTGTATCATCCAGATCCGACTTATCTTGATTCTCGAACCATTTTAAATCTTTGACAATGTATTCACATATCATGATCTTCTCACCATACTCTTAGAACACATCAGTATCTATTTCATTTGTTCATTCAACTTGTGACATGACATGATATTGACAGATTTAAAATTAATTTTACTAAAACAAACACAAAGCTTGTTATATAGAAAAGTTAAAGCAAGTGGAATAAATTTTCGCAATAGAAGAGGCTTTCATTGAAAATAAGGAAATACGAACTTTGACTATGATCATGGCCCATTTTGCCTTTTTCAAAAGACTACGAGGAAAATAAAAAAAATGACATAAAATTCATCTTTGTCTATCAAGATGAACGAGGAGTCAAGAGCGGCGTGGAAGTCAGGTTAAGAACTTGTTCCATTGGCTCGGCATCTCGTACGCTTGATGTCTCCATCAATTCCTCCAGCATGACATCGCCTTCTTCAAGAAGATCCCTAGTTCCTTCTCTGAGATTATCATCATTGGCATATTCTTCTACTAGAAAAGACGGATACAAATGCGACAAAGGCTTTGGCGAAACATGATTGACCTCCTTCTTGCTCTGATCATCTATTTGCAGTAAAGCAAACGCTTAATATGGATCAATGACCACAAATCCAGATTTATTAATTATGCTCAGTGAAGCTACAATTTTCTCAAGGCTATTAAGGTTTGTTGGGATTACAGTTTTATCCACACACCAATTTTTTTTGACCTCGACCATGTTAATGGTACACTCTCCATGATTCGGCATTGAATCCACATTAGCATTGTCTATGACCGTTTGAAGAGTTACAACTTTTTGATCAATCAAAATCTTGAATTTTATGCTTAAAGTTGATGCAATCTTCAGTGGTATGTCCGACACCTCCTGAATGGTAAGCACAATGAAGATCGACCCTGTAATGTCTGGAATTGACATTTTTGGGTCAACTGTTTGTATCAGACCGGCTACTTTTAATCTCTCAAAAAGTTGAGTCCGACTTTTAACCAATCGAGTAAAAACTCGAGGTTATTTTCTCTTAAGTTTTGGACGAGGAAGATTTTGATTATTTCGTGGAGGTTGAGGTACTTGATGATAAAGTGGAGGGTTTTGGCGAGTAGGTGTCAGGGTTTGGAAATTTGGGTATTGTGGAGTTGGGTAGATATAAGGGGCATTTTGGTAATTTTTCAAAGTTACTTGGTAATTTGGTTGAACATTTGGGTAATATGACAATGGAGATAGGTAATTTGGATAATTTTGTGTTGGAGCTTGGTAATTTGGATAACTTAGTGGTGGAGCTTGGTAATTTGGTTGGACATAAAATATGGGGTAAGGATTTTTGTGGAGTTAAGGGGTAGGTTTTGGATGGTAAAGGATTTCGAACATTGTGACCGGCATACCTCTTTGATTTTTGATTCGATTCAAATGAGATAGAGGAAACATCTTCCCTCTTCCTCCTCAATGGTCTTGAGGATTCACCTTGGGAAATCATTGGTATGATTTTTCCGATTTTGAGACTGTCTTCAATAGCTTCACCAATTTTGACTATCTCACGGAACTTCCTCCCTAAAATGAGAAACATCCGGTTGTAGTACTCCGACTCTTGAATACGCTCGAAGATTTCAATAATATATTTCTCAGTCAGGGGAGGCCTAACCCTTGCAGCCTTTCTTCTCCAACGGTAGGCATATTCTCGATAGTTTTCACAAGACTTATGTTTGATTCTCTCCAAATAGTATAGATCAGGAATGAATTCCACATTGTAACCAAACCTTTCATCGAAGTGTGTAGTAGATGCAGTTTTTAGAGATATGGATTGAGTTGTAGATGAGTTTTGGACCATTGGAGTAGGAATTTTATAATTGGGAGGAAAATTCTGGAAATTGTTGGTGTATGGATTTTGAAGAGTAAGTACCTTTTGGCGTGAGGAGCTAGCTTGATGTGGGTTAAGGGTGATGTCATGACCCGAAAGCACCCCCTAGAAGTTAGGGAAAACTTTTGAATCGTGACCGGGCGTACTTGACCCCTTTGGGGTCTCGTACAAGCCCTCTAACTAGCATTCATAACATAAAGCATGAAAAGTAGTGCGGAATTTAAAACTTTTCACGATAATAATAATAAAAGGAGTCTTTTCATAAATACTAAGAAATCTTATCGTCACAAGCCAACTTAAAGACACGACTTAGAATCTTAGGGACACGGCCCTTTACAATAAAGTAAATACATTTTTAAGTCTTAATAAGGAAACTAAGAAACATAAAAACTATGTCCTCGAATATATGAGGACATACCCAAGACTTGAGAGGTAGAATTCCCAAGCTCCAACTTCGATCCTCCAAAGGCTTCCAACCTATACTCATAAGGTATAAAAAGTATGGGGTTAGTACAACAATGTACTAAGTATGGCATATGCAAAAACATGCAAAAAGGGACATTTTAGTAAAGATAGCTTTTTATGCAATTCAATTATAACCTTCATGAATCTAGAAGCAAACCCACATAAGAATCAACAATTAACACTTTATGGCTATCTTACCAAACTTAAAGTAAACAAAAGGAACATTTCAATTAACTTTGCTAAACTTGCAATAAAATTGAATAAAGCATCATAGTGAACATTTTGAATTCTTACCATGAAGACCTTACAGTGAAAGGCACGGTCCAAGTCATATGAACCCTTTTTCTTTGAAGTTGCCCTAACCCAAGGTTATTCTAAGACTCCCTAAGGTGAGCCAAGAAGGGACTCTCATTACACCTCCCTTCAAAGCACACCAAAGCGACCCTTAAAACTACCTAATCTTAGGCTTACTTCGTTAGAAATCAAATCCACGCCCTTGGCTAACATATGCAAAACACTCATGGAAATATAGGTCATACCAAGTGCAATGTGAGAGTAGCATCCCATACTACCACTCCACTTAGTACTCCTAATGGATTCCATTTACTCAAGTACTCCACAATAATCCTCCATAACACTACACCATGATACTCATTCACACGGATTTCATGAAGGTACTCTTCCCCCATAGTAGGTATAGGTCACACCAAGTGCAATGTGAGAATAGCATCCATACTACTACTCCCACTCAATGCTCCTACTCGGTAACTAATGTGGTTTGAGCACTTCATGACATACATACACAATTTCAACAATACACAAGATAATTAGTTTCAAATCAATTCTTTTGTGGGAGTTAGCTTAACCGACAAAGACCATGAGAGCTAGACATGGAATCCCGATATTAACCCCTATCGGATGAGGGATCCTTACTTGCCTAGTGTAAGGTCATGCTTCTTAGCGTTTACATGGCTTTTCCAATAGCTACACCTATGCGGGCACATAGTTAAGGGATAAGGAGATTGTTACTAAGTAACTCACTCTCTACTAACGAGGAGTACTCATCTCAAGAGGTACTTTGGATTACAACATCTCAACTAACGAAGTGCAATCCACCTCCCCTTCATATCCTCTCGGTGCTAGGCATAACTCCACACGGATTTCTCAACATAATAGTCTATCTTAGAAAGCTCACTAGGAAATGGAGAGGTTGTTACTAGACACTACATCTCAACTCACGAAGTGTGTCCACCTCAAGATTTCCCCTTTTTGCTCAACTTGACATAATACAAATCTTAAAAGAGTGTGTGTGTACATGTGCACACCTTGCAAATAAGCATCATTCATTATCATCAAGTTCTACTCATACTTTAACCTTGATTCATCAAGCTACACACTCTACATACTTCTTATAATCATATACTTCGTTTAGACATAAACTAGGTCAAACATGCAATTCAAGCTACATCAAACACGACACAAGGCCCATTTCCAATATATATCTTCATTTCACATATTAGACCTTCAAGATCACATACTCAAACCATACTAAGTAACATCAAGTTCATCAATTAGCACCGCCACCCATAAGGTAGACCATACCACTCAAATAGCAATTCATAATAAGAATTATACAATGAGAGCAACTCATCAACAAATCAAACCATCATTACCCATAAGCAATTTATCAATATTTCACCATATTAAGGCCCTTAGGGCAGTAGCTACACCAACACGACAAATACAAGAAGACCCAAGTTCATACCCTACTCAAATCATGCTCACATAACCCATTTTCAAGTCAAAAATTGAAGTATGCATAAACAAGAGTTTCATGGAGTTTTAACATCAAAATCATCTATTCAAACCAAGATAAATACATTTAAACCATTAGAACTTAGTTACAAGAAGACCCATAATAGAAATCAAAGTTTAGAAGAAGTTGAGTTTAAAACCCCTTTTTGAAAACCATTTTGGAAGTTGGCTTCTTGAATGGAAAGGTATTCAAGAATGGATACCATACCTTTAGGAGAAAGAAACCCACGAATTTGATGAAGAAACAAGTCCCAATCCGTCCTCCTATCCTTCCTTGACTTCTAGCTTCCAAGAGAGTTGAGAGAGTTTTCTTAAGAGAAAGAGAGTGTTGGATCTTGAAGTGAGGGGGTCTTGTCTAGGTCTAGGGTTTAAAACTAATTTAATATAACCTAAAAACACCAAAATTATACACCTAGGGTCTTATAAGACTTGGGGTGTATTTACATAAAACACCCCAAGTTGGCATCCTTAAGTCGTGTACTGGCAGGCCTCGTCGACGAGACCTCCTCGACGGACCGTCACGTTCACCATGGACCGTCATGGGGTCCCATCGAGGAACACTTGGCTCCAACTAGAGCCTGTCCAAGTTCCCCTGTCTGACACTCGCGACGCCCTGGATCGACGGACCGTCCTGAGTGCGACGGACCGTTGCCATGGTGGTCGTGAGCCACTGATGGGCAGACTTTGCCCAAGTCTTGGGCCCTTCATCTAGGGCCCCTTGTCGGACCTAGGTGGGGTCGTACCCAGACGTCAAACCCCTAAACTAAGTCGTCTAGGTCTAAGGAACATCCGATGCATGTTTCAAGTAAAACGAACACATAAAACTCATCCAAACTCGCCAACACATACAAGTACATTCTAAGGCATACTATCCGAACGTCATGGACGTTTTTGGTCGATTGAACTCCAAACTTAACAAAACTTTGCACACTGCCTAAGGACACCAAACTAACTCCGTTTAACTTAAAATTAACTCAAGAAACAATCATGAGGCTCTAGTTCACCTTAGTTCATTTTGGGGCGTTATATTCTCCCCCACTTGGAATAACATTCGTCCTCGAATGACACTTAAATTTTAAGAACAACAAGGACTCACTTAGCATCATATAATACGCTTAGATCATGATCAAAACACTAACAATTAAAGCATCCACTAGCAAGGAACATCATTTTACACTTTCAACACTTAGCAACATAGGCAACTTTCACCAATTTTCACAAAGTCAAAAAATTCAACCTCAATCTTCTTTTATGGAGGAACTACCTTCTCCAACGTTAAAAATGCTCATAAAAAATACCTTTACACACATTGAAACTAAAATTCAAGACAAAACAATTTTCTTCAAAATGCCAAATTATTATTATTATTTTTTTTACAGTGAAGTTGACTGCCATGTTACCAAATTTTTGAAAAATTCATCCTCTAAGCAATTCATCAAGACGACATGATCATAGGAACTATAAAACCATATATACTCATTTCATAACACAAAAGCAACAATAACCAAGAGTTGAGACTTACCAAAACCATCAATCCGGATTAATTATCCTTTCTAGCCCCCATCCCATAGGAAGGGTTCTTCTTGGGAGCATTAGGATCTAGGGAAGCTTGATTGACATCTCTCCCCCTTGATTTAAGGTTTGGGCAATCCCTCATCTTGTGGCCTCTATTACCACATGCAAAACAACCATCCGTTTCGGCAAGACACTTACCCCATGTTGCTTGCCACAAGTAGGGCACCTAGCCCTTTCATAGGAATGACCACCACCTTGAGAAGATTGATTTGGAGCCCTATCCTTGTTTCCCATAGAAGAATCTTGGGGATAAAACCTCTTCTTAGGCCTTTGGTGACTAGAATCATCCGACCTAGGTCTCTTACCCTCTTGCCTTATCTCCTTAATTTTGGACTCCTCAATTTGTTGCGCATAAACCATGAGCCTAGAGATATCCATGTCATTAAGAAGCATAGCCGTACGACACTCTTTTTCCACCAAGCTAGACACGCCCATCACAAACTTGTTCATCCTAGCCCTAGGGTTGGCTACCATGGTTGGGGCATACTTAGAGAGTTGGGTGAATTTGAGAGAGTACTCTTGCACACTCATTCCCCCTTGACGGAGGTTCATGAATTCAACCATCTTCTTCTCCCTCCACTCTAAAGGAAAGAATCTATCTAGGAAAGCCTCTTTGAATTCCTCCCAATCAACCGGTCCTCTTTCTAAGGGCCTCTCACCCCTCCATTGCTCATACCACACTTGAGCAACATCCTTAGGTTGGTAAGCGGCCAATTCCGCTTTCTCTCTAGGGGTCACACCCATAGCATCTACCACCTTGAAAACCTCATTTATGAAGCCTTGTGGATCTTTATCCACCTTAGTGCCACGAAAAGTAGGAGGGTTCATCCTCATAAAATCCCGAATCCTAGAAGCGGAAGTACTAGCATTTGGTTGGGGCCTATCTCCTAGGTTAGCTTGGCCCACAAAGTGATTGTTGACAACTTGAGCTTGAGCCGTCATGAGTTGGGTCAAGTTCATTAGGGCAGCCCTCAACTCCGCATTAGTCATATCACCCTCAACAAAAGAAGCTTGAGGCATAGGAGGCACTTGAGGTCCTTGAGGTTCCGGAGGCACTTGAGGTTCTTGAAGAGGAACCTCCTCATTTTCCTCCCCTAAGCCAACAATAGGAACTTGGTCAACATGGGGAAGGACTCTCTCATTTTGTACACCTCCCTCCTCCCTTCTAGCGGTCGATCTCCTCGTATTCATGTCCTAAAAACACAAAAGGAGAGGTTGAGAATAGACACCTTATATACTCAACTCTAAGGCACAATACTAGAATAGAGAAGAAAGTGAAACTTCTAGCATCCTATAGCCTCTTGTCCATGGATGTGTCGCGACTCACACCAATGACCAAGATACTACTAGATGTGGCTTGTGAGACTTTCAGACCTTAAACTATTTCCCAAAACCTTATGCTCTGATACCAAGTCTTGTCACGACCCAAAATCACCCTGTAGAAGTTAGTGAAAACTTTCGAATCGTGATCGGGCGTACTTGACCCCTTTGGGGTCTCGTACAAGCCCTCTAACTAGCATTCATAACATAAAGCATGAAAAATAGTGCGGAATTTAAAACTTTTCACGATAATAATAATAAAAGGAGTCTTTTCATAAATACTAAGAAATCTTATCGTCACAAGCCAACTTAAAGACACGACTTAGAATCTTAGGGACACGGCCCTTTACAATAAAGTAAATACATTTTTAAGTCTTAATAAGGAAACTAAGAAACATAAAAAACTATGTCCTCGAATATATGAGGACATACCCAAGACTTGAGAGGTAGAATTCCCAAGCTCCAACTTCGATCCTCCAAAGGCTTCCAACCTATACTCATAAGGTATAAAAAGTATGGGGTTAGTACAACAATGTACTAAGTATGGCATATGCAAAAACATGCAAAAAGGGACATTTTAGTAAAGATAGCTTTTTATGCAATTCAATTATAACCTTCATGAATCTAGAAGCAAACCCACATAAGAATCAACAATTAACACTTTATGGCTATCTTACCAAACTTAAAGTAAACAAAAGGAACATTTCAATTAACTTTGCTAAACTTGCAATAAAATTGAATAAAGCATCATAGTGAACATTTTGAATTCTTACCATGAAGACCTTACAGTGAAAGGCACGGTCCAAGTCATATGAACCCTTTTTCTTTGAAGTTGCCCTAACCCAAGGTTATTCTAAGACTCCCTAAGGTGAGCCAAGAAGGGACTCTCATTACACCTCCCTTCAAAGCACACCAAAGCGACCCTTAAAACTACCTAATCTTAGGCTTACTTCTTTAGAAATCAAATCCACGCCCTTGGCTAACATATGCAAAACACTCATGGAAATATAGGTCATACCAAGTGCAATGTGAGAGTAGCATCCCATACTACCACTCCAACTTAGTACTCCTAATGGATTCCATTTACTCAAGTACTCCACAATAATCCTCCATAACACTACACCATGATACTCATTCACACGGATTTCATGAAGGTACTCTTCTCCCATAGTAGGTATAGGTCACACCAAGTGCAATGTGAGAATAGCATCCCATACTACTACTCCCACTCAATGCTCCTACTTGGTAACTAATGTGGATTGAGCACTTCATGACATACATACACAATTTCAACAATACACAAGATAATTAGTTTCAAATCAATTCTTTTGTGGGAGTTAGCTTAACCGACAAAGACCATGAGAGCTAGACATGGAATCCCGATATTAACCCCTATCGGATGAGGGATCCTTACTTGCCTAGTGTAAGGTCATGCTTCTTAGCGTTTACATGGCTTTTCCAATAGCTACACCTATGCGGGCACATAGTTAAGGGATAAGGAGATTGTTACTAAGTAACTCACTCTCTACTAACGAGGAGTACTCATCTCAAGAGGTACTTTGGATTACAACATCTCAACTAACGAAGTGCAATCCACCTCCCCTTCATATCCTCTCGGTGCTAGGCATAACTCCACACGGATTTCTCAACATAATAGTCTATCTTAGAAAGCTCACTAGGAAATGGAGAGGTTGTTACTAGACACTACATCTCAACTCACGAAGTGTGTCCACCTCAAGATTTCCCCTTTTTGCTCAACTTGACATAATACAAATCTTAAAAGAGTGTGTGTGTACATGTGCACACCTTGCAAATAAGCATCATTCATTATCATCAAGTTCTACTCATACTTTAACCTTGATTCATCAAGCTACACACTCTACATACTTCTTATAATCATATACTTCGTTTAGACATAAACTAGGTCAAACATGCAATTCAAGCTACATCAAACACGACACAAGGCCCATTTCCAATATATATCTTCATTTCACATATTAGACCTTTAAGATCACATACTCAAACCATACTAAGTAACATCAAGTTCATCAATTAGCACCGCCACCCATAAGGTAGACCATACCACTCAAATAGCAATTCATAATAAGAATTATACAATGAGAGCAACTCATCAACAAATCAAACCATCATTTCCCATAAGCAATTTATCAATATTTCACCATATTAAGGCCCTTAGGGCAGTAGCTACACCAACACGACAAATACAAGAAGACCCAAGTTCATACCCTACTCAAATCATGCTCACATAACCCATTTTCAAGTCAAAAATTGAAGTATGCATAAACAAGAGTTTCATGGAGTTTTAACATCAAAATCATCTATTCAAACCAAGATAAATACATTTAAACCATTAGAACTTAGTTACAAGAAGACCCATAATAGAAATCAAAGTTTAGAAGAAGTTGAGTTTAAAACCCCTTTTTGAAAACCATTTTGGAAGTTGGCTTCTTGAATGGAAAGGTATTCAAGAATGGATACCATACCTTTAGGAGAAAGAAACCCACGAATTTGATGAAGAAACAAGTCCCAATCCGTCCTCCTATCCTTCCTTGACTTCTAGCTTCCAAGAGAGTTGAGAGAGTTTTCTTGAGAGAAAGAGAGTGTTGGATCTTGAAGTGAGGGGGTCTTGTCTAGGTCTAGGGTTTAAAACTAATTTAATATAACCTAAAAACACCAAAATTATACACCTAGGGTCTTATAAGACTTGGGGTGTATTTACATAAAACACCCCAAGTTGGCAGCCTTAAGTCGTGCACTGGCAGGCCTCGTCGACGAGACCTCCTCGACGGACCGTCACGTTCACCACGGACCGTCATGGGGTCCCGTCGAGGAACACTTGGCTCCAACTAGAGCCTGTCCAAGTTCCCCTCTCTGTCACTCGTGACGCCCTGGATCGACGGACCGTCCTGAGTGCGACGGACCGTCGCCATGGTCGTCGTGAGCCACTGATGGGCAGACTTTGCCCAAGTCTTGGGCCCTTCATCTAGGGCCCCTTGTGGGTCCTAGGTGGGGTCGTGCCCGGACGTCAAACCCCTAAACTAAGTCGTCTAGGTCTAAGGAACATCCGACGCATGTTTCAAGTAAAACGAACACATAAAACTCATCCAAACTCGCCAAGACATACAAGTACATTCTAAGGCATACCATCCGAACGTCATGGACGTTTTTGGTCGATTGAACTCCAAACTTAACCAAACTTTGCACACTGCCTAAGGACACCAAACTAACTCCGTTTAACTTAAAATTAACTCAAGAAACAATCATGAGGCTCTAGTTCACCTTAGTTCATTTTGGGGCGTTATAGGTGATCGAGTCGATGATGGGAGGTTTTGGATTTGTAGCGGTGGTTGAATTGTTTGGAAAACTTTTGGAGGCTGGATCTGAAGTAGGAAAATGGAGTGGAGGTCTTCCATTGTCTGAAGTAGAAGTGTTGTCTATGATAGCCATATTTGTCAAATCTCGGGACTTATTCATTTCAGCCCTCATTTCAGCAATTTGTTGGAAGAATTGTGCAATCAGCTTGTTTTGTTCAGCACGATAGGGTTGTTCACAGTGATTTTGCTCAAATCAGTGTTCTCGACATTTTCAACCACCTTTTCTTTGCCTTTTGACGAACTTTGGTCAAAGAAGAAATCTTTGGGACCTTTAGACCTTGTGAAGTATGGATGTTCAGTCATTTTCTAACACAGATCAATTTTATGTACCTGAAAAGAAAAATAACTCAAAAGACAAATGTATTAATTCGTGTCGATGATGATAATAATACAAAATATCACACACATGATCCACAAACACATAAGAGTTGCTCCATTTGAAGATAAACGAGCCCACGAATATTGAAAGATGACTAAATAGATAGAAATTTGTCTATCTAATTTTGGGAATAGTGAATTAGAAAAGTTGACTTGTGTGGAGTCAATGAAATTATGTATGTGTAATTGACATACTTTGATTTTTCATTAAGAGGAAACTCTAATTTTCATGGGAGAGCGAAAAGAGTAGAATTTTTCAAATATGCGGACCGAGTCTTGAAAGATTGTCTACGTATCTCACGGGGAGAATTCAGTCCTACGTAGTTCGACCTGTTTGAATCTCTTTTTGATTTGAGATGGAAAATTGACACCTTTTTTTTAGATGAGAGAGTAAGATTTAGGATTTGAAAGGGAGTTTTGAATATATATTTTTTTGGGGGGAAACTAAAGACTCGAAGAATATTTGGACGCACTTTTGATAGTGACTTGATATTTATACTTAGGGGTTCTAAAAATTATTAAAAGTGGAGTGAGCTACAATATTTTCAAATAAAGCAACATTTTCACATAAGCAGTTATAACACATAAAGAGTTATAGCGCGTTCTAAACAGATATGTGACCTTTTTTGCCAAGGTGTAGGCTTAACGATTCAAAGAATGTGCTTATAATATATTGATCCGAGCCATTAATTTATGACAACTCGAGTTTTCATTGAATCGAACTCACTATGTCAAAATTAGTCTTGGTCCGTCTATCATTATCACGTTACACAAAACATGCTCGTCGGTCGTTGGGTTGTGAAATCCCTTGACATAAAGGTGGACTTCTTAAATGTCGAATCAATACCCATGATCTATCCACCTAAGGCATATGCATGCATGACTTAAACTGAGGGGTGATTTAGCTCTATATTATGTTTTCCAAGATTTTTGCTTACTAGACATAAGGTTCCCGAGTGGACAACTAAAGTGAGGAGGCTACGCTGTCACGGAAAAAGATCCGAACACCCCGCGCATATGCCAACTCTCCTAACTTTTGGAATTTCGAAAGAAGTTTGCGGGTGCACAAAGCACACCTCATGTGTACGTGTGATAGTGTGAATTTCCAAAATGTGGAGAAATATGAATAGGATGACAGTTTATAAAGCAGTAACAAATAAATAATTTATACAAACCCATAACAAATAAACAGTTTAATCACATAAGCATGAACAAAACATTAGACATGTATAATAACACAAGCAAATAAAATGAAATAAACAGATGCTAAAATTTTAATAATCAACCTAAGTCTATTATGGTTAGAACCCATTAAGTCCCAGCAGAGTCACCATTTCTGTTATGCCGTAATTTTATCTATCTTTAGAAAAAATCACTTTGAAATGTTCTAAGTATAAAACAATTTGAGAATAATACTTAGAGAAAATGGGTAAGAGGTTCTTATTTACGCTTCAAGAAGGTTTTTGAGGCATTTGAAACGTCTGCTAACACGCGGTTATCCTATGACTTAGGTTAATTATTATTATTATTTTTACTATTCTTAGGAACTTGATTTAATATAATATAATAATTAACAATATTCTATCAACTTTGAGAAAATATTTAAACAAAGATTAATTTTTATTTTTATTTTAAGAAAATGGAACCTTAATTAGAATTTAAACAAATTAGAATTTTTTTTGAATCATTTTAAAAGATAATAACTCAAATCAAATTGATCAATTTGAGCATAAAAACCCATTTCAAATTAATAGAAGAATAAGAGCTTCGCCTAACTTAAAATAATTTTTAAAAATAGTAAAATGTGGTTAAGTGAAAGCATTAAAGAATATATCTTGTAAGAACATAGATTTGACTTAACTAAAGATATTAATTTTACTCATATACTTGACATAAAAATAAATGATTGCAAAAAATATTTAAATAGTAAACCAACATAAAGAAAATAACTCATCTTTTGGGAATTTAAGTAAGTTAATTACCAATTCTAAAGTTAAAGTTAAATGAAATTAGTCAACATAATCAAAATAATTAGGAGAGTAAAAGAGATAATGAAATTGGTCCCCTTTTTGGGCCAATTTCGCTGCAGATTTTTGAACCCAATCCCGTTTTTGTATACATTGTCTGTATATCAGTGTATATCAGAGCGTATACCAGCTCTTTGAGTGTATCTCTTGCTTCCGAACACCTGCATTTTATCTCATATCTGTATTTTCACATTTGTGGATGCATATTTGCTGTCATGAACCTGTATATCAGTGTCTAAACGTTGTATACATCATGTATACAACTCATTTCTCGGGTTTTTGAACCTTTCTAGCAGCATGTTGGGTCTCTGGGTCTCATATCTGTTTTAGAGTTGAATATGTTGAAAATATTTAGAATCTGGAGAGTTTCGTCTAGAGGTTCCATCTGAGATTTTTATTCTGAAGCCGATCTAGTTTCCTTCTATTTTTCTTCATTCATGTTAGCAATTAATTCTTCTCCTCACATTTTCTCGTAGCTGCTATTATTCGTTGTTGATGTTGTTCTCTCTGTGATGCCTGATAAGTGAGCCTTTCTCTTATTTTATTTATCTTTTTGGTGTGAAATTGTGTGATCCAAATTGAGAATGATGTTTTTCTTTCTTTTAATTTTTCACTTAAAAATACTGATCTTTGTACAATAGAAATAGCATCCTAAAGTGAATATACCGTACATTGCACATCAACCAAATTTAGCAGTGTAAAATTGAAATTAAACACTTGATTTGATCTGCATGTTGCATTGCTTATTTGGTTTTTCTAGCTGTTTCTTATTTCTCGTCTGCATTTTTATTCTTGAATTCTTGTATGGTTGTGTTTTTTTATGTAGTTGGGTGCATCATTTGTATGATTAATATCTATTGAACCAGCTCAAATAAAAGGTTTTTGGCTAAGACATTTCAAGAAAAATTACGTCATATGTGCTATTCTATTGAATACAAATTTGTGTTGTTTTATGTCTTCCATGAATGACTACTTGCGATCAAGTTCTGTTAATCATATTCTTCTACTTCTTCCATTTCCACCCCAACTTTTCATATCTTGACCTTTGGGGGTATTTTGTTGTTGCACTTCTATTTGTCCATTTCTTTCAATTCATGTTTTTACTGCACCCTTTTGATTCTCGATCTCATTTTCAAGCTTTTCTTTAGGATGCTTTAGAGTTCGATCAGCTGAAAATATTTGAGATTTGGAGACGTTCCATTTGAGATTTTCTATTTTGTAGCTGATTTAGCCTCCTATTTTTTTTATTCTGGTTAGAAATTAATTCCTTTGTTCACATTTTTCGTGTCTTTAGCTCTGATTCGTTTCCTATATTTTTCTCTCTGTGATGCCTTGTAAGTGAGCTTTCTATTCTTTTTATTTTAAAACAATGTGACCCACAATGAGAACAATGTTTTCCTCTTTTAACTTTGCACTTAAAAAGATCTATCATTGTACAATAGATATAGCATCCTAAGGTGAAACTACAATACATTGCGCATCCTAATTGTGTAAAATTGAAATTAGGCCTTGGATTTTATTTGCATATTACATTGCTTATTTTGGTTCTTGTAGATGCTACTTATTTCTCTTTGCTTGTTATTATATTGGTGTCTTTATTTTGGTTCTTGAATTCTTGTATGGTGTATTTTTATGTAGTTGGATGCATCATTTGTATGATTCATATCTATTGAACCAGTTTAATAAAGAGGTTTTTGACTAAAGCCATTCCAAGAAGATCACTTTAAATTTGTTTGTGTAGTATTCTTTGTTTATCCAAATTTGAGTTGTTTTTTGTCTTCCATGGATGTCCACGTGCAATCAAAGAAACTAGATTAGTTAAAAGTTTTTTTTATCATGTTCTCTTCTCATCAGGGAATTTGTTCATGATAAGTATTGAACTCCCTCTATTTTTGACCCCAACTTTTCATCTCTTGCATGATCTGATAATTAAGTAAGACAATTTAGCTTTTCAATATTAATTAGTCTCCTTCCCTATACTCCTAGATAAAGTAAAGTCTAAATATTAACTTCTCCTTCATCTAGAGTTGTATTTTCGAGATGATTAGCATGTCAGATGTTCTAATATAATTGTTACTCATCCTCATCCATATTTCTTCCAGCTCTTCAACTATCAGCCATAGACCTTCCGAGTTTCAAGAATGTAATTTCTTAATTGTAAGGAGTCAATCTCAATTATCACCTATTGATATTAGTTCTCCTCTATATATCTTATTGTCTTAGTATAGTCATAACTTATGTCTGAGTGTTGTGCATTGTAAAATGCTCATTTTGTTTGTCTTATTAGTAAATAGATTGTCATTTATATCCCTTGTTATGCCGTAATATTATCTATCTTTAGAAAAAATCACTTTAAAATGTTCTAAGTTTAATTCAATTTGAGAATAATACTTAGAAAGAGTCGCCACTTAATTTTTAAAAAAAATTAAGAAACCTTAATTTAAAAGATTTCAACAGATTAAATCTTAATAAATTTACAGAAAATGGGTAAGAGGTTCTTATTTACGCTTCAAGAATGTTTTTAGGCATTTGAAACGTCCACTAACACGCAGTTATCCTATGACTTAGGTTAATTTTTTTTTACTATTCTTAGGAACATGATTTAATATAATATAATAATTAACAATATTCGATCAACTTTAAGAAAATATTTAAACAAAGACTAATTTTTTTTTTTTTTTAAGAAAATAGAACCTTAATTAGAATTTAAACAAATTAGAATTTTTTTTTGAATCATTTTAAAAGATAATAACTCAAACCATTGATCAATTTGAGCATAAAAAACCATTTCAAATTAATGGAAGAATAAGAGTTTCGCCTAACTTAAAACATTTTTTTAAAATAGTAAAATGTGGTAAAGTGAAAAGCATTAAAGAATATATCTTTTAAGAACATAGATTTGACTTAACTAAAGATATTAATTTTACTCATATACTTGACATAAAAATAAATGATTGCAAAAAATGTTTAAATAATAAACCAACATAAAGAAAATAACTCATCTTTTGGGGATTTAAGTAAGTTAATTACCAATTCTAAAATTAGAGTTAAATGAAATTAGTCAACATAATTGAAATAATTAGGAGAGTAAAAGAGATAATGAAATGGGCCCCTTTTTGGGCCAATTTCGCTGCAGATTTTTGTATACATTGGCTGTATATCAGTGTGTATCAGCGCGTATACCAACTCTTTGCGTGTATCTCTTGCTTCCGAACACCTGCATTTTACCTCATCTCTGTATTTTCACATTTTTGGCTTCATATTTGCTGCCATGAAACTATATATCAGTGTATAAACATTGTATACATCATGTATACAACCCATTTCTCGGGCTTTTGAACATTTCTAGCAGCATGTTGGGTCTCTGGGACCTATAACAACTTCCAAATACATAGGGGGGATGACTTGAGGAATGGAGAACTTTATGGCTCAACTCGAAAAATGCAAGGTAGATAAGTACACCATGGACTCGAAAGAGATTCACATACACACAAAGAAGAAGAAAATAATTAGAAAAGAGATAAAAGCCCCCAACGAACGCATGATCAAATGATTAACTAGCAACGAAGATACACACATTATTCGATGAAATAAGAACATAATTAAGAGTCAATATGCTTCTAGACAAAAGGTGTTGATATTGTATCCAAAAGGGAAAGATAACAATTAGTTAAGAGTAGGATAGATCATTATAGAAAGCCTCTTCACTAGATAAAATATATACTATTAACTAAATGATGTAAATAAAAGTTAACAGGGAATTAAATGAATTGATTGTTAAACCAAATGGCGCAAAGGCATGAAAACTATGGTGGAAAACTATCGTTTTAGTATACCTAAATGTGGCTCTTAATATTCACAATTCATTTTTAAGAAATCAACAATCTACCCAGCAAGCTTCTAAATTAATAGGCAACCCAACTTGTAATTAAAGGTGAATTGAATAAAATAACCACAAATGAAGCAAGGATGAGTAAATTAACATATGATGATGAACTCAAAACATCAATCCCAAACTTCTCATTAACATATGAAAGTCAAAGAGAAAAAATAAATAAAGAAAAGGGGCATAACCCGTTGCAACACTGAAATAATATTTACATGTTTGAAACCTATCAAGACTCATTGAAGATGAAAGATGAAAGACAGAACTTATGTTCTACAATAGCGACACATAATGAATTAGCTGGATCATTTAAAATTGCTAAGGAAAACATAATAAATACTCAATGAGCAAGCTAAGAGTAAGACAAATATTTATCTTCCACATGAAAACTAAACCCGCCTAAACTTGAACATAACTCACAATTAATTTGATGAACATTAGATGTATTTACTTATCGGGAAGAGGATTAATTACCGAAGGGAATTGGGAAGGACAACGGTAGTGATGACATAAAAGAAACAAAATGGGAAAAACTTAATCTCTTAATCACAAATGCTCAACTAAATCTACATTTAAGCTATGTCTTCACTAGACAAAGGAAGCAATTAATTATGCTAAGGAAACTAGTTACAGTAAGCATGTGATTTCCTAATGAACAAAGGAAAGAAAAAAAAATATTTTGAACATGAAGATAACACTCATAAAGAAACTCTAATAGGCTAAATGATAATAGAGAAACACAGATACATAAATTTATTAAAACAACCTTCAACCACATGGCTATGACAATCATGCTCTCCCCGCATTTAAATGGGCCGGTGATGTTCTAACAGATGGCCAAGATGAGGTTATAAAAAATATGGGAACAGGTAACAAACTCCATTAACCTAACACATAATTCCAAAATTTAAGCTAAAAAAAGCATAGAGACATCACACACTTAATAGACAACTGAACGAAAATAGCTAACCAAACTAAGACGACAAGATATATCCACGTAAGCGGCTTGTTAGAAAAAAATCGAACTATTGTATTGATGAGACTTAAAATGTACTCAAGAGACGGACCACCAACCGTATTCGACAATAAGATCACTAAAATGTCATGAAAGAGATAACGACATTAGAGAAGAATCGAGCTAAGCAGTAGCTAAGGATTTATGAAATGCTACTGGAAACATGAAAAAGACACAAATGGAGTGTGAACAGAAGCTTTAATAATGAGAAATAGCATTCGATGTTTAGGCAAGCTAATAATGCGAGGATATACTCGATTAGTGAATCAAAGATTTTCTAAACTTTACAAGGAGGGCAGAGGCAATATAAAGGCAGAGCAAACAAACACGAATAAAGAAATTTCTAATCGCGAGCTTGAATGGATTACAATATGAAGCATGAGCTTGAAAGGCACAAAATCATATTATAAGGATCAGCGAGGCCATTGAACTGCTCATGATCAGATTAAACCAAAGCCAGTGTCACCAAGTGGTAAGTCACGATACTCTAACAAGCTAATATGCTTTTAACAAAATCTGATTCGAAAAAAACACAGAGGATAGACAGTCAACAACACCATTTCAAGTTTGAACTAAGACATTGATTCAATGACTATTCAAAAGAAGATTCAGGCTATAACTTTAACGAGATTGTTTTAAATCAGTAGAGAAGCAATCAAATAGATAAAGTCACTATTAAGATCGACTCGAGATTCATTAAGCAGAAGATATGTCGAAACAGAAACCACATAAGTATATGAACTCAGGCCTTCAAATATTCAACATTTAACAAGAATAAACTTAAGGCAACAGAAACTTATAATAAAGAAACTAACAGTAGCTAGAACGGGAAAACTTCTATCTACAAACAAATTTTAACACACAAAGATCAGACATACTTAGGAACAACTAGACAAAATCAATAAGAAGAAATGTGAACTAAACAGAAAGCTAAGGAGAGGATTTTACCTCCTTGTGGGCAGCGATGGGACAGTGACGAGCTTGAAGAGGATTTCACTACCGGAATATGACTCCGAGAAATTCGACAAACAAAACAGAAGCAAACAAGAACAAGGATACCGTCTCTATGGTTTCGAGAAACTATCCTAAATACTTGTATATAGCGATATGGCTGAAAATTTGTAGTGTGTGTTTAGTTTCTAAATGCCCACTGATACTCCTCTATAACACCTTTCTGTTTACCGTTTCTTTTTCTCCCCTTCTAAAACTTTTTTTTTCCTTTCTTAAACATTGAAAGAAAGAGATATTTATAGGCTGAGATTGAGATTGAAAGAGGGGGAAATCAGATTCAAATTTGAATTTCTTTGCTCTTTTTCGAGATCAACAGTAAAAAGTTGTTGTTTCTCTAGAGCTCTGCGGAAAAGGGGGGGAAAAGGGGACGAAGGGATGGGACGAGTATGGGTGTTGCAGAAAAAGGTGGACGGTGTGGCTTTTCTCCAAATTTTCCGGATTGTTGCGGCGTTTCTCAGTTGAGGAAGAAGACTATAAGAGTCGGGTCGAGTCGATTTGCTACTGGGTTGGGAATGTTTAACAAATTGGGTTTTGTTATTGAGAATGGGTATCTTTGGAATTGTGTATTGGTGTGGGCTTCTGATTGTATTGTTATTGGGCTGAGAATTGAATTAAAATTGGGCCCAAAACTAAAGCTGAAATAATGATCTTAAAAGGGAAGTGAAAAAGATTGCCAATTGAATTGCAATTATAGCCAAATAGGAACGAAGAAGTTAGCCAATTGAGTTTAATTTTAGATGGATTAATATTAATTAATTAATTAATTAACAAACTTCTTAATCTTAACGAAATAAAATAATTAATTTAATTTTAAACTAATTAAATAAAAAATATAAGCTATAAATTAGCTAAACTAATTAACCAAATATTTAAGTAAAACTAAAATCGTTTTGAGACGGATTTTGAATATTCATAAAATATACTAATCATATATACATATTATATGAAACATATATATTATTTAAGATTATAAAAATGATACCACTATTTAAAATAACTTTCAAACTATATTTATAATTATTTTTTTTGAAATTTTATAAAACTAATTATTTTAAAATCGTTTGAAATTGAAGGAGCTTGATGATTAATTTATATATTGAATGGTCAAAATTGGGTGCAACATCCCTCATATAAAATTCTCATGATCTTAGAATTTTCTCCAGATTTACATTATGTATTACGTTTCACCTAGTCATTATTTAGTTGCCTCCAACACACTTGAATCACCTTGGATTTTTGGGGATAAGTCTGAAGAGATTGCATCAAGGTACTCTATTTGTAAGAGGCATGTTTAAGAGTTTCTCTTTTCACCTTCATAAACATGATGATAGTATGCATGATTTGGTATATTAATTTCACTTTAGAGGAAATGATACTTTCTAACCTAGTTTTGTCATGTCTATCTTTGTTTCTGTATGTGTATTAGGAGAAGAAAACCACAAACTCAAATGTTATAACTTGGATCTCTTATTTGTTTAAAATCATTTGGTGATTGAAAATTGTTGGTTTAAATCATCCATATTCTATAATTCAATCACCCTCAATCACCTTCTCAAGGTAACGCAACCATATCAGAATGCCAGGAGTAACAAATAAAATTCATCATTAATCTACACCGCATCTAACTATACATTCAACCATCCAGACTCCATGTCTGGAGACCTATGCATGCAACCTCCCAACGATCTATATGATATTCTCAATTGGAAGCATTTTTAACTGCTTAGTTATGGAAACCTAGCGTTTCTATGCATCAAACAACTATTGAGGAATTTTGTAGGAATCCCTTTGCTCCTCGGGGAAAATCCTAAAGAGCGTGAACTGGAAGTCGTTTAGTCTTTCCCTTCCATATATGGAAATTCCTAGCCTCCAGTACCTCAAATTTAAAGTGGTTTAAGGAGAATTTTTGGAGTATTTTTTGTGCCAGAAAAGTGGGAACAAAAAATAAAAGAATCATTTTATCTAGGGAGCTGATTTCATCAACCTAGCTATGGCGACCCTACATGAGCTATAGTGGCTCTGCATAGTGGGAGATGTCTAAATATGGCGGATAGATGCCAGCCCGGGTTTTCAAATTTAATAATTCTGTCGTGTTCTCTAAAATTTAATTTTGCACCCGAATAAGAAAAATTTGAGACTCCACTGTGATGCATTTAAATAACGTCAATTTGGATCGTTCCAACATACCAAGTACTAGATTATTTGTGCTTTATTTCCTTTTATATGGTACTATTATTTGGGATTGATTAGATATCGATAACAATAAAAACATTTAGGGGAATGATTGTTAGATAGATTTGATGTGTAAATTTTCTTAAGTATCATTATTTATTTCCAAACAAAAGGGTTTTGTTTCTAACATATTAAATAAAATGGTGTTGAATAAGAACTAGAAGAATGAAAATGACATATAACAAGTGAAGATAATTAATATTTGATTTTATAAATACAAGGTCATTGGGCTCCTGACCCACTAACTATTTTTTAATGATATACATAGTCTTGCAATAAATAATAAACAGAAAAAGCAAAGAGTGTAGTAAATTTCTTCTCAAATTAAAATAGAAAAGTGTAGAACCTTCCAGCTTCGCTTTGGCTGCCGTTCTTCTGAACTTCAATTTTGCAATTTTGACCTTTTTTTTAGGACCGACTAAGTTTGTGATCCATGTCATTCTCTCTGTGTCTTGAATTTGAAAGCTTTTATTTTGATATCTTGTTGAGTTTTTAGCTTTTTTTCTCGTTTATGTCTATCTTGTCTCTCATCGTTATACGTCCATTTCCAGGTTGACAGTATTTTGTTCAGTTAGCTCAGAATTCTGATATGACAATCTTGATTTTCAAATGTTACACTTGTATTCTTGACTATCAACAAGTATATATTTTCCCCCTTTTTCTTGCCATTTTGAGTTTTTTTTTTTTGCAATTGTTATTCTATTTCTTCTGATTAATGTGTTTATTGTACCCTTTGAATTGTCGATCTCATTTTAAAAATTGTTCTTTAGGATTCTTTAAAGTTATATCTGTTCAAAGTATTTGGATGTGGAGAGTTTCTTCTAGAGGTTCCATTTGAGATTTTCTATTTTGAAGTCGATCTAGCCTCCGAATATTTTTCTTGATGTTGCTTAGCAGTTAATTTCTCTATTTGCATTTTTTCATGCCTTTAGCTATGTTCGTCCACCATGTTGTTGTCTTTGTGATGCTTGATAAGTGAGTTTTTCTCATTTTTTTTATTTTTTTTCTTAAACTGTGTGACCTATAATAAAAATAGTATTAATATATATATATATATATATATAATTCTGCACTTAAAAAGATCGATTTTTGTACGATAAAAGTAGCATCCTAAGATTAAAAAAATACTACATATTGCACATCAACCAATTCTAGAAGTGTAAAATTGAAATTGGGCTTGGATTGAGCTGCATATTGTGTTGCTTATTTGATTCTTGTAGTTGCTTGTGTATTGTCTATTGTATATGGGTTTGCATTTTTATTCTTGAGTTCTTGTATCTTTGTAGTTTGGTGCATCATTTGTATAATTCATATATATTGAAGCAATTTAATTAATAGGTTTTTGACTAACCCAATTCAAGAAAGATTACACCAAATTTCTTTATGTACTATTTTATATGTATCCAAATTTGTGTTGCTATTTTTTGTGCTCCATGAATGTCTACTTTCAATCAAAGAAACTAGATTTTAAAAGTTTTGTTTGTCATGTTCTTCTTCCATCGAGGTTTTTTTTCATAATAAGTAGTAAACGCTGTCCATTTTTCACCCCAACTTTTCATCACTTCTATAGTCTGCTTCTTAAGTAAGGAAAATTTAACTTATCATTATTAATTATTCGCCTTCCCTATAGTCTTAGATGGAAGAAAGACTATCTCTTTGCTCCTCCTTCATGTAGTATTGTATTCGGAGATGATTAGCTTATCAGTTGCCTTCCTTTATAGTATGAGTTATTCTGATATTTTTGTTACACATCCTTGTTTATATCTCATCTACTACTTCCACTATCGGTCAGGAGAAGAGACCTCCTATTTCCCAAATTTTCAAAATAAAATTCCTTAACAACAATGAGTCAATCTCAATTATTACCTATATTAGTTCTGTATATATATCATTGCCTTAGTATAGTCATAATTTTTGTGAGTGTTGTGCATTGTAATAAACTCATTTCTTTTACCTTTTTTTCCCACCCATTTCTTTTACCTAATTAGCAAATAGATTACTATTCATATTCCTCATACAAAATTTCCATAATCCCCTGTCATGATTTTCTCTAGATATACCATTTGTATTACATTTCACATATTCATTGTCTAGTGCCCTCCAACACATTTAAATCACCTTTGATTTTGGGGTATAAGTCTGAAGAGATTGCATTTAGGTATTTTATTTGTAGAAAGCATGTTTAAGATTTTCTATTTTCGCCTTCATAGACATGATGATCGTATGCATGGTTTGGTGTATTAATTTTACTTTAGAGCAAATGATATTAGCTAATCAAGTTTTGTCAAATCTATCTTTGTTTCTGTGTGTATTAGGAGAATAAAACGACAAACTTAATTGTTATAACTTGGATCTCTTTTTTGTTATTTAATCATCCGGTGATTGAAATTTGGTGGCTTAGCTAATCCAAATTCTCTCAATTAATAGTCAGTTCTAAGAGAATTGCAAAATAATTTGACAAGTAATATAGATTTAAGTTATCCATGATAATGAGATTCAAATGAATGTAGAACATAAGAAAGAAAGAAAAATAGCTTAGAGTTATCCACACACTACCTTAGAGTTATCCACACACTACCTTTCTTCCAGTTTTTTTTTTTAAATTTGAAAAGTAGATATTTTGTTCTAGTCGAAAGTCTTATCTCTCCACCTGTCTCCAGATATATAGGCTGCCCGATTGTTCGATTGTGTACCATGTTAATTAATAGTTTAAGAACATGAAATTTTATTCTGAAGCTATAAAAATTATCATCATATACTATAAGACAAACTAGGTTTAAAATTAATCTAACTGACAAACAATCATTTCCATCAAAATGTTTTTATTATAATCAACATTAAATGACTCTAAATTAATAGCACAAAAAAAAAGAAAAGATGAAGACAATACTTTATATGAAGAGAACACACAAAAAAGAAAAATGTAAATGTTTTGACTAAGGAGATTGAAGGGTTATTTACTAAAAGATATAAGATTGATGATTCTGATCTCATAATCTTTGAACTCACCCACAATTTCACTTGCAAAATGACTTATTTTCATAAGTACAAGAAGAAAATACTTTTTTACCTGGTGATCGATATTCACATTGGGACTCAATTAGACTCGGATAACGAAAAACCTCAAATTGAGGGTAAACCTCTTTCTAACCAAGGTACTCATGGCCAAAACTTGAACTTGACACATCTGGCTAAGGATAAAGGAGTAGTAACTTCTACTTAACCACAATCTTTGTTGGTAGAACAGAATAAATAAATCCAACATATTATCAAATATTCAAGAGAAAGTAAATGAAGTCATTATTAGTATCAACAAAATTTATCGTGAGATGTATATGATCCATCCATCCTTAACCAGAGGTTTCAAGTTTGAGCCTTGGATATGAAGAAAATCTTGTTAGAGTGTCCCCCGAAATTTATATTAACAGGGGATTTAATATGATATATTAAAATCGAGTGAAAATAATATTAATTACAATTTACAATTTATTTCAAGTTCTATGGTAATTCTTGTATCTAAAAGAATGATAATTTCTATAATAATAAATTGTCACGTTCAATATTTCATTGAGATGTGTTGTTTTTTTACCTTTCAATGTGTGTTTAAAAGATATTTTAAAAGAAAATATGATATGACATCATAATATATGGAATTCACATCTTTCTAGTGAATCCTCCCGATTTTGATTCAATACCATTCTATTTAGTAATTTAAAAACACAAGATTTTCATTTGAATCTAGAAAATCATCATCATACACCACAATTAAAACCGAGAATAAAAATAATCTAATTGACAAACAATAATCTCCTTAAAAAAATTGTTATAAATTAATAGCACAAAATAAAGAAATAAAATAAATTAAAGATGACACTTTATGTGTAGAGAACACAAAACAATAAAATGTACATTAAGGAAATTGTAGAGTTATTTCCTCAGGGATCGTTTAGTTGGAAACAAATTATCCCATAATTAATTATCATGGAATTGGTTATCCTGAAATAACTTATCCAAACATATATATGAGATAACTTATCCCATCACTATAGTATAAATGACGGGATAAGTTATCTCAAAATATTTTTTATCCCAAGACTATTTATTCTTATCCATTACACCAAACGGCTCTTAAAAAATATAGAATTGATGAGCCTAATCTCATAATGTTTGGGCTCACCCTCAAATTCTTTTTTACATCGATCTAATTTTCCTAAATACAAGAAGAAAGGTCTTTTTTACTTGGTGTTGATATTCTTATTGGAACTCAATTAGATTCAAATAATGAAAAGTTTCAAATTGAGGGTAAACCTCTTTCTAACAAAGGTAACTCATGTCGAAGACTCGAACTTGACACTTCTAGTTAAGGATGAAGGAGTATTAACTTCCACTTTACTACAATATTATTGGGAGAACTCAACAACTTATTCCAGCATATTGTAGAATATGCAAGAGTGAGTGAATTAAGTCATTATTAGTACCAATAATAGTTGTGGTGAGTTTTATATGATCCATCCATCTTTAACTAGAGGTCTCGAGTTTAAGCCTTAAATATGAAAAAATATTGTCAGAGAGTGTTCCTCGAAATTCGAATCAGTCGATGATTCAATATGATATATTGAAAACCAAGTGAACACAATATAATTGGAACTCTTTCATCAAGAAAAATGATAAATATTTTCTAGTAAAAATAATTCATCCAAATTACATAAAATCATTTCGTTCAATTTTTTTTTTATCTATTATTAACAATAAATGAATTTAAATTAATTGGACATAAAAAAAGAAAATAACATACATAAGGATACTTTATGTCACGCCCCTTTTTTTTTCTCAAAATTTTGATTTATTGATTTGAAAGAAAAAGAGTTTTTCCAATTAAAGTGATATTTTGAAAAGAGATTATTTTATTATTTAGAGTCGCCACTTGGAATTGAATTTTGGTGTTCCAAGTCACCTTATTTAATTCCCTAATCAAAAAGAAATTTGACTATATTTTTAATGGTCTGCGAACTAGAAATTCGGGTAAGGAATTCTGTTGACCGAGGGAAAGGTGTTAGACACCCCTCGAGTCCCGTGGTTCTAGCATGGTCGCTTTATTGACTTTAGTATGACTTGACTTAATTTTTGGATATTTTCTTATTTAACTTAATAATAATTTTTTTTATTTACCTTTATCCTCTCATTTATTTTAAACCTATTTAAAACTATCTTATTTATTTTTAATCTATTTAAAATTGTCTCGTTTTTTTTTTTTGGTGTGTGTCCATTAATTTGAAAATTGAAAATCTGTATTATGAAAGTTTGGATAATTTTAGAATTGAATTTTTAGTTAGATTAAAAATAGGAGATAAAATTTTATGGTATTTATTATTAATTTTAACAAGAAATTCTAAAAAGGTTAGGATTATTATTTTTAGGAAAATATTTTCTTTTATTTCTTTTTTTAAATATCTTTTCTTTTCTTCTTTTCTTTTTCTCTTTCTTTATTTTCTTTTTACGTCTTTTTCCTAAATTTGTTTTTTTATGTTTTATCAATTTTATATTTTATATTTCATTTTGTTTCTCAATTTTATATTTTATATTTCATTTTGTTTCTCTCTTCATATTTGTTTTTTTTTTGTTTACGTTTTTGTTCTGTTTCTTTCTACTGTTTTCTTATTTTAATTTTTTTCTTCTTATATTTTGTTTCGGTTCTTCTTAATTTATTTTTTTAATTTAATTTTATTTTTTAATTATTTCTGTTACGTTTTATTTTCTCTTTCTTTTTTTTTAATTCTTTTTCAGTTCACGTTTGTTTTCTTTCTTTTTTGTCTTATTCTTTTTCATATTTTTTTAGTTAATATTTGTAATTACTTTTTATTTATTCTTAACCTAAATCTCTAAATTATATATATTTTTTATTATATAATTTCATAATTCGAATTAAAAACAAACTATTTTAAAAAAAAAAACTAAAAATATATTCCGCATGGCTTTTCTAAGTCGTTAATTCCTTAAGCTTTAGTTTATATCAAAATCCAATAAGTCTACCAAATAATTTCGAATAATAATAATAATAATAATAATAATAATAATAATAATAATAATAATAATTCTTAAATAAAAACTAGGCTAAAAAAATATTAACTATTAAATATCACAAAATCAATTTTAATATAAACTACATCTAAAAAGCATAGACAATAATAATAATACAAAAATGTATGATACATCTTCTATTTTGTATTAGTTTTAGCAAGAAGCATTTTTGGTTCCGTTTTTCTGAATATTCATAAATTCTCAAAAAACAAAAAATTATAACATGCATCACAGATTGATATTACATAATAATAACATACGACTCAAAAGAATTTCATATTATTAGAATCAAATTTTCATACAACATTCCATTTAATTAATATGAGAATTTAGAGTTACCTCGCTGTGAAGATTGATACCACAAAAATAACTTTAAGGATCCACGAACTTAGAACCACGAGTAAAACTTCTAACTCTATATCCAATTCTCTAAAGAAAAACTCACTTTTCTTTGCTTTTTGCTATTGCTCTTTTTTTTTGTGTGTGTATTTTAATCTTAGTCTGTGTATATTTTTTCTCTCAACTGAACGTATATTTTTATAATAGTTTTAGGTGAGAGTCTGGTGCTAAATAAAAGGAACGTAGTAGAGTGGGATTAGGATTTAATTTAAAAATTGGTTGAGAAAATTAGGGTTGAGAAACAAGAGTTAAATAACTAATCAACTAAATAAATAAATAAATAAATAAATAATAATAATAATAATAATAATAATAATAATAAAGCAAAACAAACAAAAATAAAAGAGATAAAAAACGTGTGGTTGGGGGAATATTTTTTAAAAAAACTGTGCACTCTAATAAGTGTGAGAGAGAAAAATAACTAGGAAAAGATATTTTTATTTTAAAAGGAAAATTAGTTATGGGAGTTTGAGGTTAATTAGGATACTGGGGAAGGTAATTTGAATTTTTTAGAACTCCTTTTTATTTTTAATAATATATATACATTATTATTTTAGGCTGGTAAAAGTTGAAAGATTAAAACAAATACAATTCACAACTTCATTTATTATTTTTTATTATCAACCTTTAAATATAAATGAGCTTATAATTGTAGTAATTTACAATTTATTTATTTTAAATATAATCCTTTTGAAATAAAAATATTTAAATATTAAAATTGGTGTAAAACTTTTATGTTTTGGTCAAAAATTAGGTGTTCACAGTATGTCCCTCTTTGCTTGGAAATATGAAAAGTTTTCATGCAAAGACGTGAACAATGTGACTAATTTTTTGACTGAAACATTTATGCAAAAAATGTGAAAATTAACAAAAGAGAATAGGTTTTGACTGCGTCCTAACTTTTGAAAAACTACCTATCCTAAGTTGATGATAAGGAGTCAGGCGTAGTTCCAATGAGTTAGGTAGTCGAGTGAGGTTTTGTCGAGATTTCAGTTCGTAGGTCCAGCTATTACATAAAAAAAACAAAATGCAGAATGAGAGAAATGAAAGATATGAAATCCTATCTACTCCAATAGTTCTGAGTCTTCAATTTGAATTCTCGGTTATCGCTTCACCCTCTTTGGTAGGTTCATCGATTCCGAACTTTGATCTGGACATCTGAGTTTAAGACTTGAAACTTCATGACTTGATTTCAGCCATTGACGTTATTCCGCATGATATTCTTGAATACTTGTTTTTTTTTAAAGGATGAATTCTTTTATTCTTGAACTTCAAATTTTTGTACTATGTAAAAACCTGCACGCCATAAAACAAAACAAACAAAACGAAACATAATTTTCTGCCTTGTTTGCACTAGAAAGTTTTGTGAGTTATTGATGAAATCTATAAAAGTCTATAATAAGAATAAAAATAATATTTTTGTAGCCATTACAAAATGTAAAAATAAAATAAAAGAGAGTTTTATGCCCAAAATGCGACCAGAGGTTTTTATACTCTTGAAGACATGAAAAACAAGATAGGGGTTATTGCGCCCTATACGCAACCAGGGGTTATTGTGCTCTGTGAAACATGAAAAATAAAATAGGGGTTATAGTGTCCTATATGCAATCAGGGGTTATTGTGCCCTGTGAAAACATGAAAAATAGAATAGGGGTTATTGTGCCCAATGAAGACAAAAATAGGGGTTATAGTGTCCTATATGCAACCAGGGGTTATTGTGCCTTGTGAAACATGAAGAATAAAATAGGGATTATTGTGCCCTATATGCAACGAGGGGTTATCGTGCCCTGTGAAAACATGAAAATTAGGATAGGGGTTATTGTGCCCTATATGCAACCAGGGCTTATTGTGCCCTGTGAAGACATGAAGAATAAAATAGGGATTATTATGCCCTATATGCAACCAGGGGTTATCGTGCCCTGTGAAAACATGAAAATTAGGATAGGGGTTACTGTGCCCTATATGCAACCAGGGGTTATTGTGCCCTGTGAAGATATGAAAAATAAAATAGGGGTTATAGTGCCCTATATGCAACCAGGGGTTACTGTACCCTGTGAAAATATGAAAAATAGAATAGGGGTTATTGTGCTCTATTAAGACATAAAAAATAAAATAAGGGTTATAGTGCCCTATATGCAACCATGGATTATTGTGCCCTGTAAAGACATGAAGAATAAAATAGGGGTTATAGTGCCCTATATGCAACCAGGGGTTATTGTGCCCTGTAAAACATGAAGAATAAAATAGAGATTATTGTGCCCTATATGCAACCAGGGGTTATTGTGCCCTGTGAAAACATGAAAATTAGGATAGGGTTATTGCGCCCTATATGCAACCAGGGGTTATTGTGCCATGTGAAGACATAATTTATATATATATATATATATATATATATATATATATATATATATATATATATATATATATTCTTCTCACTTATATTATTATTATTATTATTATCATTATTATTCAATATTATTTTATTTTATTTTTATTTGTACATTGAACAAACTAAAAATAAAATAAAATGTCCCAGATTCTATTAAGAGAAAAAAAATCATTTTTTATTGTTATTATTATTTTATCGTGCATATTGTATGAGAAGTAAGGATTCAAGAACTTACCATCATGGCGTTTGTATCTCGCAAACTATTTACATGATTCTGCTTTATACCTGTTTCAAGTCAAAGAATGTATTGTTAATCATTCTAAATGGTGGTTGGTTTGTGACTTCAAGTATCTTGTGAAGCTTGACTTTTCGATCCGCCCCGCTTGGGAGATTCATTCCATTGATGATTATGCGAATATCTTGAAGATGTTTTAAAGACAGTCCGTATCTTCCCTTGAAACACTTCTCATGAACATTCTGACTCATTACCATTTTGTGCATGTTGTGTGGTTCATTCGTTCTCAACAAACTCTCTTGCTTTATCAATTTTTCACACGATATCGATTTACGATATTTATTTTCTCGATTGGTTCAATGCCCTAGCCAATATGGTGCATGTCCCCAACATTCAACTGGAAATACCGTAGTCAATTTTGCGGCTTTAATTTTATTTTATCACTTAACAAGAGTTGATGCTGAGAAAAACTCAAAGAATAACGAGCACAAGCACAAAAGACACTAATGAAAGGGTTACTAAGGAAAAGTTATATCTTTAGAAGTAGTAAATAAATAAGAGAATGTTTAGAAGGAGTGAAAAGAATCTTATCTTAAAGTACGTGACGACTTTAATGAAACATGACATGCATTTGGACTGAACGTTTGATCTTTTCGACTTGTCTGAATCTCAGGAAACAATGTTGTACCTTTCAGTCTAAACTTGACTTTTATCATGATTGCGCTCACGGCAAGATAGAATGTATCATTTGATCAGTAGCGTCTTTCGTGATTTTCCACCAATAAGACATTCTAATCTTTGTCACTCAACTAACCATCGTCCTATTGTGCCCCTGAGGGTTTTCACTTATAAGACTCTCTCATATTTCTTTATTTTCTTCTTTATGATGCCCCATAGTTCGCAATATCATGTCTCAATCTTTTGAGAGTTGAAGAATATAATTATCGTTTTATTGAGTGATTAGACCAAACCCCAATGAAGGGGTGCCTACATATCCTCTTAGGAATCAAGTCAAACGTAGTTCAATAACTTTTTTTTCCAAAGATAAGCACCAGACCAGTGGTGTTTGAGATAAAAGGGGATACATCTTTATACTGTCATCATGAGAATGTCAATCATGACAAGGAGAGCTAAACGTAGTATCTTTTGACCGAATCTGCATTGACAATTGTGTCGATCGCCTTTCCCTCCATATCTGCCAATTGCAAAGCACCTTTGGATAACATTTGCTTAATAACATAAGGGCCTTGCCAATTTGGGGCAAACTTTTCCTTGGCCTCGTCTTGGTGGGGAAGGATGCGTTTAACAACAAGTTGACCCACTTCAAAAATTCTTGGGCGTACTTTCTTATTATAAGCCCGAGCCATCCTCTGCTGATATAATTGACCAAAACAAATTGATGTCAACCGTTTTTCATCTATCAGTGCTAATTGTTCTAACCTTGATTTAACCCATTATGTATCCTCGATTTCTGCTTCAACAATGGTTCGAAGAGAAGGGATTTCAATTTCTGCGGGTATGACAGCCTTAGTTTCATAAACCAATAAGTAGGGAGTTGCACCGACTAACGTACGAACAGTCGTGCAATATCCCATGAGAGCGAAGGGTAATTTTTCATGTCATTGTATAGATCCTTGCACCATTCTCCTAAGAATCTTCTTGATGTTCTTATTTGCCGCTTCAACAACCCCATTTGCTTTGGGCCAATAAGGGGTTGAATGACAATGAACAATTTTAAATTGCTCACAAACTTTCTTCATCAGGTGTTGTTGAGATTCATTACAGTGTCTCTAATAATGATTTTTGGTATGCCGAAACGACATATGATATTGGAATGAACAAAGTCCACCACTGCTTTCTTGGTGACTGATTTGAATGTGACCAATAATGTCTATTCCCCAAGCAACAAAAGGCCACGGAGCATACATAGGATGCAACTCTAAAGGGGGTGAGTTAATCAAGTCGCTATGAATCTGGCATTGATGGCACTTGCGAACAAATTGGAAGCAATCTCGCTCCATGGTTAACCATAGTATCCTGCCCGGATAATCTTTTTTGCTAGAACGTAACCATTCATGTATGGCCCACATACCCCTGAATGTACCTCATTCATAATTGTTTCTGCCTCTTGAGTATTCACACATCACAATAAATTCAAATCTGTAGTCCTTTTATATAAGATCTCGCCACTAAAGAAGAACCCATTGGCGAGTCGCCTAATAGTTTTTTTTTGATCTCTATCAGCTTGTATTGGATATTCTCTAGATTCTATAAACTGCTTGATGTCATGATACCAGGGCTTACCGTCTGCCTCTACCTCAATTATATTGCAATAACCATGTTGATCCCTAACTTGGATTTTCAACGGGTCAATGTAGGTATTACCTGGGTATGGAAGCATCGACGCTAGGGTGGCCAAAGCATCAGCAAACTCATTGTGAAACCTGGGAATATATATAAATTCAATAGACTTGAACCTTTTGATCAGATTTTCTAAACATTGTTTGTACGGTTTGAGCTTAATGTCTCGAGTTTCCCATTCACCTCGAGCTTGTCAAATGAGCAAGTCGGAATCCCCCAAACCTAATAGCTCATGCACATCCAGATTTATTGCCATATTCAAACCCATGATGCAAGCTTTGTATTCTGTTGTGTTGTTGGTAGAAAAGAATCAAAGTCGTGCTGTGGCAGGATAATGACATTCGTTTGGTGAGATAAGAACTACCCCAATTCCTACTCCGTTTTTGTTGACAGCCCCATCAAAATATAATTTCCACACGGGATCATCATTAAGAATTTCTTCCTCAATAGAGTTGATCTCTTCATTAGGGAAGTATGTCTTTAAGGGTTTGTATTCATCATCAATTGTTCTCTGCCAAATGATCGGCCAACGCTTGTGCTTTCATGGCGGTGCGAGTGACATACACAAAGTCAAATTCTGTAAGCAAACTCTACCATTTTGCCAACCTACCCATTGGCATGGCTTTTTGAAAAATATATTTCAAAGGATCCATTCGAGATATGAGGTACGTGGTGTAAGACAAAAAATAGTGCTTCAATTTTTGGGCGACCCAAGTTAAAGCACAACATGTCTTTTCTAATAGAGTGTACTTTGCCTCATAGCTTGTGAACTTCTTGCTCAAGTAATAGATAGCTTGTTCCTTTTTCCCCGTGACGTCGTGTTGTCCTAGAACGCAACTAAAGGAATAATCCGTCACTGAGAGGTATAAAAACAAAGGCCTACCAGGCTATGGGGGGCCAGTACCGGAGGATTTGCTAAATATTCTTTAATTTTGTCAAAAGCCTTTTGACACTCACTTGTCCATTTAATAACAGCATCCTTTTTCAACAATTTGAATATCGGCTCGCATGTGTTAGTGAGTTGAGTGATGAATCGGCTGATATAGTTTTACCTTCCCAGAAAACTCATGACTTTAGTTTTGTTTTTTTGAGGTGGCAATTCTCGAATGGACTTTATCTTGGAAGGGTCCAATTCAATGCCTCTTCGGCTAACTATAAAACCCAAAAGCTTGCAAGATGGAACTCCGAATGCACATTTAGCTGGATTAAGCTTGAGATTGTACTTTCTCAACCTTTCGAAGAATTTTCTTAGATCACGCACATGGTTAATTTGCGTTCTAGACTTAATGATGACATCATCGACTTATACCTCAACTTCTTTATGCATCATGTCTGGAATATGGTAGTCATAACTCTCATGTAGGTTGCTCCCGCATTCTTTAGACCAAATGGCATGACTCTATAACAATATGTACCCCACGGGGTGGTGAAAGCATTTTTTTCTGCGTATTTTTCATCCATGAGAATTTGGTGATATCCGGCATAACAGTCCACGAAAGATTGAATCTCATGTTTAGCACAATTATCAACCAGGATGTGAATATTGGGTAATGGAAAATTATCTTTTGGACTTCCTTTGTTTAAATCTCTGTAATCAACACAAACTCTGATCTTTCCATCCTTTTTTGGCACTGGCACAACATTAGCCAACCAAGTAGTGTATTGGACGACCCTGATCACTTTTGCACTCAGTTGCTTCATGATTTCCTCTTTGATTTTATTGCTCATATCATTCTTAAATTTTCTCGGCTTTTGCTGGACAGGTGGAAAATCAAGATGTATGGAAAGTTTGTGAGCTACCAGACCAGCACTTAACCCCGGCATGTCATCATATGACCAAGCGAAGACATCTTTGTATTCAAATAAAACTCGAATTATGTCATCTCGAATATTTTGATCGACATGGATACTTATCTTTATTTCTTTCACTTCTTCGGGAGTTCCTAAATTAACCGCCTCAGTTTCACTTAAATTAGGTTTAGGCTTATTTTCAAATTGATCCAAACCCCTTTTTATTTCTTCGTCATCTTCATCTTCATCATATTCTTTAGACTTATGATTCATTGTTTTGAGATCAGACAACTCTTTAGGATCTAATTGTAAAATCCGCATGCATGTCATATTATTAAAGTTAACGTAACTGAAAATGAAAATAAGATGACAAATATTAGAAAAAGTATGAACAAAGAAGATGACTAAAACTTCATTGCATTGAATGATAAAGGATAGAATGGTTAACAACAAAGCAAAACAACTAGAATGTTTGAATTAAAACCCTGAGAATAATCCAAAAAATAATAATAAAAATAAAACAGCAAAATAAAACTACCAGGACTCCTTCCTTGAAAGGAGAGGAGTGGCTTTCCAGTTGTTGAGTTGGACATTCGGGCCGATAAACTGCACATCCATATGACTAGTGCCCTCACCCATCTGAGTAATGTTTACCTCATAAAACATTTCTTTGATACCTTGACACATTTCATCCACATCATTTTGGATAGGTAAGTCTGGACTTGGTTCACCTCGAGATTTAATGAAAGATTGAGAAATGTGGGGGATCGGCTTCGACAGATTCCAAGCATTCCTTTTATGGTTTTTTGCCCATTCTCTATCAAATCTAGTTGGGTTAAAACCCAAACCGAATGTCTCTTGATTACCCATTGGATTGATAGGATTCACAATTCCTTGCAACAACTAATCCTTTTCAGGGTTCATAACCGTTCTGTACCATTTGAGACACCACCATGACTGAAGTAGAGGATAGATGAGGTTGGAGGATAGACTTTCCTTCTAAGAATTTATTGACTGTTATTATCTCCAAAGTCTGATAGTTGAGGGATTCACAACCTCTTTTAGCCTCAATGCATGGTATTGAAGAATCTCGAGTGATTGGGAGATCATCTTCACCATGGACAATGATTTCTTGTTTGTCATGTTCAAACTTGACCGCTTGGTGTAGAGTCACAGCTCTAGCCAGGTGGATCCATGGCCTACCCAAAAGTAGATTGTAAGACGTGTCTATGTCTATAACTTGGAAAGTGATTCCAAACTCCACTGGTCCAATTGTGACAATTAAGTAAATTTCACCAATAGTATCCCATTTTGCACCATCAAATGCCCGTACACAAACATTGTTAGTACGGATTCTATCAGTGTTGATTTTCAAGCTCTGTAGAGTGGAAAGAGGGCATATGTCTACACCCGATCCTCCATCAACCATGACCCTCTTCATATAGTGTTCTTCACATTTCACGGTTAAATGTTGAGCCTTATTATGTCCAGATCCTTCCAAGGGCAATTCATCATCAGTGAAAGTGATTCTATTTACCTCAAAAATTCGGTTGACCATCTTTTCCAAGTGACCCACTGTAATATTTTCTGAGATATGTGCCTCATTCAAGATTCTGGTCAAGACTTCACGATGTTCTTTAGAATGTATGAGTAATGACAATAAAGAGATTTGAGCAGGCATTTTCCTCAACTGATCAATAACAGAATAATCTTGAGCTTTCAACTTTTTCAGAAACTCTTCAGCCTCTTCCTCAGTGACTGTTTTTTTTATCGGCAATTGATTTTCTTTGATTTGTTTGTCGCTTTTTAATTCTTCCGGAGCATAACACCTTCCGGAACGAGTTAAGCCTTTTGTTTCATTTGTTTCTTCGACAATCTCCTTTCCCTTGTGAGTAACAATGACTTTGTTGTAATTCCAGGGAACGACCTTGGTGTTTCTGATCGGAAGTTGTGTTGCAATTTGTATCACAACTGGCTCTTTCACACTTTCTTGATTTTGATCAAATGTTGAAAGTTTACCAGGAATGTAACATTTTGGTCCATTCAATGGTACGTCTCCTCTTTTATAGATCCAGGGACATACAACACTAGCTTCCTCAAGTCTCCAGAATTCGAACGTGCACCTTTAACAATTATCGGTGCCCTTTGTATGGGTTCTAAAACCATACTAAACTCTTCTTTTGAAACCTCGCTTTCTACTTTTGTTCTACTTGTTTACTCATAATCTTCAAAAATGTCAACCATCCCCACAACACGCTCATTATTGTGAGAGGGTTATTGGTGACATTTGGTGCTTCCTCATTGCGTATCTCGATTACCTTATCCTCGATTAACTTCTTAATGAATCTTTTTAGGGTCCAACAATTCTCTGTGCTATGACCTGGAGCGTTGGCGTGATACTCGCATATAACAGTTGGATCAAAGACTCTTGCATTTGAATTGACAACGTACGGATTGACAGGTTCAACCAGTCTCAATTGTATTAATTTCCTTAATAAACTCGTATATGATTTCCCAATTGGGGTAAAATTTTCTTTTGACCTTGTTCTCTCGTATAATTTGTCCGGGGATGTGGATTGTATTACGCTTGGAAATTTTGTTGTTGGGGGCGAGAACCTTGTGGGGCAGGCTCCCTCCATTGTTGGCGTGAAAGAGGTCGAACATATGCCTGAGTGTTGATAACTGCATATTGGGACGGGTAATAATGCTGAGGAGAATTATATTGTTCTTGTTGGACTTGACCATAAGGATGGTTCATGCCCATTTGAACACCTCTCGATCCAGATGCCATCATGGACCCTTCCTCCTTCTTTTTCCGATTGGTAAAATTACCGGATCCACTTTGTATTGCTTGTGTGGTATCTCTAATGGTTGCCTGACTTACAATCTTACCCGAATTTATGCCATTCTCTACCATTTCTCCGATCTTAATCGCTTCGGTGAAAGGGTTGCCCATTGCAGCAAGAAGATAATGAAACTAGTCAGGTTCTTGAGCCTGGAGAAAAACATTAATTAATTCATAGTCTTTCATCGGCGGTTTGAATCTAGCCGCCTGCTCCCTCCATCTTATGGCATATTCCAAAAAACTTTCAGATGACTTTTTTTTCATATTAGTTAGGGAATTGCGATCGGGAACAATATCGATATTGTATTGGAATTGTTGGACAAAATCTTGCGCCATATCATCCCAAACGTGCCAAAGAGAAATGTCCTGATCGATAAACCATTCTGAGGCTACACCCGTTAAACTCTCTCCAAAGTAATCCATAAGAAGTTCTTCTTTTCCTCCGGCTCCCCTCAACTGATTACAAAATCTTTTCAAATGAGTTACTGAATCGCCATGACCATTATATTTATCAAACTTTGGAGTTTTGAACCCTATAGGCAAGTGAACATCTGGAAACATGCATAAGTCCTTAAATGAGACACTTTTGTGTCCTCCCAGACCTTGCATATTGCTTATGTTTTGTTCCAAACTCCTCATTTTCCTTGTAATTTCTTCATGTTCTTCATCCTTAGTGTTTTTCTGAATCAACGGGAGAACTGTATATTGGTGATGGTAAGAGTTAGGACATTGGAAATTAATTTAGGGGCATGACCTTGGCCGTATTGATCTTTGAGTATAGGGTCATCACTGGATTTTTGTACTAGTGTCGGTTGAGGAATTGTATTAGTTTGCACAGTTGGCATGAAGAGTGGATTATTCATTATTGATGGTTTCAACGGGTTAACTGAGGAAGTTTCGGCACTATTAGACGTGTGAACGTAGGGTCCAAACCCAGGTAGATAAATCGGGTCACTTGTTGACACTTGGATGGGGAATGGCATATTCACATTCAAGTATTCTTGAATTGAAGGCGGAGGAGCTTGTCCATTAATCCAAGCTTTGTACATTTCATTCATCTGTTGTCTTAACATTTTCACCTCTTCTATAGGTACCGGTTCTTGCGTAACCATTTGAGTTTGTGCGTATTCATTATCCGACTCTGTTCCGTCTTTTCATGTCATTTTTTCTTTCCCTTTTGATCTTGTGTTATATTGATGAGATGCCAACTCTCCTCACAAACCAACCACCTTTAAACTCTTTAAATTCTCATATATAAAGCAAAAAATGTGTTAGGATTCAACACTTTGAGGATATTAAACACACGTTGTATGTTATGCACCTAGATTATTCATATGTCTATAATGAGTTTTGGAAGACTTTTATGTTTCATCCCGGCTTTGGACGACTTGCTTATGTCTTTTGATCCCCTACTTTACTCATTTGAATAATTTGAATACATTTTGATCGAACCTATTAAAGGTTGCCTACGTATCATATTTGAACATGAATCAGATCATTACATAGTGCGTGTAGAGAAGTTTCTTTGAAAAGAAAATACAACATTTATTTAACTCAAAAATGAAAATACCATTCAAATCAAAATGAACAAAATAAAAACATCAAAGTACTTAAAGATTAAAACAAAATTTGACGAAATAAAACTAAAAAGAAAAATAATAATAAAAAAATCCATCTCCGACATTCCTTGATCAATTGCCCCCTAGGCTAGAGTAGACCTTGAAAAAAGCTTTCGGAAGATGTGGGGCTAGTGCACGCGCCTCTCGACCAGGCTCGCATCACTCCGATGTAGATGACCACCATAAACATCAATCAAGCTCTCTGTCAATTGAAGCACTTTTCCTTTGGCCTTCTCTATATTCTCGTGACAATTCTGCAACCGTTCCTCAGTAGTGACAACTGCGTCATTCGAATGCTCTTCCTGAGCTTGAAGCTCTTCAATTTGGTTATGAAGTTCTTCACGCTCTTACATCCATTGGTACCTTTCGGACGTCACTTCTCCTTGATACAATGTAAAACGGTTCGCTATGTCCCTTTCTCGTCCCATAGAAGATTTTAATTGATTTTGTAACTTAGTTTGTGCGTGCATTAAGAGGGTTTTTTATTTCTTATATTCTTCCTCCTGTTGCTCCATATCACCTGTGATAATGGCCAAATTTTCATGTAGGGTTTGAATAGTACATAGATGCTTCTTTTAAGCCCTTTTCTCAATCAATGTAACTTTGTCTTCGAATATTGCATCACGCCGAGCCAACTTTTCTCTAACATTTTTTAGGTCATTACTTAGAATATCTAAAGTAGACCTATAATTTCTTTCCACCTCGAGTCGGGCCTGCTTGATTCTGACTTCAATTTCCTCTTCTTGATCTAGTCGCGCTGATCCTTCGGGCATTAATTTGAGAGGGGCTTGATCAAAGAACCAATGGAGGTATAAGGGGTCAACTTATCCTTCAACGCGATCATCTACCGTAACTTTCGAACTTAAAGTTCGACTACCACCCCAAATCTTTTGGGCTTCTGATTCTCGATCTCGATCTTCAAATGTCACCTCCCACACGAAATTCTGTGTATCCTTGGCCTTAGGCAAAATTTGTTTTTGTCCTAGTTGGCGTAGAACTCGGAGGGGTATGTATGGTTGGAACCCGCGAAGACCTGTCAGAACAAAGAATGGACGATAGGAAGACATAACAATTACCTCACTAGTAGGGAACCAATGATAGTTCCATGTAATCTTAGATGCCGTCAATTTAAGAAGATAATGTCTACATGCTTTGAAACCTTTTGACAATTTGTCTCCTAATTCTTTCATCTTGTCTGGGTGGCTCAAAATATAATTCGTCCAACCGGATTTGAAATCTGTCGCAAAACGATGGCGATACAGGTGCTCCAGAAACCACATTTGTAATAGAATGCTACAACCTTCAAAAGAGTCTCCCCCCTCTCTACATTTAGTCAAAGCACAATAAATATCAGCCAACATCATCGGCAATATAGTGAATTTATTTTTCTTCATAATAACAGTGACTATTCTCGACAGACGAATATTGATTTTTTTATCCTTCCTTGGAAAAATCATAGCTCCCAAGAATGTAACCATGAATGCTTCTTGTCTATGTTTTTCCCAAGTAGGGAGGTGTTGTCCATTTTAAAGTTGTTTCTCATAGTCTGAAAATCCTTCTTTCTTTCCATATCTTGAGTACAAGAATTCCAAAGAAACCAATCCATTATCGAAACACTCCTTACGAGGATGGATGATGTGCATGTGTTCCAGAAATTTGCCCCCGCTGACGCTCCTAGGGGCTATCAGTATTTTAGTTCGGAGATCCTTGCCTAACCCTGTGAAACCACCCAATTCTTCTAATGTAGGCGTCAACTCAAAATCACTAAAGCGAATCACATTGTTTGTAGAATCCCAAAACAGAATCAAAGCCTCGATCAAACCTCTGTCAGGACTAAATCTCATGAAATTTGTAAGGAAACCAAGATGTTTGAATATCTCAGTTCGCCTAAACTCATGCATATCGTTCCACCAATCCATGAGTAGTTATGGGATTTTATCCGTGATTATGAACTTTGGGGGATCATTGACCATTTCAACTGCTTCATCCCTTGGTCTTTTATCACACCTCATAGATCATGGTTACCTGGTTGAGAAAAAAGACTCAAAATTTAAAACCAAATTTAACTTATGAAATTTTGAGAATTCAAAATCATTTGTTGGAGTAGTTAAAAAGAAAGGAAAAATATAAAAAAAGGTTCGAAATGCCTAAAGTGGTCATTATTTTGAAAATGAATTTTGTTGATCTCACTTAGAGGAATCTTAGGTTGTTTTCCGAAGAGAATGACCGGATAAAAAAATAACAATAAAAATAAATAAATAAATAAGTAAAATAAGGTGGACATGCAAAAATTTATAAGACACACACACACACACACACACACACACACACACACACACACACACACATATATATATATATATATATATATATATATATATATATATATATATATATATATATATATATATATATATATATGTATTATTATTATTATTTTTATGCATTATTATAATATTTTTTTAATAAAAGCAAAAATAAAATTAGGGGTTATGTTGATATATATTATTTTTAATTTCTTATCTTGAATCATTTGTTGACAATGGGTAAAAATATACATTTCTTCCTTTAGTCAATTATTCTAAAGCCGGTCAACATTTGTTATAGTCTTCCACATGATGCAACAAGTAGAACAAAAAAATGCACATGATCGTCTCACGAAAAAGTACCTGTCCTAGCCAGACTGGGTCATGCCAAGTCTATCTAAGTTAAATGCACATGATGCAAATAAAGAGGAGCCTAGTAAGGATATCATGTCTGAAGGTTTCAGTTCTACTAAGGTTTCACTTGTGGAGAAAAGTATCTAGATTGGCTGTAAAACGAGCGAACAACTCGAGTCAGAGAGTAGCAACGTACCGGTAGCAGCGTTTTCCGGCTTTGTGCATGGGTGCTCCCCATCCTAAACACGAGTGACTAAAAATCCTTCACCATAGACCGAAAATCCATTGGCTATCTTGATAGAAGCGGGGTGCGCAGTCGCAATTCCCAAATTATTATTATAGAAGACTCTGAATTGTGCGCGAGAGAAAATAGTTATAATGCAATTTAAATAATTACCAAAACATTAAATAAATAAACAATTAGCACATTAAGACAAATAAATACAATATGCAAAAACGTAAATAAATAAATCATAGTCATACATAAATCAATATTTAAAGCTCGAATTCTAGTTATTTCCCAGCGGAGTCGCCATATGTCACGCCCCTTTTTTTTCCTCAAAATTTTGATTTATTGATTTGAAAGAAAAAGAGTTTTTCCAATTAAAGTGACATTTTGAAAAGGGATTATTTTATTATTCAGAGTCGCCACTTGAAATTGAATTTTGGTGTTCCAAGTCACCTTATTTAATTTTCTAATCAAAAAGAAATTTGACTCTATTTTTAATGGTCTGCGAACTAGAAATTCAGGTAAGGAATTCTGTTGACCGAGGGGAAGGTGTTAGGCACCCCTTGACTCCCGTGATTCTAGCATGATCGCTTTATTGACTTTAGTATGACTTGACTTAATTTTTGGATATTATATTATTTAACTTAATAATAAAAAAATGTTATTTACCTTTATCCTCTCATTTATTTTAAATCTATTTAAAACTATCTTATTTATTTTTAATCTATTTAAAATTGTCTTTTTTTTTTTTTGGTGTGTGTCCATTAATTTGAAAATTGAAAATTTGTATTGTTAAAGTTTGGATAATTTTAGAATTGAATTTCTAGTTAGATTAAAAATAGGAGATAAAATTTTATGGTATTTATTATTAATTTTAACAAGAAATTCTAAAAAGGTTAGGATTATTATTTTTAGGAAATTGTTTTTTTTTTTTATATATCTTTTCTTTTCTTCTTTTCTTTTTCTCTTTCTTTATTTTCTTTTTACGTCTTTTTTCCTTTAATTTTTTTTATGTTTTATCAATTTTATATTTTATATTTCATTTTGTTTCTCAGTTTTATATTTTATATTTCATTCTGTTTCTCTCTTCGTTTTTTTTTTTTTTTTTTTTTTACGTTTTTGTTCTGTTTCTTTCTACTGTTGTCTTATTTTTTTTCTTATTTTTTTTCTTTTTCTTCTCATATTTTGTTTCTGTTCTTCTTAATTTATTTTTTTAATTTAATTTAATTTTTTAATTTATTTCTGTTACATTTTATTTTCTCTTTCTTTTTTTTTTTTAAATTCTTTTTCAGTTCAGTTTGTTTTCTTTCTTTTTTTTCTTTTTCTTTTTCATATTTTTAGTTAATATTTCTAATTACTTGTTATTTATTCTTAACCTAAATCTCTAAATTATATATATTCTTTTATAATATACCTTCATAATCCGAATTAAAACCAAACTATTTTTTTTTTAAAAACTAAAATATATTCCGCATGGCTTTTCTAAGTCGTTAATTCCTTAAGCTTTAGTTTATGTCATAATCCAATAAGTCTACCAAATAATTTTGAATAATAATAATAATAATAATAATAATAATAATTCTTAAGTAAAAACTAGGCTAAAAAAATATCAACTATTAAATATCACAAAATCAATTTTAATATAAATTAAATCTAAAAAGCATAGACAATAATAATAATACAAAAATGTATGATACATCTTCTATTTTGTATTAGTTTTTAGCAAGAAACATTTTTGGTTCCGTTTTCCTGAACATTCATAAATCCTCAAAAAAAAAAAAAATTATAACATGCATCACATATTGATATTACATAATAATAACATACGATTCAAAAGAATTTCATATTATTAGTATCACATTTTCATACAACATTCAATTTAATTAATACGAGAATTTAGAGTTACCTCGCTGTGAAGATTGATACCACAAAAACAACTTTAAGGATCCACGAACTTGGAACCACGAGCAAAACCTCTAACTCTATATCCAATTCTCTAAAGAAAAACTCACTTTTCCTTGCTTTTTGCTATTTTTTTTTTTTGTATTTTAATCTTAGTCTGTGTATATTTTTTCTCTCAACTAAACGTATGATTTTATAATAGTTTTGGGTGAGAGTCTGATGCTAATTAAAACTACGTAATAGAGTGGGATTATGATTTAATTTAAAAATTGGTTGAGAAAATTAGGATTGAGATAAAAGAGTTAAATAACTAACCAACTAAATAAATAAATAATAATAATAATAATAATAATAATAATAATAATAATAATAATAATAATAATAATAATAATAAAACAAAACAAATAAAAATAAAAGAGATAAAAAATGTGTGGTTGGGGGAATATTTTAAAAAAAACCGTGCACTCCAATAAGTGGGAGAGAGAAAAATAAATAGGAAAATATTTTTTTTTAAAAGGAAAATTAGTTATGGGAGTTTGAGGTTAATTAGGATACTGGGGAAGGTAATTTGAATTTTTTAGGACTCCTTTTTATTTTTAATAATATATATACATTATTATTTTAGGCTGGTAAAAATTGAAAGATTAAAACAAATATCTTAAATTCACAACTTCTTTTATTATTTTTTATTATCAACCTTTAAATATAAATGAGCTTATAATTGTAGTAATTTACAATTTATTTATTTTAAATATAATCCTTTTGACATAATAATATTTAAATATTAAAATTGGTGTAAAACTTTTATGTTTTGGTCAAAAATTAGGTGTCCACACTTTATATATAGAGAAACAAAAAACGGATAAAAATTAAAAGTTTTCATCAAGGAGATTGAAAGGTTATTCACTAAAAGATAGAGGATTCATGATTCCAATATCATAAACTTTGAGATCACCTTCGAATTCTTTTTGCAAAATATCTAATTTTTTAAGTACAAAAAGAAAGAGTATTTTGATTTTCTTGGTGTCTGGTATTCTTATTGAGACTCAATTATCTCCGGATAACAGGAAGCCCCAAATTGAGTAACCTCTTTTCAACAAAGTAATTCATCCCCAAGACTCGAATCTGACACTTCTGATTAAGGATAAACGAATACTAAGTTATACTCTACGACAATCCTTGTGGGTAGAACACAACAAACAAATCCAACATATAACCAAATATTCAAGATAAAATAAATTAAGTTATTATTGGTACCAATAATAGTTGTGGTGACCCATCAATCCTTAACCAGAGGTTTCGGGTTTGAGCCTTGGATATGAGAAAAATTTTGTGGAAGAGCATCCCTCAATATGAATTGATAAGGATGCAATATGATATATTGAAAATCGAGTAAATAATATTAATTTCAATTTGAAACTTTTATAATAATATGTAGAAGAATCGTCATTTCTATAATAATGAGTTGGCATGTTTAATATTTCATTGACATATTTTTTCTGTTACTTTTTAATGTATTTAAAACAATTTTTAAAGCACATATAAATATGACATCAAAATAAATAGAATTTACTTTATTAGTGAATTTCTATTAATATTTACTCCTCCTGATTTTGATTCAATTACATTCCATTTAAATAGTTAAGAATACATGATTTTTATTTGGAGTTATAAAAATCATCATCTAATACCGTAAGAATAACTAATCACAAAATTAATATATTTGACAAATAATCATTTTCTTCTATCTAAATCAATAATATATTAAAAAATAAAGATAAAAATGATATTTTATGCATAGAGAACACAAAAAGGATAAAAACTTAATGTTTTCATTGAGTAGATTAAGGGGCCATTCAGTAAAATATAAAGGAATGATGACCCTATTTAATATCACCCTCAAATTCTTTTTGCAAAATGTCAGATATTCATAAATAAAAAAAGAAAAGTACTTTTTGCTTGGTGTATGATATTCTTATTGAGACTCAATTAGGTTCAGATAATGGAAAGTTTCAAATTAAGGGGTAAACTCCTTTCTAACAAAGGTAACTTACTTATTCCTAAGACTCGAACCTAACAGTTCTAGTTAAGGATGAAGGAATACTACCTTCTACTACACCATAATCCTTCTTGGTCGAATACAATAAAACTATCAAGTATATTTTCAAATATTAAATACAAAGTAAATTAAGTAATTATTAGTACCAACAATAGTTGTGATGGAATGTATATGAACCATCCATCCTTATAAACAAGTGGTCTCGGGTTTGGACCTTTGATATGAAGGAATAATTGTTAGAGAGTGTCCCTCAGAATTCGAGTTAGTTGGAAATTCAATATGATCTATTGAAAATCGAGTGAACAGAATATTAATTACAAATTAAACTTATTATGAATTACATTAGAACTCTTTTATCAATAAGAATGATAATTTCTATAATAATAAGCTATCACATTTAATATTCCATTGAGATATGATATTTTTGAACTTTCAATATGCGTTTAAAAGAAAATATAAATATGGCATAAAAATAAATATAACTTACTTCTTAGTAGAAAATTTTTGTTATTATTTACTCCTCCTGTTTGATTCGATATCATAACATTTAATAGGTTAAAAACACTAGATTTTAGTTGGAGCTATAAAAAATCTCATCATATACCGCAAGAAAAACTAGTAAAAAGATTAATCTAAACAACATACAATCATTTCCTTCAATTTTTTTTATCATTATCAATAAAAAATGCATATAAATTAATAGGACATAAACAGGAAATAGCATACAAGAAGATAATTTATATGTAGAGAACACAAAACATATAAAAGTAAATATTTCCATTAAGGAGATGGAGGGGTTATTCAGTGAAAGATGGAGGATTGATAATCATAATCTCGTAATCTTTGAGATCACCCTCAATTATTTTATTTTATTTTTGCAAAATATCTAATTTTCACAAGTATAAAATACAAAAAGTCTTAATTTACTTGATGTCCGGTATTTTTATTGGGAATTAATTAAATTCGGATCATGGTAAGTCACAAATTGATGGTAAATATCTTTCCAACGAAGGTGATTCATGTCTAAGACTCGAGCTTGACAATTCTGATTAAGGATGAAGGAATATTAACCTATACTCCACCATAATCTTTGTTGGTAGAGCTGAACAATAAATTCAACATACAGTAAAACCTCTATAAATTAATATAGATGGGACCGTGAAAATTTATTATTTTATAGAGATATTATTTAATTGATAAGTTAATATTTATTAATTTTGACTATATCAAAATAATTGTATCTTACTAATTTATGTATCATATTTATTGATTTCAAATAAAAAATTATATACAATACAATGAATACATCAAAATCATTGTATCTTACTAATTCATGAATCATATTTATTAATTTAACAAAATTATTAAACTTATTATGCATAAAGTACAATGTATGTGTATGATTCGTTGCAATATATCTTTTTTTGTTAAATGTTTTATTGTAAAGAAATTCAAGAATTCAATCATTGTAAAAATATACGTAATGTTCATTGTTTCTTAATAATAAATTGTTATTCATTGTAATTTTAAGTCTTAAGTCATCCACAACCCCCTAAAGTTGTCCGCATATTTCACTTAGACACTCCAATTCAACCATATACCTATTGAACACCTACGCTATAATAAATTTGTACCGATTAAATTTTTTTTGCTGGCATGGCAGCATGTGTGTAATACACACATGAGAAGAGCGTGAAAGGCATAGAAAAAGATTTTTCTTTTTTTTTTAAAAGAAAAATTAAATTATCATCTCTTCTTCTTCTTTGACTCAACCACCATTGCCACAACCTTTCCGGTAATCGTCGGTGTCACCACCATTAAAACTCATTCATCTGCAATCATTTTCTTCTTCACACCACCTTGATTTTTACCGGATCTGTCGTCACTATACCTATTCTTCTCCTTTACGTTCATCTTCTTTCCCCCCTTTTTTATCAAGCCGCCGTCGCTGTTTTCTCTTTTTACCAATCATCGCCCCCACCTCATTTTTCTCCAAATCTATCGTCGTCATATCTTTCTTTCTCCATAGAATTTCAAACAATCAATCACAACTTTCAGATTGACACCTTAGTTTGTTCGTCGAAAAACTCAGCCACCATACAACTCTTTCTTTCTGCCCAATCAAGTCAAGAACAAAATCAAATCTATGTGTAAGAACAAAAAAAATCTTTGTTAAAGTAGAAAAACAAGAAATTTAAGATATTTTTTTTAAAAAGGGGGAAGAAGATGAAGTTGGGGCGTAGGCATCAGTCGGAGGTGACAGCATAATTTTTTAAATTATAATTATACTGGGCCCAAAGCCACATGACGTTATTTAGTTAGCTAAATTTTCATGTCATGACAAGTACATCACACTCTCTTTTACATTTTTTGCTAATTATCCAAATGTGTTTAATAGGAATAATTTTTGTAAAGCTAAACGTTTTCAATAGGTAAAAAGTTGGCTTGAAGTGTCTAAGTGAAATATGGAGACAACTTCAAGTGTCTCTCGATGACTTAAGCCTATTTTTAATAAAAACATTCGATTTATGATGGTGAGAAGAAAAACTATGTAAGCAACATAGAATTTTTTTAACCATGTCAAAAAAATAGTTTCTCATTTAAAATGTATCACAAAATTAACTCAACAATGACATGTCAAACACGTAAAGCATTATGTGAGTACAAAATATATCATTCCACATGAACTCAAAAAGATTTACAACCGTGGCTTAATGAAAACTTTCATTTGAAAGTTATTCAAGGTACAATATCAAACACACTCAAACGATAAGCTAAATATCTTCTGAATGACTTAGAAAAAGGAATGGATATCAAGAGACACAAGCCAACAAAATATCCAGACATGGAGAAGGTTTCTCCAATATTAAGACTGTGTAAATATAACAAAAGAGTTAATTTTAGAGAATGCAATAGATGCAATGAAACTTTATATCCTCAACAAGATTTTGAGCACAAATTATCTCTAGGTTGAATTTAAAAATTCAAGCTAAGAAATGCTATCAAGTCATTTCGTCGTTTCAAAGGGAGTGGTTCAGTTGATATACAAGACATAGTGACGATATGAAAAATGTTTTTGATATGGATGAAACTGGTTTATTTTACAGGTTACAAGCTGATCATCATCTTACTACAAAACAACTTGAAGGAAAAAAGAAGGACAAAGAAAGGCTCGCAATTGTTATTTGTTGCAATGAAGATGGATTTGAAAAATTCCTTTATGGATTATTGAAAAATATGCAAAGCCACATTGCTTTAAAAATGTCAACATGAACAACATGAATTGTCAATATCGTGCAAACAAAAGAGCATGAATGACAAGTGTGCTTTTTGATGAATATATTTGTTGGTTTGACCACAAAATGCATGATAGACAAGTTTAACTTATGGTTGATAATTGTGAAGCCAATAATAGAAATGTTGAAGGACTACAAATTGTTGAATTGTTTTTCTTGCCACCCAACATGACATCCAAAATTTAACTTTGTGATTTTGGGATAATAAGAGCCTTCAAGATGTATTACCGTAACATATTTGATTGTTGGATATTAGAAGGCTATGAAGTGGGACAAACTGATCCAACCAATATTAATATTTTAGATGCTATCAATTTTGCGATCCCTGCTTGGACCACAAATTTCAGCAAGAGACAATAACAAATTATTTTAGACACTGTAAAATTCGTTCGATGGATACAATCTTAGAGAATTTGAATCAACCCACTTGTTAAAAAGACATTCATAAACTTCAAGTCATGATTAATGATCTTGGTTACCACAATAAAATGGATGTCAATAACCCATTGGATTATCCGAATGAATTTGATACATGTTCAGAGGTCCAGAGCATAGAAGAAATTTCGAATACCATTGGAAAAAGCAATGTTGATGATGAAGTTGAAGATGATACTATACCTTTTGAACCAATTACGCATATGAAAACACTTATCTCATTTAAAACTCTTCACAATTTTATGGTGCATATCAAAAAAACAACACTGGATCTCTTGGATGCAATAAGAAAAGTTAGAGATCAGCTTCAACTAAATTTAAACGTATAAATATATCTAAGACAATTTAGTGAAATATGATTCTATTGTGTTCTGTTTTTTTCCTTAAAATTTAAATTTAGTTGAAGCTCATCTCTAACTTTTCTTATTGCATACAAGAGATCCGGTGTTGTCTTTTTGATTTGCACCATAAAATTGGTGATTTTTTCCATTGGCCCAAGTCGGGACCAAAAATATTATTTCAGAGAAATTATTAATTTACCAAGTATTAATTTATAGAGGTTTTATTGTATAGCCAAATATTCAAGAGAAATTAAAGTTCAAAGGCTCTTTTGGAAATCAAAATTTCCTCTTTACTGAAAACTAGTTGAAAGATTTTTTTGAAATCAAAGTTTCCTTTCTTGTTCAAATGTGAAAACATTTTAAACTCCTTTGGAATATTTAGTCCCCATATTCTACTTTGAAGAACTGAACTTCAAATCTGAACTCTTTCTCTTTACTCATCTTAAACTTTAAGTCTTAAACAAAGTTAAAAGCATTTGTAGAAGACTTCTTGAAAAGACTCTAAGGACATCCTACATGGATTCAAGGTTGTAATTCATTTTTCTGGATGATATTTATATATTTAGAAGTTATTTAGAGTAGTTAGAACCATTAGGAAGTGTTAATACACTTTAAAAAGGCTTAAACGAACTGAATGACGAAAACTGGGTGAAAATGACGATTTGGGCGCATCTTAGGTGCGTTAGACCAACGCCAAAGTTCAGAGGCCTCATTTGCACGCAATGCAGATGCGCGGCTAGGCCCTCTGGCGCAGATGGGGCAGGTCGCACCTGACCTTCCCTAGGTGTGCCTGACGACTTTTTTCCTCTCGTTTTCTGACCTTAAATCGTTTTAATTCGATTTTTCTCAAATTCACTTTAAACTCATGTACCCGTCATATACACAAGGATGTAAAATAATGAACTCAAGAAACAACAGTTTTACATCTAGAAACTCCTAAATCTCAACTCATGTTCAGGAACGATAATTTAAGAACAACCAACAAGTACATTCAAATTCCAATCTTTTTAGAACTAATTCACGCTGAATCAAACATGCTTGATACATGTGTGAAAAAACCCAATGTTATGGAAATTTCACATTCCTTTTCGGGGATCACCCCTGGTGAAATCCACAAGTTAAACTTCAATGGTCTTGACGAATCTTTGATTGCCCTTCTCCTTTCTCCTCTTTTCTCCTCTTCTTTTCTCTTCTCTCAAAACCCTAACTCTTTTAGTAAAATTGTAAACTGATATAATTCAGCTTAACCCCCTAACTTGTTTACCAAAAACGAAATAATTTAATAGGGTTAGGAAATGACCAAACTACCATTTCAAAATCCGGATTGAACTTTTCTTATTCCAACAGTCCAACTTTCAAAGGGAATAACTGATTTATATGAACTCGGAATCGCGCAAACTCGGCGGCGTTGGAAAGATCATTCCAACCATATATGAAAGTGCCCGTAACTCATCCTGAGATAGAAGTTATAGTCATTTGAAATTGATTAGAAACTCACTTTTTTCTAACTTAAGTAAATTTTCAGTTTTTTAAAAATTATTTCCAAAGATGACTATTTCGAGTTCTTAGCTTCTTCCTAACTTATTTTGAATTGCGAGATGTTACACCGAATTAGTCATATATTCAATATGAATATTAAAAATCGAGTTAACACAATATTAATTATATCTTACAATATATTCTAAATTTTATGAATAATCTTTTATCGAAAATAATGATAATTTCTATAACAATAATGAGAGATAACATTTAATATTCCATTAAAATGTATTTTCTTAAGCTTTAAATGTGTTTGAAATAAAATATTAGAATGACATCAGAATAAATATAATTTACTTCTTAGTAGTGAATTTCCATTGATATTTACTCCTCCTGATTTCGATTCAACACAATGACATTTTATAGGCTAAGAACGCAAGATTTGTATTTGGAACTACAAAAACCATCATCATCATATATCAAAATAATAAGTAATTTTAATAGATAAAGATGATACGTTATATGTAGACAGTGCAAAATCGATAAAAAGTAAATGTTTTCATCAAGGAGATTAAGGGACTATTCACTAAACGATGGACGATTAGTGAACTTAACTTAATTAATTATGATTTAAAATCTATTCTAAATTTTGTTGGATCTCTTTTATCTAGAAAAATGATCATTATAATGAGTTTTCACATTTAATATTTCATTAAAATGTGTTGTTTTATACCTTTCAATATATTTTGAAATAAATTTAAAAGAAAATATAAATATGGCATCACAACATATAGAATTTACTTCTTACTAATAAATTTATATTTATATTTACTCCTCCTGATGTTAATACCATGTCATTTGATAGATTAAGAACACAAGATTTTTATTTAATAATATCAAAAGGAATAATCATCTCATACCATAGTGAAAAGTAGGCACAAAATTAATTCAATTGTGAAATAATCATTTCCTTCAAAAGAAAATTACCGTCTTTAACATTAAATGAATCTATATTAATAGCTTAGAAAAACAAAACACAATAAAGATACAGTCTATATGTTATATGTTGAGAAGATAAAAAACATCAAAAGTAAATATTTCATTCAGGAAATTATGAGGTTATTCACTAAGAGATGGAATATTGATGAGCCTAATCCTATTATCATACTTGGTATTTGTAATGACCCTCTAGGTCATTTTCGTTATTTTTTTTACATCTTCAGCATTTAGAGTTGTCTAGTAAGTATAACTTAAATAATCATAGTGTAAGACCTAAATTACATTATATCCCTATTTTTCTTATTTCACAAAACTCCCTTCAAATATCAGTCATCCGGATACATAAGTTTCATCAAGATACATTAATTGTGATACATCATACAACTAGTTTGTTAATATTAAAAAGGAAACTGATGTCAATCACTCCCAAATAACAACTCCAAACAATTCAAATTTCAAATTATTTTCAGTCAAATTCTCTCCCAAATCATAACAGATTAAAAAAAAAGTCAATAATTTTATATAGTTATGTATCATATACAAAACAAATATGAATATGATATAAATGATTTGTTTATAGAACAATGTTGCAGATACTTAACAAAATATGGTACATCACAACATCTAATACATAACTATATTATACACATAACAACAAAGTTATTTGTCATATCCATAACTATGAATATAATGCAAACTGATTTTGTTATAAAATATTAGTGTTTATGTATCAACAATAATATTTGATAGTGTCTACCGATACATAGCCTTCTACTAGTTAACTAAGGCTAAGTGTATGTGTCGGTAGGAAAAGATAACAAAATTTGTAATATCTGTGTATCCAATACATAACTATGAACAAAATACATACTAATTTGTGTTTCAACAAATTATGATTATGTATAAAAACTAATATTTGAAAACGGTATATTGTGCATGATAAAATTGCAATGTATCATAAAGGTGAAACAAATGAATTATAGAGTAATTTAAGAATCAAAATCAACAAGATATATTTAAATATATGAACCCATATTTATCAAAAAAGATGAACAACAAAAAGTTGAAAAAACGTCAAATAAAACAACAATCTAAAATAAAATGATGAAGAAATCCTTCTACACTTTCTCTTTTTCTCTATATCAACTCCTGTAGTTTTTTTTTCACTTTCAACAATTGCATCACCCATGGATCTCGACCCAAAGCCGTTACCGGAGCCACCAACAACTCAAAGTTTTCCTCCTTTTTTGGGCTTTTTTTTTTCACAATCGATTTAGAAGTTGAAGATGCATCCGATTAAATTTCTAGATGAAAAAGCTACAAAAATAATAATAAAAAATCAACTACCTAATGAAGTAGAAAGAAAAAAAATAGATCAAGAAAAAAATAAAGAATGACTACTTCTTTAATAACTTGCAATCGATAAATCAGAAAGAGAAAAAATTTGAAATTCAAAAATAGAGTGATGGAGATAATGATGATACGTTATTTTAAGCATGAAAAAAGGATTTTTTTTTTTGGGATGTAGTTTACATTGATATATCATGAAACATTATGAAATGATAGGGAATAATAGAAAATAAGGTAAAAAAGGATGTATAGTTAGGTAATTAATTGTATCGAGTCATCTATTACTTGGTGGGATGGATAGTTCGATCTTTGGGTTGTTCATTCGAGTTTTTGAGCCTTTGAAACTTGAAAAATTGACTTCGGTCAAAAGTTCAGGAATATGGCCTTAGAATGCAATTCTAACAGTTTCATCAGCTCTGAAAGGGACATTTTAGTCAAGGGGCATGGTTGGTTTGGGTCTTGATGTAATGACCCTCTAGGTCATTTCCGGTATTTCTGATCCTTTCACCGTTTAGAGCTTTCCTTCAGCGGTTTGTCACAATCCAAACTATACCCTAGGCGTAACATGCCGTATAGAATAAAGGCCCTACACAAGCCACTTAGCATACATCATACAAGATAATGAATATAAAGCTTTTAGAAAAATAGTCTTATATCATAAAAGAGTTTGACAAAGCGAAAGTCTAACATAAGTCTTAACAAGACGTCTATTACATCATAAGGAAGTGATTGGGACTATCACGCCCCTAGACATAACACGAGACCTAGGATTATGAGTGACCCCAATCTAACCATCAGTCTAGAATATCACAAGCATACCAAATAGATAACAAAGATAGGCGGAATCATAACTTATAAAAGAGTCCAAAACTAAGGACTCCAAACCTCTAATTATTCTAAACATTTCAATGGAAATTGATGTACCGTGGTTTCACGGTATTTCTAATGCTTTTTCCTTAAGTTTAGTGTGTGTCGAAAGCCTTTTTGTGTTGATTTTTATGTAAGTTTCTCTTTGTTTGCAGAAAATCTGTCCAAGGATGAACGCGGGAGTTTTTGAGAAAGAAATACAGAAGAGACCACCTACGGAATCCATGACGGTCCGTCAAGGCTGTGACGGTCCGTAGGTGGCATCGTAGTGAAGGGAGAAGTTGCTGAAGAAAAATGGGGAAGTCTGACCAAGTGTGGGATTACGGAAGTCCATGACGGACCGTCATAGCCACGACGGTCCATCCTGCTTGTTCGTCGTGATGATCAGAGAAGTAGTCCCAGTACCCAAATTCCAAGAAGTTCAAGTATTTTGGAATGAAGACCCTCGACGGACCGTCGTGCTTGAAACGGTCCGTCATACCTGTCCGTCGAGGGGATTGAAGAAAGCAACAGAAGAATGTGTGAAGTATGGGACGACGGAGGCTATGACGGTCCGTCGTGTCTATGACGGTCCGTCACGTGGTCCGTCGACCCAGACGCGTTTGGACAGATTTTTAGTAAATAGAATCCTTATTTGATTAGATTTTGTTTTTATTATAAATAGTTGGAAAAACCTCATTTTTGGGGTTAGACTTTCTGGATATTTTTTAGTTTTTAGTTCTTCTATTATAGAATTGAATTCTCGATTTTGGGAATTAAGATACTTTTTCGGGAATTGATTGTTGGAGATTTTGTTGATTATTCAAGTTAAATTCTGGGAAACTATTCGTTTTCATAAAAGTAAGTTCATGAATTCTTCCATTAACAATATGAATTGTGTAATTATGAACATGGGTAACTAAACCTCATAGCTAGGGTTGTGGGAACCATGGGTGAATAACAAGGTAAAAATCTAACTTAAATAACAATTCTAGAGTGGTGTCTTGCATGTATTGATAATTCTTTCGTGTAAAAGTCTTTTTAACAGATGGCCAATGTTAGAACTCGCCTTAATGCTACTTGCCGGACCAAGGAGGTAGATAATAGGAAAAGAATTATCAACATAGATTTAGTGTAGACTATCTAATAGGCTAGTATTGGTTGGTACGAGTTAGTAACTTAGTCAAATACCGAATACGATGTTTAATATGAGGTAAAGATAAGGGTTAGTATATCAACACACGTAGCCGGACCAAGGTGCGGAGTGAAATTCTCTAGATGCCGGACGAAGGATTTAGAGATACATAACTTATCACTTTACATGGAAGATATTAGGATAGAATTGTTATAGTTAGATTTACCAAGTTAGGAACTTGTGGGGAACACTTAAGCCCTAGTTACTTTTATAATTTGATTTAACTCCGAAAGCTGAATCTGTTAGTTGTTCATTTTTATTTAGTTAATCAGTTTCATTAATTTAGAAATAAAACCCCCCTTTTTGTCTTTTGTTTTCTCGGAAAATAGTTGGCTAAATAATTGTAATAATAGTATAAAGTTAAGTCTGAACTATTTTCCTTGTGGGATTGATCTCAACCTCATTAGTTGGGTTCTTTACTTGATACGACCGCTTTACTTCTTATTTGAGAAGTAAATTTGAGCGTATCAAATTTTGGCGCCGCTGCCGGGGAAAGTAGCTTTTAGATTAACTTAAACTTATTACTAAAGTTTAGTCAATATTTTCCTGATTTTACGTTTTCTGTTGTTTTTGATTTTTTTTCCCCAGAAATAACGTCCTTGTATGCCAAATACACGGAGAGGAAGAGAACCCTTGTTTCCCTACGATCACGAGTTAGAGCGTACACTACGCAATATGAATCGAAACTTGGGTATAAACGATGATGATCCAAACCAGAACATCCCTGCTCCGGTTGATGCTCATGGTCGATTATTACCTGAGAATCCTGGTCAAGGTACACAAAGGGGACAAGATCCTGCTCCACGTCCTCAAGAATACTACAGAGGTTATGATAATATTGCAGATTCTGATGGGCCACTTGTCTTGCCCCCTCTACCAGAAGGTCACACCTTTGTAGTCACTAGTAGTCTAATGCAAATGCTCACGTCTAGAGGTTTGTTTTCAGGACTACCGTCTGAGGACCCACATGCCCATATAGCTAAGGTGAGGGCAGTGTGTAAAAGCTGTGTAAGGAGGCCTGATTTGAATTTGGATGTAATAGGGCTAAGAGTATTTCCTCTCTCACTGAAGGGAGAGGCTGCTATTTGGTTCACTGAGCTCCCTTATAACTCAATTTTCACTTGGAACCAACTAAGAGACGTTTTCTTAGCACGTTACTACCCGGTCTCTAAGAAACTAAATCACAAAGACAGAGTGAACAACTTTGTGGCACTACCAGGAGAGTCAGTTAGTAGTTCTTGGGATAGGTTCACTTCATTTTTGAGAAGTGTCCCCAATCACCGCATAGATGATGAGTCACTGAAAGAATATTTCTACCGGGGACAGGATGATAATAATAAAGTGGTATTGGATACTATAGCAGGTGGTTCTTATGGGGAGTGTCCTTATGCTGAAATTGCTGAAAAATTAGAGAAAATCTCTCGGAACAATAAAGCATGGAGTACTAGGAAATCAGATACTGAGAGAAATACTTTTGCAGTGCAAATCCACACACAACCCAGCCACAGATGAGATTCGTGAAGAGATGGCACAGATGAGAACTGAGCTTGGGTTGGTGTTAAAACATGTCACTAGGGGTGCAGAAAAGATAAACGCAGTGAACTACTTGTCTAAACCACCACCACCAACTGATGAATATTATTATGAGGAAGATTCCTATGCAGTAAATGATCAGACGGGGGATTTTCGACCGAATACCCAAGGCTCCAATCAGGAGAATTAGCGCCAAGGTCAAGGGAATCAAGGTCGGAACTATGGTAACTACAACCGTGAGGGTAATTATGTCCGTGATGGAAATTACAACCGCGACAACAACTTCAACATGGGTAACTATGGTAACAGAAATGATAGGAGTGGGCCCTATGTTCCTCCTCAAAATTGTGAAGTTGCTCCTAGGGATGGTGGAGGTAGTATGGCGCGAGTTGAGGATATGTTGCACAAGATGATGATGAGGTTCGATGCTAGTGATGAGCACACCAAAGAGTTAAGGAGTGATGTAGCGGGTATTGGACAGAAAGTCGATACACATGCCATATCAATTAAGCAGCTTGAATTGCAAATGGCTCAATTATCTGCAACTGTGAACACACGGCAACCGGGCACTCTTCCTAGCAACACTGTCCAAAATCCAAAAAATGATGGACACTGTATGGCAATTACTACTCGTGGTGGTAAACAAACTATTGACCCACCTATGCCGTCTATTGTGGAAAAGGTGATGAGAGATAATGATAAAGTGGTAGAGGTTAGTGATGAAGTAGAAGATAACTCTGAAAAAGATACTGAAGTGCCTAAAAAGGTAACTCCCATGCCTAGACCACCCCCCATTTCCTCAAAGATTAGTGAAAAAGACCGAGGATGGTAAATATCGGCGTTTTATATCAATGTTGAAGCAACTTTCTATCAATGTCCCTTTGGTAGAAGCTCTTGAACAAATGCCCGGTTATGCCAAGCTTATGAAAGATTTGGTTACAAAGAAAAGATCGGTCACTTTTGAGGATGATGACAGAATGCAGCATTGTAGTGCTATTGCTACAAGGTCTTTAGTGCAAAAGAAAGAAGATCCGGGTGCATTCACTATTCCTTGTACAATCGGGTTATTACATTTTGCGAAAGCATTATGTGATCTGGGGGCAAGCATAAATCTCATGCCCCTCTCAATTTACAAGAAGTTGGGTTTGGGTGACCCAAAGCCCACTGCTTTTGAGGTGCCTATTATTCTTGATTGTGAAGTCGATTTTGAGGTGCCTATTATTCTTGGGAGGCCATTCCTTGCTACGGGTAGAGCTTTAGTTGATATGGAAAAGGGGCAGATAAAATTTTGGTTGAACAATGAGGAAGTGACTTTCAACATTTGTAGGTCCATGCGGCAGAGTGGTGAGCTCCAATCGGTATCTGCCATATCCTACAAAGTTGGTTAATCACCCGAGACACAAATAGAAGAACGTCTAGGTGTAGAAGCACTGGCGGCAGTGATAATGAATTTTGATAATGAATGCATTGAAGAATATGGTTCATTAGTCGCTGCTCTTGATCGTGGTAATGTTCGGTTTAAACCGAAGAAATATGAGCTAGACATGAAGAATCGCGAGTCTCCACCCGCTAAACCATCCATAGAGAAGGCTCCAAAGCTAGAACTAAAAGCTCTCCCACCTCATCTCAGGTATGCATTCTTAGGAAACAGTGACACATTGCCGGTAATCATTGCATCAGATCTGAATGAACAACAAGTTGAGAGTTTGGTCAAAGTGCTAAAAAGGTTCAAAAGAGCTATTGGGTGGACCATTGCGAACATTATTGGGATCCCTCCTGGTATTTGTTCTCATAAAATCCAACTCATGCCCGATCATAAGCCAAGTATTGAGCACCAGAGACGCTTAAATCCACCTATGCAAGAGGTCGTGAAGAAGGAAATCATACAATGGTTGGATGCTGGAGTAATATATCCGATCGCCGATAGTAGTTGGGTCTGCCCTGTTCAGTGTGCACCTAAGAAAGGGGGAATGACTGTGGTCCCCAATGAAAAAAATGAACTTGTTCCAATGAGGCCGGTAACTGGATGGAGGGTGTGTATGGATTACCAAAAATTAAATGCATGGACCGAAAAGGACCATTTTCCCATGCCCTTCATGGATCAGATGTTGGATAGACTCGCTGGAAAACGGTGGTACTGTTTTCTTGATGGTTATTCAGGGTATAATCAGATTTCTATTGCACCAGAAGATCAAGAGAAGACCACTTTTACTTTTCCATATGGGACCTTTGCGTTCAAGAGAATGCCGTTTGGGTTGTGCAATGCACCCGCCACATTTCAGAGATGTATGAGGTCAATATTCTCCGACATGGTAGAAGATACTATTGAGGTTTTTATGGATGATTTTTCTGTGGTTGGTGAATCATTCGAGCGATGTTTGAGCCATTTATCTGAGGTTCTTAAGAGATGTGAAGACTGCAATTTAGTACTCAATTGGGAAAAATGCCACTTCATGGTCAAAGAAGGTATTGTTTTGGGCCATCGTATTTCAGAAAAGGGCATAGAAGTTGATCGAGCCAAAGTCGAGGTGATAGAGAGACTTCCTCCACCTATCTTTGTAAAAGGTGTGAGAAGCTTTCTTAGACATGCAGGTTTTTACAGGAGATTCATCAAAGATTTCTCAAAAATTGCACATCCATTGTGCAAACTGCTGGAGAAAGATTGTATATTTTATTTTGATGAATCCTGTCTTAAAGCATTGGGCGATCTAAAAGAAAAATTGGTATCAGCACCTATCATTATTTCTCCGGATTGGAGCAGTCCATTTGAGGTGATATGTGATGCGAGTGGGGTTGCCCTTGGTGTGGTATTGGGACAAAGAAGGGACAAAATCCTTCATCCCATTTACTATACTAGTAAAGACCTCAATGAAGCTCAGAAGAACTATACAGTAACTGAACAAGAGCTCCTTGCAGTAGTATTTGCTTTAGAAAAATTTCGCTCCTATTTGCTAGGTACTAGAGTTATAGTGCATACTGACCATTCAGCCCTGAGATATTTGATGGCAAAGAAGGATGCGAAACCGAGGTTAATTCGTTGGGTATTACTACTGCAAGAATTTGACTTTGAGGTAAGGGATAGAAAAGGGACCGAAAATCAAGTTGCTGATCACTTGTCCCGTTTAGAAGATGAAGCTATGAGAGAGTTGGGGGATAAGACTGATATTGATGACACGTTCCCCGATGAGCATGTATTGGCTGCCTCACAAGACCTGATTCCATGGTTCACAGATTTTGCGAACTACTTAGCTAGTGATATTGTTCCATCGGACTTGTCTTTTCATCAAAGGAAAAAGTTCATGTACGATGTGAAGAAGTTCTTTTGGGATGAACCATACTTATACAGGAGCTGTGGTGATGGGCTTATTCGGCGTTGTGTGCCAGAAGTTGAGATGTTGAGTGTTTTAGAGGCATGCCATTCCTCACCCTTTGGTGGACATCATAGTGGTGTCCGGACTGCTCATAAGATCTTACAATGTGGTTATTATTGGCCAACTATTCATCAAGATGCTCATGAGTTCACCAAAGCATGTGATAGATGCCAAAGAGATGGCGGCATTTCAAGAAAGCAAGAGCTCCCTCTAAACCCCATTCTTGTGATTGAGTTATTTGATGTTTGGGGTATTGACTTTATGGGTCCGTTTGTGAGTTCTCATGGAATGAAGTATATTTTAGTAGCAGTTGATTATGTATCTAAGTGGGTGGAAGCCATCGCCCTCGCAAACAATGAGGGGAAGAGTGTCACTGCATTCTTGAAAAAGAATATATTCTCTCGATTTGGTACCCCACGGGCAATTATTAGTGATGGGGGATCCCACTTTTGCAACAAATTGTTCAAGGGATTATTGGAGAAATATGGGGTTCGCCATAATGTGGCCACTCCTTACCATCCTCAAACTAGTGGGCAAGTTGAAGTATCAAATAGGGAGATTAAACAGATTTTGTCAAAAACAGTGAACGCTAGTAGAACAGATTGGTCAAGGAGGCTTGATGATGCTCTTTGGGCTTACCGGATAGCGTATAAGACTCCCATAGGTATGTCCCTATACCAACTAGTATATGGGAAAGCATGTCATATTCCGGTTGAATTAGAGCATAAAGCCATGTGGGCTATGAAGAAGTTAAAAATGGACTGGAACGAACCTGCAGAACAACGGTTAAATGGGTTAAATGAACTTGATGAATTTCGCCTAATGGCTTATGAAAGCTCAGCCCTGTACAAAGAAAAGATGAAGAAGTACCATGACCTAAAAATCGAGAAATGAGAGTTTATGATTGGGGATTCAGTGCTTTTATTCAACTCTAGATTGCGCTTATTTCCGGGCAAGCTAAAGTCCAAATGGACTTGCCCTTACTTGATCACCCAACTATTCCCTCATGGAGCGGTTGAGTTGGAGAACAAGGAAGGTGTGCGGTTTAAGGTGAACGGACAACGTCTCAAAATCTATATAGGTCATGCGGAATCGGCAAACGAGGTGATTGAGGCATATCATCTTGATGAAGTCTGAGTATCGAGTGTCCTCAGTCGTGCCGCGACGTTAAATCAGGCGCTGGTTGGGAGGCAACCCAATATTTATCATCTAACCACTTTATAGTTTTTCTTTCCAGTAACGGTAGCATTTTCTATTAATGGGTTATAAATTTTCAGGTAGCACATCTCCAGGAAGTTCTGCAGAAAAATTACTCTGCCACATTCACTGACGGATACATCGACGGACCGTCACGCCTGTGACGGACCATCGCATGACTCCGTCGTGCCAGGTACGCTCTTTAGTGTTTTTTTAAGAATTAGGGCACATGCGGCAGACCCTACGACGGACCGTCACATCTTCGACGGACCGTCATCGGGGTTTCATCACTTCATCACCCGGCTACCCGACCTGACCCGGCTAAAGAATTTCAAAAGTTTTTAAACGTTTTAAACCCCCCACCCCTTCATTAATCAGTTTTCTTTCCCTCTTTCCCCCATTTCCTCCCCTTTCAACTTCTTTCTCTTCCCAAATTCCCCACATTCTCCCATTTTCCATCCCAAATCTCCCTTCTTGGTCGGAGTCTGCTGCTGTGCTTCTCAGTTTTCTCGATTGGGTGCCATCACTTTCGTATTGTTTTCTCCACTTCCAAGGTATGTGTTTCTGAAACTCTACCCATTTACTCTTTTTTTTTTGTTTTTCTTTACGATTAGCATATGGGCCTTTGCTCTTTGAATAGAGATTGCCTAACTTAGGTTATTAATTCCACAAAATGCCTGGATAAAACTAGAGTAATTAGGGCTTTAGACTTGTAAATTTGATAGGTATTTAGGTTAAAGAGCATTAGAGAAATGTTGGGTCTTTGGTATGAATCACATGGGGTGAATGTGGCATCCCCAGTTCTGTCTCTGAATGACAGCACGAAAACCCGATGACGGACCGTCGTACCCACGATGGTCCGTCCTGCACAACCGTCGTGACGGTCAGAGACCCCTGTCCTAAGGGTCTCAACACTTTTTCTAAGTATCCACTGACAGACACATGTGACGGACCGTCATACCTACGACAGTCCATCCTGCACAACCGTCGTGACGGTCAGAGACCCCTATCCTAAGGGTCTCAACACTTTTACTAAGTGTCCACTGACGAACACATGTGACGGACCGTCATACCCACGACGGTCCGTCCTGCATGACCGTCGTGACGGTCAGAGACCCCTGTCCTAAGGGTCTCCACACTTTTTCTAAGTGTCCACTGACGGACACATGTGACGGACCGTCATACCCACGACGGTCCGTCCTGCACAACCGTCGTATCGGTCAGAGACCCCTGTCCTAAGGGTCTCCACACTTTTACTAAGTGTCCACTGACGGACACATGTGACGGACCATCATACCCACGACGGCCCGTCCTGAACAACCGTCGTATCGGTCAGAGACCCCTGTCTTAAGGGTCTCCACACTTTTACTAAGTGTCCACTGACGGACACATGTGACGGACCGTCATACCCACGACGGCCCATCCTGAACAACAGTCGTATCAGTCAGAGACCTTCCTTCTGATACTCTATATTGCTAAGTCTTACATGACGGACCGCAGGAAGGTCTGTCATATGCACGACGGGCCGTCACCAGGTCCGTCGTGCCTTACTGCTACTTCAGAGCTGTTATCACTGGTTTGAATTTCTGTGTATCATTGTCTCATTTTTTTCTTGTCATGTTTCATCCTTCTAGTACTAATGATGATTCGTTACAGGTACTACCTCTCATGGAACCTAAATAAGATCGCGTTTACACACGTGGGCGTTCTAAATCTGTCGCCCCGTCTGCCCGATTGGTGATAGGCTATGATGATGAGCATGATCCAGAGTACGTGCCCCCAGGCACTGCTACTACAGCACGAGCTCCACGTGTACCAAGAGCCACGCCCAAGAAGGTGGCGCCCGGCATAGTCACTGCCTCCCAGTCTGATGAGGAGCGCACACTGACCGGCACACCTTCTGGGTCAGCTGCCCAAGACGAAGGAGCATCTGGCTCCTTAGGAGTTTCGTGGTCAGAGGAAGCCTCCGGGTCCACTGAAGCCTCTGCCCCCGCCACATCTACACAGTCTGCCTCGGATGATGAGGCTGACAGCACTGACTCCACCCCTGGCTCACCAACCAGAGTCCCTGCCCCGGTCGCCGATCAGCCCAACCGGTGGTGTGTCGACGGGCAATACAAAGTATACTTAGACGCCAAGGTTCTCAATGACAAAGGCGTCATGACACGGACCCTTACACTGGAGAGGCGGGTCCTCACGGTAAGTCTCCCCACCATGCGAGATATTCACACTCTTTTCACCAGACACCGGCTGGAGTGGACGGCTCGTTCTTTGGGCCGCTACAGTGAGGAGTTAGTCCAAGAGTTCTATGCCTCTTATGTTGCCACTCTCCGATCACAGATTTATAGGCGGTCTGCCCCCGCCAAATAGGCCCCACTTGAGCACGTCCGAGTACGCGGCATACAGGTTGACATCTCCCTACCAGCCATCCGCCGATATCTGTACGGCACGGATGTTGACATCACCAGGACACCTCTCACCGCCGAGTTCGACTACCGGTGGCAAATTGTTAAAGAGGGCTGGTTCTTATGCGAGCCTTCGCTGAGAGAGACCACCAGGAGGTGGATGGCCCAGCACTTGTCTATTGATGAAGAGGCTGCAGATTGGGTGATGGAGCCGAAGGGAGCCATCAGGAAGGCCAACTTGACCTTTACGGCCAAGTTTCTTTGGTTGATACTCCGCCATTGTCTCTCCCCCACTGCTGCTGATAATATATTCACATGGGATCGTGCAGTTCTGATGGCCACCATGATGGCAGGGTTCGAGGTCGATTTCACTTGGCTTCTCCAAGCGGTCATGCATGAGAGGGCTTTCAAGATCACCACTACTTACCCTTTTCCTTGCATGATTTTCTCTTTGTGCAGATCCGCAGGTGTGCCCATTTGGCACATTGACCAGCTCAGGACCCCGCGAGGAAATGTTGACATCGGCCTCATCAGGGATGAGGCCAATGAGTTGGCCCCATGCAGAGGGCCCCGCCCAGAAGTGGTCCCACTCGGTGAGAACCTGGCCGATACCATAGAGCATGCTCATGCGGCTTCCCAGGCTGCTTCTGCACACACTGACACTACCCTGGTCGAGTCTATCCCGGGTAGTAGCACTGCCCCGAACTCCTCTCGCTCGGCTCCTTCCGCCACTCTGGTCCCACTTGCTAGGGTCCAGAAACTCGAGACACAGATGGCTACACTTCTGCATCACATCCAGCCGTGGATGCAGAGGACTATTGCTGAGGCAGAGGAGCGCATGGAGCGCAAGATGGCAAAGCACACAGAGAGGAAGATCGCTGAGGTACATCAGCGTTTAGACGCTTTTGAGTTGCGAGTGCTAGCCCGACCAGCACCTCCGGCGGACATGTCGACCCTTCAGGCTGCGGTTGAGAGTCTGCGGGCTGATATTGATACGATCCTAGAGGCGAGGGTACCTGAGTCTGAGGCCCCTTCTGCAGAGCCTGCTGATGACACAGTGATGGCTGCTCTTTTTGCCACTTCTGATGTTCCACTACCTCCCCCACGAGAGCATGCCAAGAGATGCAGGGGTCGAGAGGAGGATGAGGCTAGGGCGAGGAAGAAGGAGCACCGTGATATGGAGGCTGCGAGGAGAGCCTCGATTGCTGACGAGGAGGCCCGTAAGTTGAGAGTTGTAGAGTTAGCTGCCGGGCGTCTAGCTCTAAAATTGTCGATTCTGTGGGAGGCACTACTGATGGTGCTGTTGATGCTGAGGACATTACGGAGGATGTCCAGACTACATAGGGAGTTGGTTCCCGTGAACTGGACCAACCAGCTTGCTGATTGTGGCGCTTAGCACCTCAGGTTTGCTTCACTTACCTTTCGAGTAGTTTTAGCTTTTCTATGCATTGGGGACAATTGCATATCTTTTTGTTGGGGGTAGGGTAAATGGAACGTGAGACTGATTACTTTTATTGTTGAACCGGCATGTCATATCTTATGTACATAGTATAAATCTGAAGCATGATGGCTAAAATAAATATGATATCTCGATAATCAAAATGATGCATGACTAGGCATAGTAAGTGATAATTGTGTGGTTTGAAACATGAAATAAAGATACACTACTGCATGATCCTGAATCTAAGACTTGAACTAGGTGTCTAATAATCTGGGAATGCAAGGAATGTCAAGTGAGTGTGAGGTGAATTCGAATGTCCACCATCAATACTGAGCTAGAACTTGCCTGGTTAGTCCTGCTAAAAGTGAGTCAAAACAATCAATTAGGAAAGGATCATAGGCCCTTGTTCGAAATAGTCAATCTTGAGCCTAAAAATAACAGAAAACCAAATGAAGTTAATCCCTTTTTGATCCAAATGAATTGAGCTTAAAATAGATCTTTCTTTTTCACCCCAAATGATCTTCTCTGGGAACAATGTGTTGGCCCTGGTCTCTCCTTGGACATGTGCACCTCAGTTTATGCCAAAAGCATAAGTTGAGGGTGGCTAATGCAGAAAGCAACCTTGTTTTGGCCCTGACCCAACCATGGATATTGTGAACCTTGACTCATGGCAAAATCATGAGTTGAGGGTGGCTGTTATAAGGAAAACCCCGGAAAGTGGGGTTGAAAGAATGAAGAGAAAGAAAGAATAAAACAGAAGTGACTAAAAAAAAATATGAATAAAAAGCAAAATAAACACAAGAAAAGAGAAAAGTCACTTACACATAAGGATAAGAAAGGGAAAACAGCAAAGTGAAAACAAAATTGAGTAATAGGGTGAAATAAAATGATAACAAGGTGGTTCGCTTAGCTGATATGTCAAGGAGGGAAACAAGTCACTAAAGTATACCTAAATACACCCTACCTGACCCTGAGCCTATGTTACAATCTAAAAAAGTCCTATTGTGATCCTAAGAGTTGTATGGCGAACTTGAAGTAGTGAAAATAAGGGCAAGCCTATGACAATATGTATAAATGAGTTGTGAATTTGTTCTGAGAGTGAGTGTCGAAAAGTGATCCTTATACTCAAACTAAAATCATTGTGTGAAAAATGAGGATATTATTTGAAGTGAGGACAGGAGTTGCAATACCAGAAATATTAGCATCTCGGTGAGAAATTGAAGAGGATAGGTATCATTGCGTAGTGAGTCTGGGTCATGGCTTGATTCTACACAAGTCAATGCCTAATAGTGATACCATGCATGAACATAATGAGAATAATCGGGATTGATAGCCAAATGATTGCGGAAGTTAAAATATGGATACTTTTGTACAAAGCTTTTGTAGTGAGTCAGAGTGCGTCGCTTGAGGACAAACAACGAATTCAAGTTGAGGGTGTTGATGTACCGTGGTTTCGCGGTATTTCTAATGCTTTTTCCTTAAGTTTAGTGTGTGTCGAAAGCCTTTTTGTGTTGATTTTTATGTAAGTTTCTCTTTGTTTGCAGAAAATCTGTCCAAGGATGAACTCGGGAGTTTTTGAGAAAGAAATACAGAAGAGACCACCTACGGAATCCATGACGGTCCGTCAAGGCTGTGACGATCCGTAGGTGGCATCGTAGTGAAGGGAGAAGTTGCTGAAGGAAAATGGGGAAGTCTGACCAAGTGTGGGATTACGGAAGTCCATGACGGACCATCATAGCCACGACGGTCTGTCCTGCTTATTCGTCGTCATGATCAATGAAGTAGTCCCAGTACCCAAATTCCAAGAAGTTTAAGTATTTTGGAACGAAGACCCTCGACGGACCGTCGTGCTTGAAACGGTCCGTCATACCTGTCCGTCGAGGGGATTGAAGAAAGCAACAGAAGAATGTGTGAAGTGTGGTACGACGGAGGCTATGACGGTCCGTCTTGTCCATGACAGTCCGTCACATGGTCCGTCGACACAGACGCGTTTGGACAGATTTTTAGTAAATAGAATCCTTATTTGATTAGATTTTGTTTTTATTATAAATAGTTGGAAAAACCTCATTTTTGGGGTTAGACTTTCTGGATAATTTTTAGTTTTTAGTTCTTCTATTATAGTATTGAATTCTCGATTTTGGAAATTAAGATACTTTTTTGGGAATTGATTGTTGGGGACTTTGTTGATTATTCAAGTTAAATTCTGGGAAACTATTCGTTTTCATAAAAGTAAGTGCATGAATTCTTCCATTAACAATATGAATTGTGTAATTATGAACATGGGTAACTAAACCTCATAGCTAGGGTTGTGGGAACCATGGGTGAATAACATGGAAAAAATCTAACTTAAATAACAATTCTAGAGTGGTGTCTTGCATGTATTGATAATTCTTTCGTGTAAAAGTCTTTTTAACGGATGGACAACGTTAGAACTCGCCTTAATGCTACTTGCCGGACCAAGGAGGTAGATAATAGGAAAAGAATTATCAACATAGATTTAGTGTAGACTATCTAATAGGTTAGTATTGGTTGGTACGAGTTAGTAACTTAGTCAAATACCGAATACGATGTTTAATATGAGGTAAAGATAAGGGTTAGTATAGCAACACACGTAGCCGGACCAAGGTGCAGAGTGAAATTCTCTAGATGCCGGACGAAGGATTTAGAGATACATAACTTATCACTTTACATGCAAGATATTAGGATAGAATTGTTATAGTTAGATTTACCAAGTTAGGAACCTGTGGGGAACACTTAAGCCCTAGTTACTTTTATAATTTGATTTAACTCCGAAAGCTGAATCTGTTAGTTGTTCATTTTTATTTAGTTAATCAGTTTCATTAATTTAGAAATAAAACCCCCCTTTTTGTCTTTTGTTTTCTCGGAAAATAGTTGGATAAATAGTAGTAATAATAGAATAAAGTTAAGTCTAAACTATTTTCCTTATGGGATCGATCTCAACCTCATTAGTTGGGTTCTTTACTTGATACAACCGCTTTACTTCTTATTTGAGAAGTAAATTTGAGCGTATCAAATTTTGCACAAACAACTTAACACTGACTCTATGTTTCAAAGACTCTATTATGGATGAGATGTTGGTACAAGTCCCTATTTAACTCTAAAAATACTAAAAGGACTGATAATAAGCTAACTAAACTGAAAGCATAAACAAACATCCTCGAACTATGAGGACTCACTACTGATGTTAATGAGTATGGCTGGATGTCAAACTAAGCGCGATCTGAATGCTGAGCTCCTGAACCTACATCATATAATGATCTAGTGCAAAATATGTGTCTGCACTTTGAATGTATTGAGCATGCATGATATAGATACTAAGCTGAACAATATAAACTGAGCAATATAGACTGAACATGGAAACAAGTCGTACTGAAGTATAACTAAAAATTGATCTAGATGCAATGAACAAGTAGTAACCATGAAGATAACATATTGAACTGTATACTGAAGTAAATGTTGATAACATAGTCAATACAATAAGAGTAAGACTGTGGGAGCTACTATTAACCGACATAAACCACGTGAGCTGAACATGAAGTCCGATGTATACGTCCCATTGAGAGGACCCAATTTACCTTGACATGGTATAAAGGAATGACTATGGTGTGATCACTAAAATTTGATGTCCAATAGAGGGTAGTTTTGATCCTATGTTGGCACGTAGGTCTTGGACTGTAGGGGTACACTGAACCCTAGTTCAACTCAGTGCTAAGTCTAATCCTAAGTGAATAAAAATCTATGATGCTTTGAAGTACTGATTAGCTCAAAATACTGACATGCTATCTGCGAATGCACATAAATATACTGAAAGGTATGACATTCAAATTCTAAAGCATGGCCTTCTTACTGATTTGTATGAAAATTATAATTCATGAAACTGATGATTAATGTAAGCTAGGGTTCTGAGTTCTATACATGGAACTAGGAATAATATCCATGAAACATGCTATTTAGATTATGGAAACTATAGAAGTTAAAACACAACAGATCTCCAAGGTTTTCGAATCGAAGAATTTACTAAACTCTAGGGACCTAATGGGGAAAACACCCACTAGTGAGATCCCACATACCTAGTGAAGAAACCTACCGAGGAATCCTTTGGATTTCGGGGTTGAACTTGAAGAAGACCTCTGCTTGTTCTTTGGGAAACTAGTTCCTGTTTTCTCTTCTTTTTGTTCCAAGTTAGATGATTTTTTTGGATAATGAGGGTTCTGGGTAGCTTCTGACTAGACTATTAGTCTTAAACTTAGTAAAACAACGTAGTTTAAGTACCGAATGCATAAGGGAAATCACCAATGCATCCCTAATGTAAAATCTTATAAAGTGACTTCAAGGTACGCTTCACGAGCCGTCTAGAGCACCACGACCATCAAGTGGATTGTGAATATGATCTACCCGATAGGTCTTCACTATTTTGAGCATAACTATTTACTTTTAGCTTGGAATTAGGAAAACTCAGTGGCGCTGGAAAGAGGATATAGAGATATTTAATTTGGTAGGTCATGGGTCACCTAATTCATTTTGTGCTGAAAGATATGATCGTTTGAAGTTGACCTTAAACTCTGAGTCTAACAAGTCTTCTTCATGGACGACTTCACGGTCCGTGTGGAGCTTTACAGATCATTTAGTCGTCTGTGTCCCTTAACCACTGACGTTGGGGGTGCAACCTCACATAAAAGTTGATGAAGCGACTTCATGATAGGCTTTACGGGCCATCTAGAATACCATGGCCCGTCAAGTAGGTCGTAAAGATGCTCTGAATGTCATAGTTTCACTAAAATGAGCATAACTTTTTACTCCAGTCTTAGAATTAGGCAAACTTGGTGGAATTGGAAAGAGGACTCAAAGATCTTTAATTTGATAGATTTTGGGCCACCAAATTCATTTTTTCTATATGATGTGATCTTTTGAAGTTTCCCCAACACTCCAGACCTGAATTTGGTGCAACTTCCTTGATAAGGTAACTTTTATGGACCCCTCGACAGGCTTTCCAAGTCACCATGAACCGTCTAGGGTGACTTCTAGGTGACCCCTCCTAGGGTAGTCCTAGATGGTATTTCACAACATCCTTCACGGATTCTGGTCCCTACATAGACCGTCTATAATGTTGAGAAAGGTATATGGTACATTTTGGATTTGTGGACTTGCCCAAATTTCCCCGTTTAACTCATTCTTGAAGTTTGAGGTGTTATAGAGACGTATACCATACATCACATACAAAGTATGAAATATGAAATAAATAAAACAATAAAAATGTCTCGCTCCTCGGAATATTAGGTCTTATCAACCATTGAGTGCCAAACGATCAACTAGCAATGAGTATGAGAGGTAGGAGCGTCAGACTCTACATTAGTTAACCAATCTAGGCACAAGTATGCATTAGTACATGAAATATACTAAGTATGATAGAAATGCATAAGATTTGTGAAATCATGTTAAAGAGACTTTACATGACATGCAATGACCAAGCTAAATGACCAAGCTAAATAATAAGATACTAGGTTAGAAACATGAGTCATAATCATAGTCAATGCAAGCTTAAAATCTTCAAAACACTTGTGAGATACTTTAGAAGTAACCTTAATTCATTATTGTGGAAAGTTTACCATGTAACTGAAATAGACCACGTGAGCTATAACATGGAATCTGGTACCTTTCACACACCAAAAAGAGATGTCCTTACTTGCTAAGGTAAGATCCATGACTGTGAGTTAAAGTAGATCCACTAGCTAATTTCTATCTGAGACAACATCCTATGGTGACACATTGTTAAGGGAAATGGATATCTACTAGAGACTCGAACTTTACTAATGAGAAAGCCTCCTTCTCCATATCCTCTCGGTGCTAAGATAAAATCCTACAAAATAGTCTTTAATCGCCAATGGAAAGACACAATTAAGAAACCAATTCAAGATATAGTCATTAAGAATAACTCCTTAATTTGAATCAACTTAGGTGTTCAACCTTATGAATCCTTGTGTGAGAAAACCTTTCACAATCATGTTCTTAGTAGTATATGATAAAACCTTCTACAAAAATATTGATGCTTTACTCTCAAATCATCATCAAATTATTTACATCAATTTCATAAAATATGTGTATCTTCATAAATTCATCGTTCATAGTTCAGAAGCTTCATTATGTGTTCATAGTCTAAATTCATGGGTCATGCATGCGTTCATATGGATTCAACTTAAAATAAATTAAATACTTTTACATCATGCATTACAAGATAAAGGACATGGAATTAATCACAATTGAAAAGAACCCATGAACATTGAATAAAATCCTAACTTTGAATTGAGAATCTAACTTGTAAAACTTGAAAATTTTAGGAACCCTACAAAGGAATGGACTTCATAGGTGAATAATAACATACCTAAGTGATCAAGGTCCAATAGCTATGCTGAATTGAGAATCTTGAAGTGAAACCCCAACTTCTTCTTCCTTAGCATTAGAGAGGATAATGGGGATGAACTTGGAGGGAAATTTAGGAATTAGTTGAATTATTTAGAATGGGTAGTTTTAGGAACTAAATCAATTATGTAGATATTGAAATAGGGGTTAAAAGTATATAGCTTAAGTACCAAATACATAGGGAAAGACCATAATAACCTTAACTTAAAAGCTGAAGGGTGACCTAAAAGGACGCCAAAATCTTGGAAGCCCTGTACGACTAGGAATCTTTCCCTAAGCGGTTCATACAAATTTATATAGGCCATTTAGGGATCCGTACAGGGATGCTAAAACCAGAAAGCCCTAAATGATCAGTCTACTTGCCTTAAACATCATGCGGTGCCCAAAATTGTCCATTTAGGGTTCAATGAAGGGTCCCTAGCCTGTTTAGGCTTATGGAATTGTCCATTAGATCACTTTAACATTTTTGAAGCCCAACGTGTAACAATATCTTCCCCTTGGGAACATTCGTCCTCGATGGAACTCAAGATAGCATAAAAACAGTAGTAGAGAAACGAGTAACTTAATATCAATGCAACTTTATCAAAATGCACATAATCAAGGAGGAACATTGACTTCAAACTATAACATGTTCAACACATCATTTCATAAGGCATACATGCAAATCATACTTAATTTCACATAATCATGAAGCGATCAATCAAGTTAAATCAAATCCTCAAAAAATTAGAATTTTCAAGAGCATACATGCATGAGGAAACATGATAATGACTAAGACGCAGAAACCAAAAAAATGAACCATGATCATTCAAATACATCAAGTTATAGTAGGAATGTAGAGAAGAGATGAGGATATCGGGACATCATATCGGTCTCTCAAGAAGCACCCTCAACCATATGACTCCTCTAAAATACTTTTAGGGATGCAACTTCCTTATTGGTCAACTTTCAAACTTGTCGATCAAAAATCTCAATGGAAGATCTTAATAAGAAATACTTTTCTTTATACAAATATTCTCTAATGGTACAATATATATTGAATCTCCAACACAGTTATTCAACAAGGAAACATGGAAAACCAAATGTACCGATGTTAAATCATTAGGAAAATCAAGCTCATAAGCAAATTCACCAATATGCATCAAAATCTAATAATATGAGGGACTAAGTTTGCTCTTCTTTCAAGACCTCATGACACCCTTGACAGGTCAAATTTTCAAGTAAACCCAATCAAGAACATCAAACTCAAGATCTCTTCTTCCAATATTAAGCATAGGAATTTTGTCGAATTTGAGGCTTTCTCATGTACCAATTCAGGACTTATCAAAGAGACCTAACCTATTTCAAACCATCCTACAGAAGATCTACACCTCCTACCATCGAGAGCCTCAAATGGAGCCATACCCATACTTGGAAGATAACTATTATTTTATGCAAACTCAATCAAAGGCAAATGATCATCCCGATTACCCATGAAATCAATCACACGAGCTCTTACCATATATTTCAAAGTTTGGATAGTACGCTCTGGTTTCCCATCAGTTTGAGGATGAAAGGTCATACTGAGATTTACATGAGTACCAATACCCTTTGGAAGGACTTTCAAAATTGAAAAGTAAATTGGGTACCATGATGAGAGATAATGTACAGGGAACTCCGTCCAACCTAACTATCACGACCTGAGCCTACACCCTGGACGTGACTGACACTCGAGAACCATTGATGGTCTCAAGCGAGCCCTCATCCTGGCTGACTGCAAGTGAATGACTAACTCAAGCATACATAAGCATTAAAATTTGAATAAAAATAATATATTCAACTAGCCATAAAATAGGCAACTTAAGTCTTTAAAACATTTAATAAAATAGATGAAAAATCTTCTGAAACTCTAATGTATATCTATGAAGCCTCAAAATGACAAAGACGGAAGTCAGGACAAAACCCATGACCTTCTAAAAACATATGTAACTTAAAGTAAAAGTGGAATCCTCCGGAAGCAAGGAGTCTCACCATATCTAAATCAAACTGCATGTGGTATCAACGAAGCTCCTATAGATGACCCTGAATACCTGTATCTGATCATGAAAGGATGCAAGCCAAATGACTCAGTACGTGGAATGTATGAGCATACAAGGGGAATTCTAAAACATAAATATAAGTTTGAACTAAAAAAAATAAACATACTTACCTCTTTCAAACTCACTCAACTCAAGGAATACTCAAGAATAGTAAAACTTACTCAACTAAGAAGTACTCAAGGATAAGATAATCAAATTAGAGATTAAATACTCAACTCAAAGATATAATACTTGACTCAGGGTACTCAATTGTTAATACTAAATTTGTAACACCTCAGAAATCAGACCTAGAAAAAAATGCAGAAAATTACCTAAAGTAGTGAACCACAGTAGGTTTCAAAGACTATGATAGGGACTACGACCCGTTAACCTACCCTTGGTGGGGAGTTCCACCAGGTCCAGACGTCAAAGCACAGGACCCTTCACAGGCTCTGGTCTTTATGATAGTGCCTGTGAAGTTGAGGCAGTAGAATCCTCAAGCAAGTCCCCCAGAACCCCACACCCAAGTGAAGTACACAGACACCTTCATGGTCCGTGGTCCCTCACACGGTTCGTGGGGGCATCCGTGAAGTCTAACCAGTAGAATCCCAGACCTGAGCCTCCAAACCTCAGCCCAAGTGAGCACCATGAGGAACTTCATGGTCTGTGGTACTCCACACGAGCCATGGTAAGTGCTTGTGAACTAGAGGTCCTTAGTTCTTTGAACAAGTCCCAACCATGACCATGTCACGGTCCGCGGTCCCTTTCACGATACATGAAGATGGCCGTAGTCTGCCCGTATGCAAATCTAAGTTAGGGTTTTTTTCGGTCATTTCCTATTTCATTGGACCTCGAATCCTCGTCGTTTTTACCCTTAATTTCATGGTTTTGGTTAGTTTTAGCCTAGAAACATAACTATAACTTACCTAAGTAAAATCATCAATCAAATTTAGAGAAATTAGAGCTTGAAAGGAGACAAGAAATCAAGAACCCTAGTTCAAGAACGCAACAAGTTTCCATTAGTTCCAACCCCAAAATCAAAAGATTTCTCTGTGGAATTCATTACCAGGTATGTGGGATTTCACTAACGGGTTACTTTTGCCCATTATATCCCTAGAATTCAGTCAAAATTTTGATTCCCTTATCATAATTTGACCTAGGGTTTCTAGAACTTCAGTAAATTATCATGATTTAGATATTTACATGTTCCAAATTAGATTATTATGTTATTACTTTGTTTCTTTCATGAACTTCAGAAAATCCTAGGTATGTACTTCTTTAGTTCTTCAATTACAAATGCTAGGTTACACATTTTAGCTATTCAGATATACATGCCTCAGTTTTTGAATGTGTCATTATTAGTTTAATAATGTTGCCTTCTCAGTCTGCATGTCAGTTTTAAGCAATCTAGCAAATTACAGAAATTTAGTCTTAATGTGTAAATCATTTAATCTATTGAGAGTAGCATAATACCTAGTTAGACTAGGCTAAGTCACCCATATTGTCCAAGAACTACTAGCCACATAGGTTGTAAGTCTGCTCTACCAGTCATGCCTATATACCTCTGGCAGGGTTGTAAGTCTGCTCTACCAGTCATGCCTATATACCTCTGGCAGGGTTGTAAGTCTGCTCTAGCAGTCATGCCTATATACCTCTGGCAGGGTATATTGGGCCCTTTCGATTGTAACAACCCTAAAAATGAATAAGATAAATTCTTAAGGTGTCAAGAATGCTTCCGATTAGATCAAGGTTCACACGAATTGATACACGTAGAACCAGACCTCAGAACCCATACTACGGCCAAGACAACTAACTTGGGGAGTTAATTGAGCTTTGAAAGGTTGGAACCAACCATGTGAGGCTCTCGAAAATAAAGATTTAATCGAAAGAGTCTTTACCAAACTTAAAAGAGGAAATTTTAAGTTTTGAGGGTCCAGGGGTAAAATGGTCTCTTCCAGGCCATGGGTAATATTGTAATTACCATGAGGAATTAATTAATTAATTAATTAATTTAATTAAAAGATCAATTCGGGTTGGGTCGACCCGAAGTGACCCATTTTCGCAAAAAGGGTGTCACTCGGGTTCGAGCCCCACTAGAGGCAACGAATTGATGATTTAATCATCAATTAAAATCTAATTTTGTAAGGGCAAAATAGTCCTTTAACGTATTAGTTAAAATAAATCATATTTTACTTAATTTAATTAAACCCTATTTTGACTAAGTCTTGAATTAGACTCCTAAACATAAGCTAACACTCTCCTAACACGTCTATCACACCCTCACATGATCAAACAAATTTCTCCAAGATATCTCTGCCAAAAATAACGTGAAGAACAGAAAGTTTAACCAAGGTTCTTCACACTTGAAAAACTCACACGAATTTTAAAGAAAAACAACGTTAATCACACGTTAGGCTTAGAGAGGTTTGTCCGTCGAAGTGGTGTTGACATTTAGAGGTTTGGACATGGTTCTGGAGAAGGTATGGGCAGCAAAGTCACGTTTGAACAAGCAAATTAAGGTATGAGTTTCTTCTCTCTTGGTCCCTTTCCCAAGAGACCCCTTACGATTCAAGATATTCACTCCGAAACTAAGGTTGTTTCCCCGTTGCATGTCCTTGTCACTAGCTCCCAATGATTTCATAGGTTGGATTTGTTTGCTGGTAGATTTAGGTATGTGTGATGTTTTTATGTTGAATGTGAATATGTTTATGTGCGTGAAATCACGAAAATGACAACCAATGTGTGATCGAAAAAAATGATGTGTGTGTGTGCGTTTGGCAGTGAGTTTAGCCACTGTTTTGAAGGCGTGTAAAGCATGTTATTTCTTGTATTTTATGTGCTAAAGTTGTGCATAATGTGATGTTCATATGGTGTGTGAAGTTACAAATTGTGAGTGAAAATGCTTGACTAAATGTAACCCCTAAACTACACCTAATTACACACTAAGTGCTTGGTGAAATGCCCTAAGAAACTAACATGAAAAGGTTGATTAAAGGAAGCTAAAAACTATGAATGAATTTCCAGCCTAATGTACTATAAATTTCGTTCAAAAGGGGGGATTGAAATCTGGGAATTTAATACATTTAAAAGAGGTGAGGCCACCAGGATTCGAACCTGTGACCTCACCCTTTAGATACTAGTTTTCGCGAGAAAGGAAAAGAAAAAGGGGGCTGGGGGGATCAAACTCGCGACACTGGGGGAAAAAGAGGAGAAAAAATAAATTAAACAAATAAATGGGAGGCGTGGGATTCGAACCCACGACCTCCAGGCAGCGAGTGAAAGAGGAGAAAATAAATAAAAGAAAACGTGAGGCGTGGGAGTCGAACCCACGACCTCAAGGCTGGGAAAAGGAGAAGGCAAAATTAATTAAGAAAATAAAGTGAGGCCGTGGGGGCTCGATCCCACAGCCTCACTGCCAAGGATCCTAGTTAAGAAGTCTTTAATTAAAAAATAAATATAGGAGGCTGTGGGGGTTCGAACCCACAACCTCACAGCCTAGCGAAATTAAAAACTAAAATAAGGAGGCTGTGGGGGTTCGAACCCACAACCTCCCAATGCTCTAGCGAATTTAAATTAAATTAAGGAGGTTGTGGGGGTCACAACCTCCCTATTCCAGCGAATAAATAACAAAAATAGAAGAGGCTGTGGGGGTTTGATCCCACAACCTCTTGGTTTGGGCAAAAAGAGCAATGAGATGTTAATTAAAAATAAAAAGGGGTTGTGGGGGTTTGAACCCACAACCCTTCGGCCATCTTAAGGGGAAACCTAAGTAGAAAATTAATGATACGATGTTAATGTTGGAATTTAATCTAGAGTTCTAATGTTATGATTATTAAAAAATAAAATCAACGAAAAATGTAAATGATATCCAAGTGATTCGAACTTGGGTTTCCTTGCCCAAACTTCCGTATTGATACATAAGTCATACGTGAACAAATTATTCAAGAATAATGCCACCTACTTAGATCGAAATCAAGATCTTGTCATATATACAAGATACATAAGTCTTGTATTACATAATCTTAGGAATGTATGAATCACTTAACGAATTATGAATGAAGCCTCATGGCTTGTGTATATATACTCATAAGTCTAGTATACGTTTAAAAGTAAGTGAACCTAAGATGTATGTACTGGATGATGAAATGAACAATGATATGATGAAACCCTAGAAGGGTTAAGTAAGGGTATGAAACACACCAATGGCCATGTATATTGACATATGATGAAATGAACATTCACGTAAAATGAGGTGAGTAATTATGAAGAGTAAATGTGCTAATGACAATGAATGTGGTGACAACAAGATATGAGGCTAATGCAAATGATGAGAGCAATCTCAAATGAGCCTAAGTAAATGTTACCAAAACATACTCACCTATGAGAGTATAAGATAATGAAGAGACCAGTCTCTATGAACACTCTACTGAAAGTATTAAGATTAACACACTTAATACTAATGATGAGATGAGAAATCATCTAATGAGCTATGATGTCCTCATACTAAAAGCCAGCTTCCATGACGTATGAGATGAATGAAATGGAACTTTATACTGAGCACCGATAGGCTAGCTATGAGCGGTGATGCCTTCTTTTGGGAAGGGCGGAGGTTCACGTAACTCTCATGAGATGAGAATGTCCGGCTTGCCGGGTATGAGTCTCCTTATATCTCCTAGTCTTCGAACCTATACTGCCAATATAGGGATCTGGCGGGGTTAAATTCCCATGTACGCTATCATGTTATTTGGTCACCTTGGCCGGTGATTACACCTCTTTTCGGTGTGGGGGAGACACTAGATTTCATGATGCTCACATGATCTATTTCGGTTAAAGTTAAAGTTCCCAATGAATGAATGAGGCCATCCTCAAATGAATCACATAATGAAATGAATGATATCAAAGTTGTTAGAATAGGATAATCAAGAGGTGAGCTAGACTCAAGTAATGACACTAGGTTATTCTTGATCATTGCACAGCAAACCCGATGAAAGTCTTAAACTACACCCTAGGTATAGCTGGTGTTCACACTGGCCTATGAACAAAATGAAATGAAGTACGTATGAATGAATGAAGAAGACTCTGTGTTTGCTAATGAAGACTCCCTAGTTGAGGTCCCATATGTTGAGCCCTCATTTTGGAAAGTCTTAATGTCAAGTCCATGATTCCAAGGTCTCATGGCATATGAATGAATGATATGAAAGAAGCTATGTGCTATATGTTATGTGCTATAGTATGTACTATATGTATGATGTTATGTGCTTTGTGCAATATGATAACTATGATGATGCATGTTACTCTCATGGCATGACTTTCCTAATCCAAATTTGGAAAGCTCACTGACTTTCCTAATCCAAATTTGGAAGGTTAACTAACTTTCCTAATCTCAATTTGGCAAGTCCACTGACTTGACTTCCCATAATCATGTTGTTAGGAAAGAGCTATCTTTTCTCATGCATGTCCTTGGTGTGTGCTTGAATATACCCATACTTAGTAAAAGTGTGTACTAACCCTATACAACTCTACTATTTTAGGTGCAGGCACAAGTGGACGATAGAGCTACAGGATCATTGTTGCAGTTATCCGGACGTCCAACATTCATCCGGAGTTGGTAGGTCCTCATGCTTTAAAGGATGCTGCCGTTTATATTCTAGCTTAGTTTTAGAGTTGAGCTAGTTGAGCATGTTCCACTAGCGTTTCTTTCCTGTTTTTATTCAGATTATGTATTGCTGCCATTTTGGCAATTATACACTTAATACTTATCGAACTATTTCATTCAGTTGCTTATCTCTTATTATTAGATGGTTGATGGTGAACAATTATGTAATGATGAGAATATTTAGTAAGTATGTTAAGAAACAAAAAGTTTCAAATTTTCCGCTAAAATTAACCTAAGTGAAGTAAAAATGACGTATATAGGCTTGTTTGCGACCTCTGAGAGGTCAATGATGCCGGTCTCGTCTGGGGTCTAGATTCCGGTCGTGACAAAGTTGGTATCAGAGCACTTGGTTAAATTCGGATAATAATGAGTTCACATCAACCACATTGAGTAGTTTCTAAGTCATGGTAGTGAAGTTCACCACTATCCTGAATTAGAGACTGCATGATGCGTAGGAAAATTCCCTTTTTCTGATCTTATCGTGCTTTTCGTAAAGCTTAATTTCTTAGTGTTATGAGCATGTCTAACATCAATCTTTGTTGTTTTCAGAGAATGAACACTAGAAGGACTATTGGTCAGAGGAGAGAAGGTGCAGCTGCTGGGTGCAATCAGGTTCCACCCCAGGCTCCAGCTGAAGGAGTGGCTATGTCAGTTAACCCAGCTGGGTTGACTGATGCTGAGGTGAGGGAATCTCTGGCCCAGATGGCACATGCCATTACTATGCAGGCCCAGGCTATGACTGCCCAGGTCAACCGACAGGATGTTCAGAGGGAGAACCCACCAGTTCGTAGCATGCTGACAGGCTGAGAGATTTCACGAGGATGAATCCTCCTATTTTCACAGGGTCTAAGACTTCAGAGGACCCCAGAAGCTTGTGGATGAGGTGCATAAGATTCTGGTGGCTATGGGGGCACAGATACTGAGAAGGCTGAGCTGGCTTCCTATCAGCTCAAGGATGTGGCACAGACTTGGTGCAAGATGTGGCAGGATAGCCGAGCTTTGGGCGGAGTTCCAATCACTTGGGAGCTATTTAACACAGCCTTTCTGGAGAGATTCTTTCCCAGAGAAATGAGGGAGGCCAAGGTTGAGGAGTTCATCAACCTTCAGCAGGGATCTATGACAGTCAGGGAGTATTCCCTGAAGTTTGTAAAGCTATCCAGGTATGCTACTTTCTTTAGTATCTAATAGCAAGGATAAGGTGAGTACTGAAGTTTGTTAAATTATCCAGGTATGCTACTTCTCTTGTGTCTAACAGCAGGGATGAGATGAGCAGGTTCCTCACAGGAATCAATGGAGATTTGGAGGAGGAGTGTCGATCTGCGATGCTCCATGATAATATGGACCTCTCCAGGTTGATGGTGCATGTCCAGCAGGTAGAGGACAGTCATAAAAATAGGGGTATTCATGATGCTAGGAGGCCTAAGTCTTAAGATCAGGCAGGTCCCAGCCATGGATGCCACAGAAACAATTTTGGCGTCCGTGAGTAGCCCAAGTTCAAGAAGGGGCAACAGAGTTCTGGGAAGTCAAATTTTCAGAGGAGTACAACATCTAGAGGAGGCAGACCAGAGCCCAAGAAGGGCAATGGAGGTGAGATGCAGCGTCCTAAAAAGAATTGTGCTAAGTGTGGCCGAGCCCACAGTGGAGAGTGCAGACAGGGCACTAATGCCTGCTTCGGTTGCGGTAAGAGTGGGCACATGGTTAGAGACTGCCAACATAATAGAGGTCAGGCTGGAGGTAATGCTCAGCCTAGGCCTAATCCACAGGGTGCAGCAGCAGCCGAGCCTCCTAAGAGGAATAGGTTCTATGCCCTGAAGGGCAGGGAGGAGCAGGAGAAGTCCGCTGATGTGGTCACAGGTATGCTGCAAGTATTCTCAACTTCTGTTTATGCTTTACTTGATCCAGGGTCTACACTTTCCTTTGTAACTCCTTTGGTTGCTCTCACTTTTGAGATATTGCCTGAAGTTCTACATGATCCTATAGTCGTTATTACACCTTTAGGATAAAATGTAAGAACTGATAGAGTATACACGGGTTGCCCAATAGTTGTAAGTGGTAAGACTATGTGTGCAGACTTGGTTGAGTTACCCATGCATGATTTTGATGTTATTCTTGGCATGGACTGGCTTCACAGTTGTTATGCTTGCTTGGACTTTCGTAGTAGAGTGGTGAGATTTCGTTTCCCTAATGAAGAGGAGCTAGTCTGGGAGGGGTACAACTCGAGTCATCCTAACCTCTTGATTTCGAACCTTAAGGCTAATAAAATGATGTCCAAGGGGTTATTGTGTCATCTTGTGAGTGTTAATGATTTAGATCATGACATTCCTTTCATAGACTCAGTGCCTGTAGTGAATGAGTTCCTAGATGTATTTCCTGATGATTTGCCTAGAGTCCCTCCCCCTCGAGAGATTGATTTTGGTATCGACATAGAACCCGATACTAAACCAATTTCCATTCCTCCTTACAGAATGACTCCAGCTGAACTCAAAGAGTTGAAGCTGCAGTTAAAAGATCTCACTGATAAGGGTTTCATTCAGCCGAGCATATCCCCTTGGGGCGCTCCAGTGTTGTTTGTGAAAAAGAAACATGGAACCCTTAGAATGTGTATCGATTATCGGCAGCTTAACAAAGTCACTATAAAGAATAAGTAGCCACTCCCCAGAATAGATAATTTGTTCAATCAGCTCTAAGGGTCTAGTTTCTTCTCTAAGATTGATCTTCATTCAGGGTATCATCAGCTTAGGGTTAGGGATGAAGATATCCCAAAGACAGCTTTTCATACCCGCTATGGTCACTATGAGTTTCTAGTCATGTCATTTGGTCTCACGAATGCACCTGCTGCATTTATGGATCTCATGAACAGAGTCTTCCATGAATACCTTGACTCTTTCGTCATAGTATTCATTGATGAAATTCTCATGTACTCTAAGACCAAGGAAGAGCATGAACATCATTTGAGACTAACCTTGCAGGTACTTAGACAGCATCAGTTGTATGCCAAATTCAGCAAATGTGAATTTTGACTGAGATCGGTGAACTTCCTGGGTCATGTGGTGTCCGATCAGGGCGTGGAGGTGGATCCCAGGAAGAATGAGGCTGTGGAGAACTGGCCAAAGCCTCTTACTCCCACTTACATCCGTAGCTTTTTGGGATTGGCTGGTTACTATCGCAGGTTTGTGGAGGGCTTTTCTTCCATTGCTGCCCCATTGACTGCTTTGACTAAGAAGAAAGCCAAGTTTGAGTGGACGGAGACTTGTGAGAGGAGTTTCCAGGAGCTCAAGGACAGACTCACTTCAGCCCCGGTGCTTACTTTGCCTAAGTGTAGTGAGAATTACACTGTTTACTATGATGCATCTAGGGTTGGTTTGGGTTGTGTTCTTATGCAGGTTGGTAAGGTGATAGCCTATGCGTCCAGACAACTCAAGGTTCATGAGAAGAATTATCCCACTCATGACCTGGAGTTGGCAGGTGTGGTGTTTGCACTGAAGTTGTGGAGGCACTACTTGTATGGAGTGCATGTGGATGTATTCACAGACCACAAGAGTCTCTAATATGTGTTCACTCAGAGAGAATTGAATCTACGTCAGCGGAGATGGTAGGAGCTGTTGAAGCATTATGACATGAATGTTCACTACCATCCAGGTAAGGCTAATGTTGTAGCTGATGCTTTGAGCAGGATGAGCATGGGAAGTACAGCCCAAGTTGAGGATGAGAAGAAGGAGCTGGTGAAAGATGTACACAGACTGGCCAGACTGGGTGTGCGATTGGTTGACTCTACTAGTGGGGATGTTTCAGTTCATCCTAGTTCTGAATCATCCTTGGTAGTTGAAGTCAAGCAGGGTCAGCATCTACATTCTGTGTTGCTGGAGCTGAAGGACTCGGTGCTGATGAAGATGAATGAGTCTTTCGCTTTGGGAGGTGATGGCATACTTAGGTATCAGGACAGGCTGTGTGTACGAGATGTGGATGACTTACGGACTAGGATTGTTGCAGAGGCCCATGGTTCCAGATATTCCATACATCTAGGTTCCACCAAGATGTATCATGATCTTAAGCAGATTTATTGGTGGGATGGAATGAAGAAGGACATTGCAGAATATGTGGCTAAGTGTCCTAATTGTCAGCAGGTTAAGGCAGAGCATCTTAAGCCTGGCGGTCTGACTCAGATTATTGAGGTTCCGACTTGGAAGTGGGGGGCCATTAATATGGACTTCGTGGTTGGTCTTTCGAGGACTAGGAGGCAGCATGACTCCATATGGGTTAGTGTGGACAGATTGACTAAGTCTGTCCACTTTATCCTTGTGAAGTCTACTTACAGAGCCGAGGATTATACGAGACTCTACATTGATGAGATTGTGAGATGGCATGGGATTCCTTTGTCTATCATTTCAGATAGAGGAGCTCAGTTTACTTCACATTTCTGGAGATCTTTCCAGAAGAGCTTGGGCACGCAGGTAAAGCTTAGCACTGCCTTTCATCCTCAAACAGACGGGCAGGCGGAGCGCACCATTTAGACATTGGAGGAAATGTTGAGAGCATGTGTGATTGACTTCAGAGGTAGCTGGGATGACCATATGCCTTTGATAGAGTTCTCGTATAATAATAGCTATCACTCCAGCATTGGGATGACACCGTTTGAGGCACTGTATGGTAGGAGATGTAGATCTCCAGTTGGGTGGTTCAAGGTTGGAGAGTCATCCATTTTGGGTCCAGAGATCATTCATGAGGCCTTAGATAAGGTCAGAGTGATTAGGGACAGGTTGGCTACTGCTTACAGACGGCAGAAGTCATATGCAGATAAAAGAAAACGGCCCTTAGAGTTTGATGTTGGTGACCAGGTTTACTTGAAGATATCACCTATGAAAGGGGTGATGAGATTTGGTAGAAAAGGGAAGCTGATTCCGAAATATGTTGGGCCTTATGAGATCCTACAGCGTGTGGGTGAGGTGGCCTATGAGTTAGAATTGCCTGCGGAGCTAGCTTCCGTTCATCTAGTCTTTCATGTCTCTATGTTGAAGAAGTGCCTAGGTGATCCAGCATCGATTCTACCTGTGGAAGGTTTGGGGGTTGGTAAAGACTTGTCTTATGAGGAGGTACCTGTTGAGATCTTAGACAGACAGGTCATGCGGCTGAGGAACAAGGAGATTCCCACAGTGAAGGTATTGTGGAGAAATCATCTTGTTGAGGGTGCTACGTGGGAGGCTGAGGCCGACATGAGATCCCGCTACCCTCATCTTTTCTGCTCTTGATGTTAGAGTTCCTACTCTTAAGTCTATGTTTCCTTATCTCTCCGTATTTTGTTGCAATTGCTTGACTGTGCATAGTGATTTTGTTATGATCTGAATGGCATTATGATATGTAGTGGCAGTGTCATTCGGGGACGAATGTTCCTAAGGGGGGGGGGATAATGTAACAACCCTAAAAATGAATAAGATAAATGCTTAAGGTGTCAAGAACGCTTGCAATTTGATCAAGGTTCACATGGATTGATACGCGTAGAACCAGACCTCAGAACCCTTACTACGGCCAAGACAACTAACTTGGGGAGTTAATTGAGCTTGGAAAGGTTGAAACTAACCATTTGAGGCTCTCGAAAACGAAGATTTAATCGAAAGAGTCTTTACCGGACTTAAAAGAGGAAATTTTAAGTTTTGAGGGTCCAGGGGTAAAATGGTCTTTTCTAGGCCATGGGTAATATTGTAATTACCCTGAGGAATTAATTAATTTAATTAAAAGATCAATTCGGGTTGGGTCAACCCGAAGTGACCCATTTTCGCAAAAAGGGTGTCACTCGGGTTCGAGCCCCACTAGACGCAACGAATTGATGATTTAATCATCAATTAAAATCTAATTTTGTAAGGGCAAAATGGTCCTTTCACGTATTATTTGAAATAAATCAGATTTTGATTAATTTAATTAAACCCTATTTTGACTAAGTCTTGAATTAGACTCCTAAACATAAGCTAACACTCTCCTAACACGTCTATCACACACTCACACGATCAAACAAAATTCTCCAAGATATCTCGCCAAAAATAACGTGAAGAACAAAAAGTTTAACCAAGGTTCTTCACACTTGAAGAACTCACACAAATTTTAAAGAAAAACAACGTTAATCACACGTTAGGCTTAGAGAGGTTTGTCCGTCGAAGTGGTGTTGACATTTAGAGGGTTGGACGTGGTTCTGGAGAAGGTCTGGGCAGTAAATTCACGTTTGAACAAGCAAATTAAGGTATGGGTTTCTTCTCTCTTGGTCCCTTTCCCAATAGACCCCTTACGATTCAAGATATTCACTCCGAAACAAGGGTTGTTTCCCCGTTGCATGTCCTTGTCACTAGCTCCCAATGATTTCGTAGGTTGGGTTTGTTTGCTGGTAGATTTAGGTATGTGTGATGTTTTTATATTGAATGTGAATATGTTTATGTGCGTGAAATCACGAAAATGACAACCAATGTGTGATCGAAAAAATGATGTGTGTGTATGCGTTTGGCAGTGAGTTTAGCCACTGTTTTGAAGGCATGTAAAGCATGTTATTTCTTGTATTTTATGTGCTAAAGTTGTGCATAATGTGATGTTCATATGGTGTGTGAAGTTACAAATTGTGAGTGAAAATGCTTGACTAAATGTACCCCTAAACTACACCTAATTACACACTAAGTGCTTGGTGAAATGCCCTAAGAAACTAACATGAAAAGGTTGATTAAAGGAAGCTAAAAACTATGAATGAATTTCCAGCCTAATGTACTATAAATTTCATTCAAAAGGGGGGATTGAAATCTGGGAATTTAATACATTTAAAAGAGGTGGGGCAACCAGGATTCGAACCTGTGACCTCACCCTTTAGCTACTGGTTTTCGCGAGAAAGGAAAAGAAAAACGAGGCTGGGGGGATCGAACTCGCGAAACTGGGGAAAAGAAAAGGAGAAAAAATAAATTAAACAAATAAATGGGAGGCATGGGATTCGAACCCACGACCTCCAGGCAGCGAGTGAAAGAGGAGAAAATAAATAAAAGAAAATGTGAGGCGTGGGAGTCGAACCCACGACCTCAAGGCTGGGAAAAGGAGAAGGCAAAATTAATTAAGAAAATAAACTGAGGCTGTGGGGGCTCGATCCCACAACCTCACTGCCAAGGAGCCTAGTTAAGAAGTCTTTAATTAAAAAATAAAGATAGGAGGCTGTGGGGGTTCGAACCCACAACCTCACAGCCTAGCGAAATTAAAAACTAAAATAAGGAGGTTGAGGGGGTTCGAACCCACAACCTCCCAATGCTCTAGCGAATTTAAATTAATTTAAGGAGGCTGCGGGGGTTCGAACCCACAACCTCCCTATTCCAGCGAATAAATAACAAAAATAGAAGAGGCTGTGGGGGTTTGATCCCACAACCTCTTGGTTTGGGAAAAAAGGGCAATGAGATGTTAATTCAAAATAAAAAGGGGTTGTGGGGGTTTGAACCCACAACCCTTCGTCCATCTTAAGGGGAAAACTAAGTAGAAAATTAATGATACGATGTTAATGTTGGAATTTAATCTAGTGTTATAATGTTATGAATATTAAAAAATAAAATCAATGAAAAATGTAATTGATATCCAAGTGATTCGAACTTGGGTTTCCTTGCCCAAACTTCCGTATTGATACATAAGTCATACGTGAACAAATTATTCAAGAATAATGACACCTACTTAGATCGAAATCAAGATCTTGGCATATATACAAGATACATAAATCTTGTACTACATAATCTTAGGAATGTATGAATCACTTAACGAATTATGAATGAAGCCTCATGGCTTGTGTGTATAGACTCATAAGTCTAGTATACGTTTAAAAGTAAGTGAACCTAAGATGTATGTACTGGATGATGAAATGAACAATGATATGATGAAACCCTAGAAGGGTTAAGTAAGGGTATGAAACACACCGATGGCCAAGTATATTGACATATGATGAAATAAACATTCACGTAAAATGAGGTGAGTAATTATGAAGAGTAAATGTGCTAATGACAATGAATGTGGTGACAACATGATATGAGGCTAATGCAAATGATGAGAGCAATCTCAAATGAGCCTAAGTAAATGCTACCAAAACGTACTCCCCTATGAGAGTGTAAGATAATGAAGAGACCAGTCTCTATGAACACTCTAATGAATGTATTGAGATTAACACACTTAATACTAATGATGAGATGAGAAATCATCTAATGAGCTATGATGTCCTCATACTAGAAGCCATCTTCCATCACGTATGATATGAATGAAATGGAACTTTATACTGAGCACCGATAGGCTAGCTATGAGCGGTGATGCCTTCTTTTGGGAAGGGCGGAGGTTCACGTAACTCTCATGAGATGAGACTGTCCGGCTTGCCGGATATGGGTCTCCTTATATCTCCTAGTCTTCGAACCCATACTGCCAATATAGGGATCTGTCGGGGTTAAATTCCCATGTGCTCTAGCATGTTTTTAGGTCACCTTGGCCGGTGATTACACCTCTTTTCGGTGTGGGGGAGACACTGGATTTCATGATGCTCACATGATCTATGTCGGTTAAAGTTAAAGTTCCCAATGAATAAATGAGGCCAGCCTCAAATGAAGCACATAATGAAATGAATGATATCAAAGGTGTTATAATAGGATAATCAAGAGGTGATCTAGAGTCAAGTAATGACACTAGGTTATTCTTGATCATTGCACAGCAAACCCGATGAAAGTCTTAAACTACACCCTAGGTATAGCTGGTGTTCACACTGGCCTATGAACGAAATGAAATGAAGTACGTATGAATGAATGAAGCAGACTCTGTGTTTGCTAATGAAGACTCCCTAGTTGAGGTCCCATATGTTGAGCCCTCATTTTGGAAAGTCTTAATGTCAAGTCCATGATTCCAAGGTCTCATGGCATATGAATGAATGATATGAAAGAAGCTATGTGCTATATGTTATGTGCTATGGTATGTGCTATATGTATGATGTTATGTGATTTGTGCAATATGATAACTATGATGATGCATGTTACTCTCATGGCATGACTTTCCTAATCCAAATTTGGAAAGCTCACTGACTTTCCTAATCCAAATTTGGAAGGTTCACTAACTTTCCTAATATCAATTTGGCAAGTCCACTGACTTGACTTCCCATAATCATGTTGTTAGGAAAGAGCTATCTTTTCTCATGCATGTCCTTGGTGTGTGCTTGCATTTACCCACACTTAGTACAAGTGTGTACTAACCCTATACAACTCTACTATTTTAGGTGCAGGCACAGGTGGACGATAGAGCTACAGGATCATTGTTGCAGTTATCCGGACGTCCAGCATTCATCCGGAGTTGGTAGGTCGTCATGCTTGCAAGGATGCTGCCGTTTATATTTTAGCTTAGTTTTAGAGTTGAGCTAGTGGAGCATGTTCCACTAGCATTTCTTTCCTGTTTTTATTCAGATTATGTATTGCTGCCATTTTGGCAATTATACACTTAATACTTATCGAACTATTTCTTTCAGTTGCTTATATCTTATTATTAGATGGTTGATGGTGAACAATTATGTAATGATGAGAATATTTAGTAAGTATGTTAAGAAACAAAAAGTTTCAAATTTTCCGCTAAATTAACCTAAGTGAAGTAAGAATGACGTATGTAGGCTTGTCTGCGACCTCTGAGAGGTCAACAACGCCGGTCTTAGGGTCTATATTCCGGTCGTGATATCGATAATGAGTATACATTGGACTCCACGTTAAGCTCATGTTTTTATGTCGTTTATTAGTATCTCCCACAGTTCAGTCAGACTCTATTGCATTGACCAGGTTTCAATATTTAGTCTCAACATGTAATAACTTGGTCGTTGCATCCAATTTAATTATGTTTAGTCTTTCTGTATACTTATCATTTTCAAATTTTATTATTGCTTTGTTCAGTTATATGTTATTTCAGCTTTACTCTATCTGTCATGCTCAATACCTTTCAAGTAATGATGCATACTCTGCGCTACGTCTTCTTGTGATGTAGGTTCATGTTCTCAACAGTCAGATCACGCATAGATCAGTTCCCGATCTTCAATTCAGCAGCATCAGTGGTGAGTCCTCATTCTTCAAAGAATAGTGACCTGAATAGTTTTATCGCATTTAGTCTTTAGTTATCAGGTTTTTCTAGATTTTGCTGGGGGCATGTCCCATCACTTCTAGTCAGTAGATTGTATCTTTAAGACATAGTTCGTTTCAACTTTAGTTTCAGAGTTTTATTTCTCTTTGTATTCAAACTCCCACCTTTCATATATTCTTATAGTATATGGGTGTTCCCTATCATTTTCGGTATCTCTTATGATTTATCTTTCATACAATTTTTTTTTCCAGTTTATCTTTAATATGCTTATGATTATGCCAGAATGGTTAGCTTGAGGTCACTCGTGATCCTAGGTCCCCTATTCGCGCCGAGGGGTAGCCTCGGGGCATGAAAAACTTGGTTTGAAGGCCTTAAATTTAAGTTTCCTTGAATGTCTGAAAAGCAGCACTAAGTAGAGTCATTTACATGGGTGTGAAGTGCACCATATATAATGAAAGGGAGGCTACAAAGTGTTTTCGTAAAACTTTAATTTCTCATTACTCTTATCGTGCGTAAGGTATGATCTAATGTTGTTCTAACTCAAAATTCTATGTTTCAAATCTTTCCTAATCATAGAACTAATGCCATAAATGCAAATGTGATCAGGAACACAAACACAACTCCTCCACTCCTAGACCAAGAAGTCTTGAATGGAGAGTTCCGGAACGCCATTCAAATGTTGGCTCAACTTGTGGCCAACCAGAACAATCTGCGAGTTTAGTTCCGGCAAATGCTAATATTGGGTCAACTGCAGCCAGAGTACGAAATTTTGTTAGGATGAATCCTCCAGAGTTCTTAGGATCACAGATTGGTGAAGATCCCCAAAACTTCATTGATGAGATCAAGAAGATATTTGAAGTGATATAGATAAGTGGGAATGATGAGTTAACATCTAACCAACTAAATGATCTGGCCCATATCTGGTAAACTCAATCGAAATAGAACAGGGGTAGAGATGAAACTCCTATAACTTGGGATTGCTTTAGTGAGACCTTTATGGACAGGTTCTTCCCAAGAGAGGTAACGGAGGTAAAAACTCAAGAATTTATGAATTTAAGCCAAGGTAGCATGACAGTGCAAGAGTATGGGCTCAAGTTTATTCAACTCTCCAGGATTATCCTCACATGGTTGATGATTCTAGGGCCTAGATAAATATGTTCTTTATGGAGTGTCAGACTTGGTGAAGGCAGAGTGCACGAATATAATATTGCTGGAAAACATGAACATCTCTAGGGTTATGACTCATGCTCAACAAGTCGAGGGAGATAAACTTAGGGAATAGACTATGGAGAACAAAAAGCTAGGACAGGCAAGTATGACTATTTTCAACAGAAATTTGGTGGTGGAAATCGCTTGCAATTTCAACAGAAGTCATCAACTCCAATACCTTCATCATCTACTCTTCCATTCTCCAAATTTTGAAATGACCTGAAAGGTAGGGCATCGACCTCTAAGACTTAAGATGGTGTATCAAGCACCAGAACCTACCCAACTTGCCCAAAGTGTGGTAAGAACCATCCAGGAAAGTGCCTTGCAGGAAAGGAAGGATGCTTTGGATGTGATCAGTCTGATTACAAGTTGAAGGATTGTCCTTCTAAATAGGGTGAAAGAGCTAGCAATGGTAGAAAAAGTCCACTTCACCAACACCAGCAATTCGCCCGAATAAAAAGGGTAACTCATTTGGTATAAGTGGCGGAAAATGCCAAAACAGGCTCTATGCTCTTCATGCTCGATAGGATCAAGAAGATTCTCCTGATGTAGTCAATGGTACGTTACAAGTATTTCACCTTGATGTTTATATGCATGTTAGATCCAGGGGATACTCTCTCCTTTGTATCTCTGTATATAGCAGCGAGTTTGATATTACTCTAGAAACTCTCTCACAACCTTTCTCAGTCTCTACTCCAGTCGGTGAACCTGCTATAGCTAGACGTGTATACAAAAATTGCAATATCACAGTCTCCCAAAAAGTCACCTCAACAGACCTTGTAGAGTTAGAAATGTTAGACTTCGATATTATTTTAGTTATGAATTGGTTACATTCATATTATGCCTCAGTCGATTGTAGAACTGGAATAGTTCATTTTCCATTTTCAAATGAACAAATCTTAGAATAGAAGGGTAGTAGCTTAATGCCTATGTGTTGATTCATTTTTTACCTTAATACCTGAAGAAATGATCATTAAAGGTTGTCTCTATCATATAGTTCAGGTTAAGGACTCTAGCTTCGAAACCCAAGTAGTCAGTTAGTTTCCAAAAGTGTTTGAAGAAGATCTTTTCGGAGTTCCTCCCGAAAAGGAAATTGACTTTGGAATCGATCTCCTTCCAGACACCCAACATAATTCTATTTCTTCTTACATAACGGCTCCAGATAAGCTTAAAGAATTTAAAGTTAAGTTGAAATACCTTGTAGATAAGGGTTTCATCAGACCTAGTATTTTGTCATGAGGTATACCAGTGTTGTTTGTGAAAAAGAAAGATGGTTCTCTCAGAATGTGCATTGACTATAAGCAGTTGAACAATGTCATAATCAAGAATAAGTATCCCTTCAATAAGATTGATGACTTGTTTTACCAACTTCTGGGCGCTAGTCATTTCTCAAAGATAGACCTAAGATTGGGTTATCACCAACTCAGAGTCAGAGATAGTGACAAACAGAAAACAACCTTCAGAACTTGGTACTACCATTATGAATTTGTAGTTATATCATTTAGACTAACCAATACTCTTGCACCTTTCATGGATTTGATGAACAGAGTGTTCAAGAAGTACTTGGACTTGTTTGTTATCGTCTTTATTGATGATATCCTAATTCGATCTAGGAATGAAGAAGAACATGTCAATCATTTGAGGGTTGTTCTGCAAACTCTCAAAGACTACCAGTTATTCGCTAAATTTAGTAAATGTGAGTTTTGGTTGCAATACGTTTCTTTCCTTGGGCATATTTTGTCTATCGAAGGATCTGAGTTGATTATCATAAAAAAGAAGAAGTGAAACAATGGTCCAGACCTATCTCTCCTAAAGATATTAGAAGTTTATTGGGTCTATAGGGTTATTACAAAAGGTTTATGAAAGGATTTTCATCCATAACCTCTCGGTTGACTAAGTTGACTCAAAAAAGGTTAAGTTTAAGTGGTCACATGATTGTGAGAAGAGCTTCAAAGAACTGAAAACCATGTTGACTACAACTCCTGTTTTGACTCTACCAGAGGGTTTAGAGGGTTATGTGATCTATTGCGATGTCTCCAGGGTTGGCCTAGGTTGTGTTTTGATGCAGCGAGGTGAGTTTATAGCTTATGCTTCTAGATAACTTAAGCTACATGAGAAGAACTATCCAAATCATGACCTTGATCTTGCAACAGTGGTGTTTGCATTAAGATTTGGAGACATTACTTGTATGGTGTTCACGTAAATGTATTAATAGACCATAAGAGCCTTCAATATGTGTTCACACAGAAAGAATTCAATCTTCCCTACTGAAGATGGATTGAGTTCCTTAAGGACTATGATATGAGTATGCATTACAATCTTGTAAGGCCAATGTAGTAGAAGTTGATTGTATCAGACTATCTATTGGCAGTGTAGCACATGTTGAGCAAGAAAGGAAGGAACTAGTGAAAGAGATTCACAGACTTGCTCTCCTAGGAGTTCTTCCTATGAGCAATCAGACAGTTGTCTAACAATTCAAAATGGGGCAACATCTTCATTGGTAGTGGAGGTTAAGGAAAAGAAAGGCAATGGTCCGATATTGCTTGAAATAAAGAGTGTAACCCATTAGTGGAGAGTTGAGGTTTTTTCCCCAAGGGGTAGATGGTGTGCTTCTCTATCAAGGTCGATTATGTGTTCCTAAGGTGGGTGAATTGAGACAAAAAATTCTTACAGAAGCCCATAACTCCAGATATTCTATTCATCTAGGATCCACTAAGATGTACTGTGATTTGCAGGAATCTTATTGGTGGAATGGTATGAAAAGGGATATAGCGGATTATGTGGCTAAGTTCCCCAATTATCAGCAAATGAAGGTAGAACTTCAAAAACCAGGAGGTATGACTCAAGAGATCGACTCCTACGTGTAAGTTGGAAGTAATCAACATGGATTTCATTACAGGATTACCTCGTACACGCAAAAACATGACTCTATTTGGGTGATAGTTGATAAAGTTACTAAGTCTTCATGATTTTTTGCAGTCAAGACTACAAATTCAGTGGAGGACTATGCCAAGCTTTACATAATGAGATAGTCAGGTTAGATGGGGTTTCTTTGTCTATCATCTTAGATAGAGGTCCTTAATTCACCTTTAACTTTTGGAAGTCATTTAAAAAATGTCTTGGTACTCAAGTTAATCTTAGCACGTCCCAGACGGATGTTCAGTCCGAGTGTACCATTCAGAACCTAGAGGACATTTTGAGATCTTGCGTGATCAATTTCATGGGTAGTTGGGATGATCACCTTCCTCTTATAGAGTTCCCCTAAAATAATAGTTATCATTCCTTCATTCAGATAGCCCCTTATGAGGCATTGTATGCGCGTAGGTGTAGATCTCATGTTGGTTGGTTAGAAGTGGGTGAAGAAACCTTGATAGGACTAGATTTAGTTCATGAAGCAATGGGTAAAGTGAAACTCATTAGACATAGACTTTGAACAACCTAGAGTCGCCAAAAGTCCTATGCAGATGTAAGCAGAAGGAAACTAGAGTTCCAAGTTAATGATTGGGTTATCCTGAAAGTGTACTTGTGAAAGGGGTAATGAGATTTGGAAAGAAAGGGAAGATTGTACCTAGATATGTAGGTCCTTAAAATATCTTGAAAAGGGTTGGTAAAGTGGATTATGAATTAGAGTTGCCAGCAGAACTAGCAGCAGTGCATTCGGTCTTTCACATCTTGCTTTTGAAGAACTGTGTGGGTGATACAACATCCATAATGTCATTAGAGAGTGTGGACATGAAAGATAGACTCTCGTATGAGGATGTACCAGTTGAGATTCTCAATCGTCAGGTTAGAAGGTTGAGAAACGAAGAAGTAACTTCATTCAAGGGTTTGCGGAGGAGTCAGTCCATAGAGGGAGCTACTTGGGAAGGAGAAGCAACCATGAAGACCAAGTATCCTCACCTATTTCCTTACGATTCCACTCCATCTTGAGGTAATAGTTCCTCTTCAGATTTTTGTCATTCATTCATAAAATAAGTCTTACTATCTTGTTTCTTCAGTTTGAACTTGTATTTTCATCACATTTGCATGCTCTTGGAACTCAATTCAGTTAGAAATACAGTCTCAAGTTTTTAGTGGTAAGGTTTGGAGCTCGTTCCCTCCATTCCATATAGTTTAGTCTTTATTCAAGGACTGATCCCTTGGGGGAGATAATGTAATACCTCGGAAATCAGACCCAGAAAAAAATGTAGAAAATTACCTGAAATAGTGAACCACGATAGGGTTCACGAACCGTGATAGGAACCACGGTCCGTTAACTTGCCTATGGTGGGGAGTTGGATTCCACTAGGTCCAGACGTTAAAACACGGAACCTTTCACTGGACATGGTTTTTATGACGGGCCGTGGTAGCTCCCGTGAAGTGAGGCAGTAGCCTCCTTAAGCCAGCACCTCACACACCCACACCCAAGTGAAGACCACGTGCACCTTTACGTACTGTGGTCACTCACACGTGTCATGGGGGTTTCTTTGAAGTCTAACCAGTAGATTCCCAGACCTAAGACTCCATACCTCAGCCCAAGTGAGGACCATAGGAACCTTAATGGTCCGTGGTCCTCCACATGAGATGTGGTAAGGGCTCGTGAACAGAGGCCCTTAGTTATTTTACTAAGTCTAGACCACGACCGACTTCACGGTCTGTGAAGATGGTCGTGGTAAGCCCGTCTGCAACTTTATGTTAGGGGTATTTCAATGTTTCCCTATTTTATTGGACCTCTAAACCTAGTCGTTTTTACCCTAAGTTTTATGGTTTTGTTAGTTTTAGCCTAGAAACATAAATAAAATTTACCTAAGTCAAATCATTAATCAAACTTAGAGAAGTTAGAGCTTGAGAGGAGAAAAGAAGTCAAGAACCCTAGTTAAAGAACGCAATAAGTTTCCATCAGCTCCAGCCCCGAAATTGAAAAATTTCTCCGTGGATTCATCACAAGGTATGCGCGATTTCACTAGTGGGCTCCTTTCGCCCATTAGATTTCTAGTATTAATTTAGATTTTTTATTCCCTTATCATAACTAAACCTAGGGTTTTTGGAACTTTAGAAGATTATCATGAATTAGTTATTTCCATGTTTCAAATCAGATTATTATATTATTACTTTGTTTCTTGCATGGATTTCACAACACTAACTATGTACTTCTTTAGTTCTTGAATTACACATGCTAGGTCAGACATTTCAGATATTCAGATATACATGCCTCAATTTTTTGAATGTTTCATTATCAATTTAATAATGTTGCATTCTCAGTCTGCATGTCAGTTTTGAGCTATGTAGTATATTACGAAAATTCAGTCTTAACGTGTTAATAATTTAATCTATTGGGAGTATAATAATACCGAGTTGGACTAGGGTCAGTCACCCATATAGTCCCATAACTACTAGCCATGTAGGTTGTAAGTCCCCTCTATGGGCATTATTTAGCTATCACACTAGTTATGCCTCTATACCTCTTGCAGGGTATATTGGGTCCTCTCGATGGGGCGTATGCATCAGACTCCACATTTAAAATATGTGGTTTTATGTTGATTATTTGTAGCTCCTACATTTCAGTCAGACTCTATTGCATTGACTAATACGGTCAAATTACACCTCCCTAAAGAAGCATAAGCGATCGTTATCAAGTAAAGAACCCAACTAGTAGGTTTTGGTCGATCCCACGTGGAATATGGTTTATACTTAACTTTAACCCACAATTATATCTTTTTAGTCAAGGTATTTCCAAAACAAGTAAGTAAAAGGGGGGGGGGGGGGGGGTTGTAAAACAAATTCCTTCAATTATATGGTCATCAAGTGAAAAGTAGTAGACTTTGGTTGTTATCAAGATGAGAGAGTAACTAGGGTATGTGTGTTTCCCACAAGTTCATAACACAGTATTCCTAGTAATAGCAATCCTTTCCTAGTGTATTACATGCAAAGTGATAAGTTAGGTATCCCTAAATCCTTGGTCCGCCATCTAGAGAATTTCACCCCACACCTTGATCCGACTACGTGTGTATAATTTACTAACCCTTACCATTACCTCATATTAGATATCATAATCGATGTATGTCTAGTTATTACTTTGCACCAATTGACACTAGCCTATTAGATAGTATCACACTAAATGTATGTTGAGAATTCTTTTCTTATTAACTACCTCCTTGGTCCGGCAAGTAGCAGCAAGATAAGTTCTAATGCGTGCAATCATTTAAAAGACTTCTAAGCGAAAGAATTATCAATGCATGCAAAAGCACTATTCAAGAATTTCTTAATTACTAGTTACACTTTGTTAATATCTCATGGTTACCACAACCTTAGTTGTAGATTTAGTTACCCATATTAGCAAGAAAACAATTCATGCTTGTACATGAAGAAATCATGAACTTATGTAATGATAATAGTAAACCCAGAAATTGTGAATGTCAAACAAAAGCTTCAAAACCAAATCCAGAAATCAATTATTTGCCAAATGTGAAAAAATTAATCTCCAAAGCATAAACAAGAACAAGAATAGTAGTAGCTAACCCCAAAAACGAGGTTTTAATCCCCTATTTATAGAAAGAAAGTCTTAATGAAAAAGGAATTCAAATAAGGAAAGTTTTGTTCAGGCACGCGACTTCAGTCGACGAGACCAACTGACGAGCCATCGATCGATTGACGGTCTGTTGTTTGCTATCGTCAGTCAGGACTTGGAAAACTATTGCTGCCTCTAGAATGCATCTTCTCTGAATCAAACGATGGACAAACAAGATGTTCTGTAGACCCATTTACGGTTCCTCTATGCTCCTCTGTAGCTCTACACTTAGACTCTTCAAGTATCAGGTCCTGGAACCCTCGAAGTTGCAAACTACGGTTCACTTGTATGGATCGTCACTCAATCGATAGACCATCGATGTCAATCGTGGTTCCACACTTGGTCAGAATTTCCTAATTTCCTCCAATGCCTGGCTACTCATCTACGATCATCACCTACGGAGCGTCGTTCAAACGATGGACCATCGATTGCGTTCGTAGGTCTGTTTTTGTACTTTTTCAGTTGTCTTCGTCGTTTTCTTCCTGAACGTCTTTCATGCAATAGACCTTGTTAAAACCAATACAAAAAGGATCTGGACACACACAACTCTTAAGTGAAATGCATTAGAAATATCTTAAACTCACGGTACATCATTGATCAGGTTTCAGTATTCAGTCTCAGTGTTTTATAACTTGGTTGTTTTACAATTTATTTATGTTAAGTATTTTAATATCCTTATCATGTTTAGATTGTATTATTTCTATATTGCTTTGTTCAGTTATATGTTATTTCATCTTTACACTATCCCTCATGCTGAGTACCTTTAAAGCACTGACGCATACTCTCCGCTACATTTTCTCGTGATGTAGGTTCAGGTCCTCATCAGCCAGATCACGGATAGATCAGTTCCCGATCTTCAGTTCATCAACATTAGAGGTGAGTCCTCATTCTTCAAAGACTAGTGATCTGACTATTTATTTATCACTTGTAGTCTTTAGTTTTTAGTTTTTGCTAGATTTAGCTGGGATATCTCCCAACACTTGTAGTCCGTAGAGGCTACATTTCAGACATAGTTAGTTTCTGCTTTTGTTTTAGATTTTTATTTCTCTTAGTATTCAAACACTAATCTTTCATATATTTAGACAATATATGGGTATTCCCCACCTCGTGATCCTAGGTCCCGTGTACGCATCCAGGGGGTAGCCTTAGGGCATGATACAACTCAATATAAAGAAACAATACACATGCAATATATGGAAAGCTCTGAAAAAAGTAGTAATCAATTCAGTTTATTGAAGAATACAATAATAACTAAATTTATATAAAATAAAATATAATATAACTCTGTGGGAGTTTATCTAACCAATAACCACTACGATGAGCCTAAGTGATTATACAACGTCTTTCCTAGGCTTCCAGAACTATCCTATACTTTGTATCCATAGAATGCCTTAACTAAGTGGATCGACTAGTCTGTGTTAAAAATCACTAAGGATTCATCTAAAAAGTATGATCCTTTCTACGCATGATAGCTACATGTTTTATGGAGACTTGAGTTACCTGAAGTTGTTCCAAAATCGGTGCTCTATACTACTCCCGAAGTATACTCAGCTCATATATTTTTAAAACAAAAGTCTTTATTCGGTTTGAGATAATTACTCAAAACTTAGCGTTAAAACTCTCTTGGAAATAGGTGTTTCCTTTCTTGCTCAAATGTGAACATTTTAACTCTTGAGAATACTAAATTCCCGTATAATCTTTGAAGAAATAAACTTTAATCTTACTTTTTTCTCAACCCAAAGATTAAGTCTTAAAACAAAGTTAAAACATTTATAAAAGACTTATTAAAATATGTTTCATGCTAAATTATGGCCGTGAATGACTCAATCCAAGGTTTTCAATAACCATCGATAAAACTCAACCTGTAACTCAAGAACTTCAATGATACTACTCATTTAAAGAATGTTCAACTTAGAGGGTTCATGCGAAATTATGAGCTTGGACCACTCATTCAAGGACTCAAAGATACTTCTCATCTCAAGACTGTTCGACTTATAGGGTTCATGCGGAACTATGAGCATGAATAATTTACCTCAAGGACTTCATGGAAGGACTTCATGGGTAACATGGAATAATTCTATGAATAGAAATATGATTTCAAAGGGGATTAGGAACTCAATACTCAAGACATAGAACTTGAAGATACTACTCCTTTCAATGATGCTCAATTTATGGTGTCCATGCAAAAATTTATGGGTATGAACGACTTGATTCGAAGGTCTACATAACTACATGGAACTCATGTATATGAATCTTATCATTATCTTACTTACTTCTTCAAAACTTAGTTTAAATCAATAGTTGATCTCAAAGGATTCATAATTGAACTCTAAGTCTTTCTTGAACTCTACTTTTAACTCTCTCCTTGAATGTGAATTATGAATTCAAGAGTTATGGTTACATATAAGTTATCATTCTCATATTTAGCATTCTTATATAAGTTATCATTCTTACACTCTCATGATGATAAAGTAGACTCATGAATACATTCTTATCATTCTCATACTCACTTGCTCGAGTCTTAAAACAAGTTACTATAAGTTGTAGAAGACTCCTCTAAAGACTCAAAGGGACTTTCTTAGAATGTTCGAAAGAATTATCAAAACTTAACTCTTAAATCTACCTTGAATTTGAATTATTAATTCAAGGTTATGATCATGTTTGGAATGATTTTATATGTTTATAAATAGCTTAGAGTAGTTCGAATTGAAAGGGAGTGAAGGTACCCTTTGAAAGAACTCAAACGGAGCAACTGATTGCAAACTGGATGGGGCAGGCTACCTTGGGTCTATGACTGGCGCGGGGCGCCAGCCCTTTAAACTTCAGAGCATACTTTGAGGCACTCTGTCTGGCGCGACGCGCCAGGCGTTAACCCAGAAGACCTGACGAAATTCTTTGCTCATTTTCTCACCCTAATCGCCTAGAATCAAATGGTTTCTTCTCCACTAACTTGGATTTGATAACTAAACATAAGTACACTCTAATATACTCAATACATACTTAAAAACACTCACTTTAATCTCAAGAAATCATCACAACCCCAACAAAAAAAGATTTAGAATGAACTTCAAGAACACCTATCAAGAACTCATGCCGAACTCTAATCTTTCAACTTAAGAATGAAATTGCGCTGAAAATAACATTATTGATGTGTGGGTGAACAAACCCAAAACCATGTAAGATTACATACCTCTTAGGGATTAAAACCATGGCGAAAATCCGCAACAAAACGCAAGACTCTCGACGAACGCTTTGATCCTCTCCTATTTTCTCCTCTTTTATCTTCTTGAACTCTCAACTAAAACCCTAGGCGTATATTTTAGGATTATAAAACTTAACCTAATAGGATTAGACACTTACAAACTTACTAACAATGAATTAAATCTGATTTGGTAAGGATAAGACCAAAATACCCCTTACTATTTTTGACTAACTTTCCTTAACTAGACAACCTAACTTCAAAAGGTCATATCTCACTCATCTGAACTCAAAATTTAGCAAACTCGGTGGCGTTTGAAATATAATTCAAATAAATTTAATATTATATCTCATGGAACACCTAAATAATATTTTACTGAGAGTTATGATCGTTTGAAGTTGACACAAAACATAGAAGAGCTTAGGAATGACTTCAATAAATTCTCTCTAGTTCTTCTTGGAACTCAAGGTGCTACATCTTGTGACCTTAACACTTGAGAAATTTTAAATTACTAGGTAAAATCCTACTCACAACGAAGGATGGTTCGTGTCTTAGCTCAAAATTTTCTGAGGTGTTACACTAACCATCTACCTTCGACAAAACCTTGCATATCATCCACCAAATAAGAAACCTTGATGAGAATGAAATGAGTTGACTTCATCATACGATCTACTCTAGCCCAATTCTAGTCATGTTGTCACCGAGTGCGCGTAAACCAGCAATAAAGTCCATATTCACATCTTCCCACTTACTAATATCTTGGAACAAACCTCCCGACTTTTGATGCTCAACTTTCACTTGTTGACATTTAGGACACTTAGCCACAAAATTCCACAATATCCTTCTTTATCCCCTTCCATCAATAGACCTCCTGCAAGTCACGGTAAATCTTGGTGGTTCACATGTGAATGGAATACCGAGAACTATAGGCTTCCACTAAAATTTATTCTCTCAAGTCGTAAATATTGGGAACACATTAACGACCTTGATATCAAAGAACAATATCTCCCCCTTGGGAGAAAGGCTCGACAAACTTTTCAGGCACCTCTTCCTTCATATCAACTAAAGTTGGATCAAGATCTTTCTTGCCTTTCACATCCGTCACATACGACGATTCTGAAAAATTATGAACAACAACATTACCCACACATCAACCAAACAAACACCTAGCCGAGCTAGTCTATGGATATCACGAACTAATTATTTCTTACCTTTATCTATATATGCAACACTATTAATGAACAATTGACTTAAGGCACAACCACCATATTGGTTTTGCCTTGGTGATAAAGGACACTCGTATCATAGTCCTTCAAAAGTTCTAGCCATCTAAATTGGTGAAAATTTAGATCCTTTTACTTGAAAACATATTTCAAAATCTTATGGTCAGTAAAGACATTAATATGGACACCATAGAACTAATCCCTCCAAATCATTAAGGCAGAAACAACTATTGCTAGTTCCAAATCATGGGTTTGATAGTTCTTTTCATGAATCTTGAGTTTCCTTGAAGCATAAGCAATAAATTTCTCATTTTGTAGAAGAACACATCATAACCTAATGCTATAAGCATCACAATGAACAACAAACCCATTGGATCCTTTTGGTAAAGTCAACACTAGAGCAAAGGTAAGTCTATCTTTCAATTCTTGAAAACTCTTTTCACACGCTTCCGGCCATAAGAACTTTACTTTATTTTGGGCCAATGCTGCAAATCGAAGAAAATGATTCCACTAACCTTCTGTAATATCTAACCAAACCAAGAAGCTTCGAATATTTGAAGGAGATAGAGAACAAACCGAACTCCTAACTACATCCGTATTCTTAGGAACTACCTGGAATACCCTTACCGAAAACAATGTGACCAAGATAATCCATGTATCTCAACCAAAAGTTGTATCTACTAAAATTTTCAAAATATTATTGGTCCTTGAGGAATTCAACATAATCATCAAATGATCATTATGATCATCCTCACTCCGTGAATAAATAAATATATCATCAGTGAACACATTCACAAACATATAGAGATATTGTATAAACAATCTATTCCATAAATATGACCAGAGCATTAGTCAAACCAAATGACATTATACAAAATTCATAATGACCATACCAGGTTTGAAAAACCATTTTAATAATGTCATCTTCCTTCGCCCTGATTGGTGATAACCCAACTAGAGATCAGTCTTAGAGAAGTAACTTGCTCCTTGGAGTTGATCAAACAAATCATCTATCCTTGGAAGAGGATAATTATTATTAATAGTAACTTTGTTCAATTGTTGGTAGTCAATACAAATTCGAAGTGACTCATCTTTCTTACGAACTAACAAAACTGGAGCACCCTATGGAGAAATACTCTATGGGATGAAACCCTTATGCAACAAATCTTTCAATTGTTCCTTTTATTCATTAAGTTATGCTAGGTCCATATGATAAGGAGGAAAAGAGATATGTTGCAGATCTGGGACAAGGTCAACACCGAAGTTTATTCCCCTTTCGGGAAGAATACCGGGTAGATCATCTCGAAATACTTCTGAAAACTCATTTTCAAAGAGGACCAAATCAAGAATAGGGGTTTAGAATCTGTATCTGTGACCCAAAGAAGATGATATATACAATCCTTAGAAATCACTTTTCTACATTTAAGACAAGACACAAACTGCCCTGAGGCATAAAAATTTCCCCTTTCCAATCTAGGATGGACTCATTTGGAAACTGAAACTTAACCACTCGCGTTCAACAATTAACATAACATAACAAGAATGGAGTCAAGCCATACCTAGAAAAACATCAAAATCTAACATATCAAGTTCTCTTAGATCAACATGAGTGAATCAATAGGGGTAAAGATATAAGACAATTTTGATAGACTCTTTTAGTCATAATAGATTCACCAATAGGAGTAGAGAAAGAAAATGAATCTAATAACACATTAGGAGAAACATCAAATATTATACCAGATATGGTGTCACAAAATATAAAGTACCACCGGGATGAAGTACAGTATAAACCTCAAGATGAAAGACTTTCAACATATTGGAAACCATATCGGGAGAACCTTTTTGATCATGACAAGTTTAAAGTGAATGAATCAATTATGCTTTGGAGAATTTAAACCCGAACCATTATGAATAACTTTCCTACCTTCTCTTCCTTTAACAGTAACTGATGGACAATCCCTTATTCGTGATAACTCTTGCCGCAACCAAAACAACCACTCGTACCAGCTACGCATTTACCATCACACTTCCTTCCACACCTATTACAAGTACACAAAAAAGATCCACAATTCCCTCCTTGGGGTTTAGGGTTAGACACTATCTTTGTGTAACTTTAGAACTAGAGTATTGTAGAAACCTTAACCAAACAACATTTTTTTGGAATCTAAAACAACCATGTCCATCAGACCTCAAATATGAAAAGTCACCATCACCAATCTTTGCCATCTTTTCCTACCTAAATCATTCCTAATTCTTCTCCTCTTCGATTTGTTGAGCATGTATCATTAGGCAAAAAATATTCCTTTCCTTAATGAGCATGATAGTACAACATTTCTTAACCATCATTTTGAACACGCCCAAAACAAACTTAATCATCCATGCCCTAGAATTGACAAATATAGAAGGAATATATTTGGAGAATTGTGTGAATTTCAAAGAATATTCTTTTATACTCAAATTTCCTTGGCAAAGGTTGATGAATTCAAGTAATTTATCTCCCTTATCTCAAGGGGAAAAAGCTATCAAGAAAATCAGCCTCATATTTTTCCCATATCAGAGGACCCACATCTACAACCCTTCCTTCCTTCCATTATTTAAAATAGAACTTGAGCAACATCCTTAAATTGATAAGTGGTCAATTCCACCTTTTGCACCGGTGTCACTCCCATGATCATCAGAACCTTGTACCTCATCAATGAACTCTTGAGGGTCTTCTTCAACCTTGAAACCATGAAACTTTAGGGGATTTATTCTAGTGAAGTGCTCCACTCTAGTTGTTGATGTACCCACATTTGGGTGACGGGGACAATAATCTCCTTATTGGGTTGAGTTATCATAGCTTTAGCCAACACTTGAAAATGGATCGGAACTTTACATTAGTCACTTGTTCAACCAAAGGGTCGGCCGAAACATGAGAGCTTCTTGTACCACATTCTCACTTGTATTCATTCTAATGTATACTCTTAGAGGGGCCATGTCATGAAAAGAATCGTATAAGGATTAGGTATGAGATATATAGAGTTATACTCTATCGCACGACTTTAGAATGATGAAATAAGTGAAATATCATGAACATCTTATAGACTCGTATTCATAAATGTGGTCCTTTTCACACTCATGAATAAGATTCCACTTGATGTGGCTTATGACACATCCTAGGACCTTAGTAGACCTTATGATGTGGCTTGTGAATAATATTCTACTTGATGTGTCTTGTGACACATCCTAGGACCTTTACAAACCTTGTGTTCTAATACCAAGTTTGTCACGATCCAAAAAATACAATAGGCATATCCTAGTGTATAGGACCCCCGAAAGACCCTAAAACAGCCACTTAGAATACTTCAAAGATAATATAAATAAAGATTTTAAAGACATATTCATATATCATAAAAGAGTTTGACAAAGTGGAAGTCTAACATAAGTCTCAACAAGACATCTATTACATTATTAGGGATTAATTGGAACGTAACCACCATATATCACATAAAAAATTTGAAAACTAAAATAAAGAAAGCAATAGAAGTGTCTTGTTCATTGTAACATGAGGAATCACCAACCCTTGAGTGCAAAAGATCAACTAGCCAAAAGTGTGAGATGTAGGAACATCGAATCCTATATTAGAGATATTATGTAGGCACAAGTATGCATTAGTACATGGAATGTACGAAGTATGATAGCAATGCCTAATAGCTATGAAATCATGTTTAAAAAAACTTTCCATGACATGCAATGAACAGGCTAAATAATAAGATAAGAGGTTAGAAACATGAGTCATAATCATGGTCAATGCAAGATTAGCATCTTTAAAAAAACATGTGGATACTTTAGAAGTAACCATAGTATATTATTTTGGGAAGTTTACCATGTAACCTACATAGTCCATGTGATCTGCAACATCGGATATGGTGACTATCCCACACCAAAAAGAGATTTTCTTACTTGCCAAGGTAAAAACCATGAATCTGAGTTAAAGTGGATCCACTAGCTAATGTCTATCTGAGACAACATCTTATGATTCCACATATTTAGGGACAAGAAGATTTCTACTACAGACCCGACTTCTACTAGAATGAGAGCCTTTATCTCAATATCCTCTCGGTGTTAAGAAAAAATCCCACGGAATAGCCATTAGTCATATTCTTTTCATCGTCAATTGAAAGACACAATTAAGCAACTAATCCAAGCTAAGTTATTTAAAATAGCTCTTTAACTTGATTCAACTTAGGTGAAAAAACCTTTCAACCGTATGAATCCATATGTGAGAAAACCTTTCATAAGAACATTGATACTTTACTCTCAAAGTATCCTCAAGTCATTTACATGAACTTCATAAAATAACATGCATATCTTCATAAATTCATTTTTCATAGTTCATAAGCTTCGTCATGTTTCTAAATCCTGGATCATACATGTGTTCATATGAATTCAACTTAAAATCAAGCAACTACTTTCGATTTATGCATTAAAAGATAGAGAACATGTAACTGTATCATAATTGAAAACAACCCATGAACATTGAATAAAACCCTAACTTCAAATTAGAATCTAACTGATAAAACTTGATGATTTTGGAATCCTATAGAGGAAATGACTCCACCTGCTAACATACCTTAGTAATCAAGGCCCAATAGCTATAGTGAAGTTAGAATCTTAATGTGAAACCCTAGCTTCTTATGCCTTAGCTTTAGAGAGGATTTTGGGTATGACTTTCGTGAGAAATTTAGGAAGTAGATTAATGATTTAGAATGGGTAGTTTTAGAATTTAAATAACTTATATAGGTCTTTAAATAGGGGTTAAAATGACGTAGCTTAGGTACCAAACACATAGGGAAAATAGCATAATGTCCCTAACTTAAAAATCTAACAGGTGAACTAAAAGTACCCCTAAACGGGCCGTACAGATAATCAATGACCATTTAGGGTCCCATATAGATGACCCCAAAACATGGCAGCCCTGGACGGCTGGGAAACTTGCTCTAAACAGTCCGTAAAACTTTATACTAGTTGTTTAGGGAGACATTACGATGACCCTAAGATCTGGCAGCCATAAATGACCAGTCACTTGCCTTAAACGACCTAGGACAGTTTTGGCACCATAGGCGAGATGTTGTATCATCACATAACTCATAGTTATATTGTTAGTTAGAGAATCTCCCAATATAGGTAAAATGTATTTTAATATGTCACTTACTATGTCGATTTCATAGATGAATAAGTATTTTGTAAAGCTTAAAATGACTTAACTCCTTTATTTCTTAACATTCATCTTTAGTATATTTTATCTATTGCAGTCCTTTCATTTGGTTATTGTGAGACCCTATGGTTCTTTAACATAATATGTGTATTATTGCATGAGTGTATGAGGCTTATATGACTTGGTGTATCATTTCAAGAGAATAAGGTTGCAAAGGGGAGGTAAAAAATCAAAGATTTAGACTAACGTTATGTGGCAAGGATGCCCTTAAATAAGTTCGAGTTAACGAATGTCTATTCTAACACCCCGCCTGTACGTAAAGTTAAAGTTATCCAGTACCTTTGGGTTAAGACAAAGAGTTTCTTATATTCTAAGAAGGTGGTTTTATAAGGTTATATATTCTCCCAATGATCGTAAGTAAAGTCAGCAAAAGTTAGAGTAAGTTTCTTTGATAAATTTTCTAAAATTTGGGTTAAATGTCTCAGAGCTTTTTCTACCAATCTATGAACCTTTAGAAGAACCCCAATATACCAAATCGAAGGTCATTTCCGGCACACTAAACCATTTTGCCATACGACTTTAGAATTGAGAGATATTAAGATTTTAGTGAGATTGCACAAGAAGTTACGTGAAGTTGGGCCCTTAGTCCTATATCGGTGTAGCTTTATAAGATCTGATTTTCTTTTATTTTATCTCATATTTTTGAAAGAAAATAAAAATAAAACTGTCCTAAATCCTCTCTAAAGGTTACCCTATCATTCAAGTAAAGATCTACAATATTTCAACGTGGTTTCACACTCGGAATGTTCATAGAGATTATGTTACTTCTTTCGTCCTTGTTGGTTGTGATTTGAAGGATTCTTCATGGTGAAGGACTCTCATTTTTCAGGTGGTATTGCTTCTGTTTGGAGGTAATAATTCTTACCCTTCATTTTATTGAGTGAGTGAAATTTATAGCTATGCTATATAAGAAAGAACACGATTACGACTGGAAAAGTCGTATTTTGATAGTTATGTGATGTTGGGCAATTTTGAAGAATTTTATGATGTTTTTGTTGCTGGAATTTTTGAAATTGCTTTATATGTGTGTGGTTCTTGTTTATATGAGTTTGGAAGTGAAGAAGAAGTATCGATGGGTATTTAATCGTAAGATAAATTAGTGTAACATTTGTTTTATTATTGCATTGGAAATTCTCAAATTGTTTCTTCTTGGTTCAACATCTTGTGTTTAAGGAGACTATTCGTTATTTACAAGGCATGATAAAATACTATAAGCTCCATCAAGTTTAAGTTATGTTTCTCCCTTTTAACCTCTTGTTGCTTATGAAGAGAAAGACATGTTTCCAAATGTAACTACTGGACAAACTCACAAGATGGTGATCGAAAGCGGTGAGTTTGAGTTATTTTGGTTATATTGAAAAATTACAGGAATGTATTACATATATTTTTTTGGATTTACTGGTTTGAAGACTAGTGGTTGGGATATGGTTGAGATTATTTTGGGGTTGGAAAAGAGGGGTGTGGCGATACTATGAGGTTTTGTTGTTGTGCAGACATACTCTATTAGGTTGTTGTTGACTATTGCGTAGGACTTCACTTGTTAATAGCTGTTGCAAAAATGTTTGAATGTCATTACTTTGGAGTTGTAATTTGGAGAAGAAAATATTTAGAAGCATACATTTAAAAAGGGTCTTGCAAGCTAATCACTCTACTAGTAAGCTCTAAATTGCTACTTTGACCCCGACGCATTAATATTCTGCCTGTAATGGTTGTGTGACATGATTCTTTTATAGATTAACTACTCTAAGGAAGGGGTACAATCTGCATTTATACCATAAGGCCCAGAATTGAGGTATATTAAGGCTAAGCATTACTTCATTTTGAGAATGAGTTTAGAATCCTAAACCGTCAAAGGTTGTTTCCCTATTCTATTGTTAGAAAGATTTTTGTGAAGTGCATTGGGATTGCAATTGACGTACTTTTGTGGCTCCATTATGTTGATATTCCACTCGTTCGGTTATATAGGTTACTCGGCTTCTATGTGTCATTTGTCGATTCCCTTGACTATAGGTCTGTGTGTTGTTATTATTATTATTATTATTATTATTATTATTATTTAGGTGTTGTAACTTAGAAATATTAGGGAGGAACATTAAGAGTTTTAAGTTAGTCCTCCTTCCTTGCTACTTCTTTTTTTGAAAAACTTAAAATAATATGTAGATTTCTGAAACTCTTAAATGTAAATCATATGTTTAAACTACAAAAAGACGTGTTTTTCTAAAGTACTTTCTTTTACAAACTATTAATGGAACAATTATAGATACTAAGTGAAGAACCTTAAGATCTTTAAAACTATTCTCATGTTTAAGTTATCTTTCTTAATTTAATTTAAGTTTTCTAGTTTAATCTACAAGCATATGGTTATATGAGATATTTATATGTGAAACGAAAGTGATTACGAGATTATGAGGAAAAGAGTACCAATGAGACAAGATTGGCAACATGATCCAGGTAATACAAATTCATTACGAATCCATGACATTACATGTTATGCAATATACTACCGAGCTATAATCGGAAGGTATAGGGTCTATTGCCATATTTATACGTTTGAGACACAGATGGCCAGAAGTTGGCAAATATGATATTTGTTTGCTATTGAAAGGCACCACAATTTCTAACACTTGGTTGGGTATGACATACATTTGCATCCATATATATGTATTCATGACATACGATTATGCAAGAATACCGTGCATATTTAATTTATATAATGTGGGATGTCAGCCATGGAGACTACTAGAGTTTCTATTTCAGGTGGTATCTTTATTACCCTTTTTATAACACCTATTTATGATTCTATTTTCCGTCATACATACCAATACATTTTTATTCGTACTAACGTCCCAGAGATGCTACATATTTTTTTCATCTGTATAGGTCCAGGTAGGGATTCTAATTGACCCCTCCACTAGGATTCGGGGTTCAACTTTGAGTTGGTAAGCTCCACCTCTTCCTGGAGCTTTCATAGGATGTTTACTTTTGTTGTACAATTTGGGTATAGACGGGGCCTTGTCTCGATCAATTCTTATGACACTCATAAAGGCTATTGTGGACAAAATATTCTGGTTTTTTTGTAGCTTCTAGTTTTCAACAACATAGGCTTGGCATGTATAGATATGTATGTATGTGTATATGTCCTCAATTTCAGCCTTGTCAGCCAACTAGTATTTTATCAGTTTTGTCTTGTATACCTTTGTCTATATAAGTTGTTAATCAGGTTATGACCCTAATGGTCCAGGATTAATATTTTAGATGTTATGTTTTTCCACCTTCTATGCCCACTGTTGAGTCAGCTGGTATTTTTCATTCACTAACTCGATTGCATAAAGTTTCAAGTGTAGTTACACCTCCTCTACTATGGGGCATTACAATTATTTCACTTTATATATATTAAAAACTCATAAATTCAATGTATTGATGTCATTCGATCTACATCTTTTTATGATGTAGATACATGTGTTCAGAATCATCAACATGTGTTTTATTGAGTTAACTTTACACTTCAACAAGCTTTTGGTGAGGCTCTTTACATTCCAGAGGATTTCACATTTACTTTCTTGTTAGTAGTTTTGAGATGTTTATTGTCTTGACATCCTTCTTAAATAGTAGAGGCTTCAAAGATAGAAAGATTCGAGGTGTCTCTCGGTATTTACCTTCTTTTGAGTTGTTCTATAAACTATAAGTATTGCTATTGAGTATTTTCCAGACTTTATGAGATAAATTTTTGAGATAAACTTATTTAATTATGTTTTGAGCCTATAATTGCTTGAGTAAGTCTTCCGCTAAGTAGTTAGCTAGGCTAAGGGTATGCTTGGGGACTATCAATAGTTGTCAAGTGTCAGCCACGTCCAAGGTGTAGGCTTGGGTGTGAATAACTTAGTTTCAGAGCACATAGTTTAAGTGTCCTAGGGTGTGTATAAATCTGTGTCAATATGATCTTATTTATGGTTGTGAGGGCCACTTCTATAACTGATGGGCTACAAACAATTAAGAAAAGATTCCCTGCTTTCATACTGGAAATCATGCAATAGAATTGTCCCATAAAGAAATTATTTATAAACATATGTTTCTCTAATTCATTAGACTACCCCTCATACTTGTAACACCCCGTAACTAGAAAGATCTAGAATTAGAAAGATTCATTTTGGAAAGAATATAAAAATCTGGAAAATTTGTTAAGTATGTTAGGTTGAGTTTTTTATCAACTTCAAACAACCATAATTACTAGATAAGGATGAGTTAGGTATGTTTCCAGATATCATAGGAAAGATCTTGAAATAATATTTCCAATGTCGAGTTTGTGCAATTCCGAGTTCGTATGAATGAGATATGCCCATTTGAAGTTGGGTTGTTCAAATAAGGAAAGTCTAATCCGGATTTTAAAAGGGAATTATGGTATTTTCAATACCCAATGACTTAATTATTTTTACTAATTAATTGGGGTCTAAACTGACACGATTCAGTTTACGATTTTACGATATTGAGTTAGGGTTTTAGAAAAGAGAAAATAAGAAGAGAAAGAGAAGAAGGAGAAAGAATCGTCAAGTTCTTCAAGAATCGCTTGTGGATTTCGTCAAAGGGTGATCCCCATGAGGTATCTTAGATCATATAGCATTGGGTTAGTTCACCCACACACCAATAATGATTTATATAAACGAATTTAAGTTCTTGATAGATTAGATTTTTAGTTCTTGATGGGTTTGTTGAAGTTCTAATGAATTCTTAACTCGTTGAAGATGTTGAGGAGTTGTTTGATCTAAATCCATGATTTAGGCTTGAATATTATCAGAATCTTTCATATATTGATGGTATAGTTGATTCTAAGCGTTTGAGGAAAGAATAAAGTCAAAATAGGGGTTTTAGAGATGAAAAACAAAGAAGAATAGACAGAGTACACCTGGGTAGGGGCCTGGGGCGCTGCCCCTCTAAGATCCCCAAGGGGTCTCTGAATTGTGGGCTCTAGAACTCCGCACCAGCCAGAGAGCCCCAACTCAGCCTCTAAATTTCAAGGGCTAGCGCCCCGCTCCCTCTCACAGCGCCATGGACGCCAATTCTTCCCATTTCTCCCCAATCTTTTCGTACAAGTTCCTTAGCAACGCACCTATGTTTCATAATCAATTCCAGCACTCTAAGGTCCGTATAAACATCATGAAGTCATCCATAAACATAATATCATGAACCTTAAATTCATAATCCAATTCAAGAAAAGTTGAGACCAATGTCAATAGAAGTAAGAGTCAAGTCAAGAAAAGTTCTTAGAGTTTTTACAGAAGTCTTTATCGAATGTTTTAACTATGTTTAAAGATTTAAATTGCAAGTTGAGTAAAGAGTAAAAAGTAAAGGTTGAAGTTCATTTCTTCAAAGAGTATATGGGGGCTATGTATTCCCAAAGAGTTTAAAATATTTTCACAGTTAAACAAGAAAAAGAAACCTTGATTTCCAAAGATCCTATGAACTAGTTTTCAAAAAAGAGTAAACGCTTTCACAATTAACCAAGAGGAAACTTTGATTTCCAAAATAGCCTTTGAGCTATGTTTTGAAAAATTATATCAAATCATAGAAAAAAGTATGTTTTAAACATAAGAGCTAGTATCATATTTCGGGAGTAGTATTGAGCACTGATATAGTGGGAGAGTTCTGACAACTCCTAGCCCCCATATAACTATATGGGAGTTTCTCTAACCGAAAATCATCACTATGAGCCTAAGTGATGCTACAACATCTTGCCCATGCTGCCAACATTGTCCTATACTTTGCTATCATATAGAATGCCTTAACTAAGTGAATTCACTAGTCTATTATAAAAAACATTAAGGAGTCATCTAAAAAGTATGATAATTTCTACCAATGATGGCTACATTGTTTATGGGGGATGTGAGTTATGAGAACTCTCCCCCATATCGGTGCTCAATAGTACTCTCAAAATATACTAGCTCATATGTTTAAAGAAATACATTTTTCTGTGGTTTGAGATAATTACTCAAAAATCTATCTCTTAAACGAGATGGTACTCAAACTCCTCAAAACTCTTTTGGAAAATCTCAGTTCCTCTCATCTTGAATGTCAAAACATTTACTCTTGGGAATACTTAGTTCTCATATGTCATTTTAAAGAAAATGAACTTTACTCCTACTCTTTACTCAACTCAACGCTTAAGTCTTAAAAAAAAGTTAAAACGTTTGTAAAAGACTTCTTAAAATATGGTTCATGCCGGATTATGGTCATGAACAACTAAATTCAAGGTTTTCACTGACCATAGATAAAACTCAATACTTGCAACTCAATAACTTCAATGATACTAATAATTTCAAGAAAGCTCAACTCAGAGGATTCATATGAAATTATGAGCACAAACTACTCAACTCAAAGACTCAAAGATACTTCTCATCTCAATATTGTTCAACTTATACGATTCATGCGGAATTATGTCCATGAACTACTCAAGTGAAAGACTTCAAGGGTAACATGTAATAGTATAATAATTAGAAATATAATCTCAAAAGGGATTATAAACTCAATACTCAAGACTTAGAACTTGAAGATACTACTCCTTCCAAAGATACTTAATTGATGGAGTTCACCCGGAAGTTATGGGCATGAATAACTTGACTTAAGAGTCAGAATATCAATAAGGAACTCATGTATACGAATCTTCTCATTGTCATACGTACTTACTTAAAAATTATTTTAAAATCAGTAGTTGATCTCAAAGGACTCACAATTGAACTCAAAGGCTTTCATGAACTCTACTATAAATTCTCTATTGAATGTGAATTATGAATTCAAGAGTTATGGTTCATGATATGAAGGATCTCGATGATAGTGCAGACTCATGAATACATTATTCTCACTCTCATGCTCACTTACTTGAGTCTTGAACAAAGTTATTATAAAATGTAGAAGGCACCTCAAAGGACTCAAAAGGACTCTCTCAAAATGTTTGGAAGAACTCTCAATACTTAACTATTAAATTTACCTTTAATTTGAATTATTAATTAAATGTTATGACTCATGTTATAGACTTAACTCTTAAATTTACCTTTAATTTGAATTATTAATTAAAAGTTATGATTCATGTTATTAATGATTTCTAAGTATTTGGAAGTATTTTAGAGTGATTCAAATCAAAGGGAGAGAAGGCACACTTAAAAAGGGACTCAAACGGGACAACCGATAAAAAAGGAGTGGGGGCAGGCAACCCTAACACATTCTGGGCGCGGGGTGCCAGCCTCTAACTTCATAGGCTGCATATGAATGCATTGCAGGGGTGCCTCCCCAGCCCCTTGGGCGCATCTGGGGTGCGCCTCTCCCCAGGACAAGTTCGACGAATTTTGCCTCTTGTTTTCTGATCCTAAATCACTTTTAATCTATTACTTTTCTCAAGTTTCCATTAGATTCAATTACCAAAACTAAGTACACACTTATACACTTAAAACAACACTCAAAACAATCATTTTCATCTCAAGAAATCATCAAAACTCCAAAAAAAACAAGATTTATAATGAACTTCAAGTACACCTATCAAGAACTTAAATCCCTCAACTTTTGAGAGTGAAATTACGCTGAAATAAAATTTTTAGTTTGTGGTGAACAAACCCAACACTATGAAAGCTTACATACCTCTCAGGGATCAAAAACATGGTGAAAATCCGCTATAAAACACAAGACTGCCGACGAATGCTTTGATCCGCTCCTCTTTTCTTTTCTTGAACTCTCAACTAAAATCCTAGCCGTATATTAGGATTATGAAACAGAACCTAATAGATTCAATTACCCTAACTATACCCCTAAAATATTAGTTAAAATGAATATAATCTGATTAGGTAAGGAAAAGACCAAAATACCCCTCATTATTTTCTCCAGCTTTTCTTAACTGGATAGCCTAACTTCAAAAGATCATATCTCACTTATCCGAACTCGAAACTTAGAAAACTCATTGGCGTTGGAAATATAATTTGAAGATCATTCCTAACGCATCTTGTAGCACCCCTAAATTGTCTTTTGCTACGAGTTATGGTCATTTTAAATTGACCCAAAACTCATACTTAGCTTAACTTGCAAAATTTAAGATTTTTCTTTCTTCTAATTTATTTCTTTTTGGAACTCAAGGTGCTACATCTATTGATATTAATACTTATGAAATTCCTTGGTAAAGACTTACTCACTACAAAGGATGGTTCGAGTCATTGCTCAAATTTTTTTGGGGTGTTATAGAGGCAAAACGTTGTATAATCACAATAGCTCTTCCATGATGGTTGTCTGTTAGAGAAACTCCCACGTAAGTATTTTGTATTCTTATATACACAGTTTATTTGTATTTTCACATACAAACATAGTTCATATTGTATCTTTACATACAAACTGAGTTGCTATTTATGTATTAAATGTTTTCCTTATACTGCATTTACATTATTGCTTAATATAAAATTGAGTTAAGTTGAGTTGAGTTGAAGTCAGGTATGTTCCTTTAGATTCTTTTCAAGCTTATGTCTTATTTTAGTATTCCCCTCGCATTCTCATATATGCAGTGTACTGATACCATTTGGCTTGCATCTTTTAATGATGCAGATACAGGTAATCAGGATCAGTATCCAGTGCATCGTTGATTCTAGTTGAGCTCCAAACTTGTTGGTGAGCCGCCTTTCTTCCAAAGGATCCCTTTTTATTTCTTTCAGTATTAGTTTGTTCATTAGGATGTCGTGGGTCTTTTCCCGATATCCATCTCATTTGTTTAGAGTCTTATGTTAGTTCATTCGTCATTATCTTATTATTGGCTTATGTTTAGATTTGAGTTGCTACTTTGGCTAAGCTAAATGTTTATTTTTGAAAGATTATGAGTTTAGTTTTGAGACTGTTGAGTTAACTTGTATTTGGTTTCTCTTCTTTATGCTTAAGACTCTTTCGTTGAGTAAGTAAGTTAGGCAAAGGGTTTTCTTAGGGACAATAATGGTTCTTGAGTGCCAGTCCCGCCAAGGTGTAGGCTCGGGGCGTGACAATACTCAAGGTGGTTGAAATAGTAAAGCCCAGATCCTTATCTATGATTTACTCTCAACAAATGTCTTGAGAAAGTCAAGAGAGTGAAGAGGGTATTGTGAGAAGGATGTGAGTAAGATTATGTGTCTAGATTCAAAAGAATTCACACTTATTCATATTAATCATGTGTTTAAGTTAAAATCTCTTTTCTCTAAACCTTAATTCGGTAGATACACATTAACAGGGAAGTATTTCTGAGACCTTGGATAGCATTTTCACCTGAAAGATAGTATGAGTTGTGATGTTATGAGCTAGTCGTAGTGGAACTGCCTAGAGTTAGAATTATGCATTTAGAAGTGTAGTAAACTTAGAAATGGAGATTGTTTTTTAGTATAGAGTGTGTGATTTATAGCCACGCACCCAGTAAGTCGTTGATGGGTAGTTTCCCCTTATTTGAAGTCTAGTGAGTATAGTTCAACCAGAAGGAAGTTTATGTCGATGTGCCACTGTGTTAGGGAAGATCAAGTATACATGTTTAATAAAAGAGCAGAGTAGCCATAAGGTGGTATATCTAAGCTAGGCTTATGATTTTTAAGGGAGAGTCCTATGATATTTATGAGGGTTATAGAACTAGTTAGGCAATATTTTATAGTGAATGGGTAAAAATTACTTAAAGTTGTGAAATGGAATTGTGACGGTAGACAATAAGTATGTTGACTGAGAGATAAAAATTAACTACTTCTCTTAATTTACTCTAGTAGTCTTAAGTTAGTATAATATGTGAGCAATTATAGTTATATATGTGTTTAGTACTAGTCTCTAAGATTGAATTTGAGACAAGAGTCATGATTAAAAAGATTGTAACTTGAGGGCGATGATGTTAGTTTTAATATATGATATTTAAGCGAATCTTACTATCTGAAGGAACTTAGATTCTTAAAGGATTCTTAATAAATAAAGTTTTTATTTAAGAAAGCAAGCCTTTCAAGTAGGGATTGAATGAAGGCAGACGATCCGATCAGAAGATAAAGAAGATAGACGAATAGATAAGGGGCAAAGGATTTTTTGAAATCCAATCGGTGTAAACATGATATTAATTTTTATTTGTCCTTTATTAAAAGACTTCGGACGCTCCTTGTACTAAGACCCAATCATCTGGTTACCTTTGCACTTCCTTTAGGAAGGAGAGCAAGTCCCATCGATTGAGCTGTTGATGGAATAAGGATCTGCGCCACCTACTTTTGCGCTATTGTTACTTATGACGTTTCTTCTCTTACGCAATTCCTAACCATTTGTAGTTTTTCTAAGGACCGAAATACAAGGTTTCAACTTTTTGGGGTATTTAACATAACGAATAATTCTATATTCTAAAAAGTCTATATGTTTCAAACAATTTTGATCGGTACTCAACTAAGGGCCCCGTTAAGTAAGATGAGAGCCAATACAAAGCTAACAAGCTTTCTTAAATGGAAATCCCGATGAAGATATAGTAGGATCAGTTGAGCTAACAAATCTAATGTGCGTACAAGCATCCTTTTCTTTTTATTTTAGATTTGGGCACTATTTAAATAAAAAATAACCTACAATAAGGTTTTCTTCCTCAAAAACTAACCCGGACAAGACTCACCAATAAGGTAACTCTGCCCTGTGTTTTTTGGATTAACTCCTGGTGATAATTCTCCACTCATGTCCTTCCAGAGCTGGGTAAGTGATCTTCAAGGGCATATTCCCCATCCATTCTTCCTAGCGCCCCTTAATAAAATCCATAATTTTGGTTACTTGTGCAGGAGTAACTAGAGAACTTAAAATTGCAATAAAAAAAAAACTTTTCAACTAAGAAAGACCGGAGTCCATGAGAGCCGGCTTGATATTAAACAAAAAGATACCCTCCTAAAAAGGTCCTAGAATCAAAGACCTAGTCAGAGATAGAGTTTAGAATGACATTAAAATTGAAAAACTTTGTAGGAGTACTAATAAGGTTTGTAAGGGTATAATTTATTTAATTGAGTGAAATTAGGCCAGTAGTCTTTCTACATGTGATAGCTGAGAACTAGGATTCTTCGCTCTATCAATTCTTGCCATCAAGCTCTTTCTTTAGCATCCGCCGAGCACATCTAAGCGAAAATAGAAAAAAGTGCCTGGATTTCAATTGGATAATTTTTTCTATGTTCCAGGTACAAATCAAGTTAAATTTACAAAAATAAAATCAATGTTAGAAGTATTCAAATTCATAAATTCACTACGAAACAAGGCCGGAACCAATTTGAGACTTTGGAAACTTCAAATAGTAAACTGAAACTATCAATCATATTAATATTACATCTATCTCCACATAGAAGTGTGGAAAAGAAAGCTATCTGAGAGGCAGAGGTTGACTATAAATTTCACCTCTATGGACCTCATGGAGTTTTTCCAGAGCTAAATTGTGCATGCACTTATGCTAGAGCAGAATCACGTGTATACTTAGTGTATAACCTCATCAGTATAATCCATCATAACCCAAAATCGTAAATGAATATGTCCTTTATACTTTGCTAGAAATGGCCGAACACAAAAAAATTGGTTGAAAACCAGCTCAAGAAGGTTGTACCTTAAAGTTTGTTCAATTCACACAGACAGGGTGATTGAGGTGCGTGCTTCAAAATCTATGTTACACACAATGAACCTCTTGCTCTTAAGGATAAACTTTGATATTTGATGGACTAGCAGGTCAACTACGTAATTTATCCCTCAAGCCGAATGAACTCAACCTGCTCCTTTAGCTTAGGGATATATAGTTTACTTGCTTCTCAATAACGACAGAATCATAAGCTTTATCACTCGACTCTAAAAAAAATTAAAAATAGTCGGCAATAGGATGACAATCTTTCACTCCAGAAGGGTAGGTTCCATACCGACGAGACCTCTTATCCCAGAATCTGCTCATTTCACACCAACTAAGCGGAACTTAATCACCAAGGTAGAGTTGTATAAATCCCTAATGTAACTAAACGAACTGGTAAAACCTGCAATACGAGAGAAAAAATCTTCTGTGTAAGAATTAAAGTTTAATCGAGTTAGGTAGGATGTAGATCGAGTACAATAAGCTACAAGAGTAATTATTTTGCTTTGGAAGGAAAACCATGTCAAATAAGGTCCTCACTCAACTCTCAGGATATCTAGGAATAGCTTCACAAGACTTAGAAGAAATGATTTCAGAAAAAAACATTATCTTTATCTTCCTTCTTGTCCTTAGATAGAAGAAGAAAAGAATCAAGAATGACAATAATCTCTACTATTTCCACTTTGGAATTGCTACCAAAAGGGAAAATCTCTTTAGAGAAGTAAAGTCCTAATGAAACCTGGAAGGTAAGTCAAATCTTTAGGATAGATCGAAAGTTCCATCGATTTAGGTGTAGAAGGAGTAAGGGCTTTTATCCTAGAAACACGACGGTTCTAGAGAATCAATGATTAGGGAAATAATGATTGTCGAAGGGAGGTAGCGTTCTAAGCCTCTTAGACCAAGCACACGAACTCTTCTCTCACCCACTGGAAGGAAGTAATGTGACCCTGGTAGGATGAACTGAATTAGCTATCAAATTTTCTGTAATGCTTTCAAATAAAACAGAAGAAATACTTCTGCCCCTTAGCGACTCGGAACGAATATAAAGAAGTGAATCAGAACTGAACTTATATTAGAGTGCTTATTTTGCTTCTTTCTACTCTTGAAAGTGACACTTTCACGACAATAAATACCATTTGAAGCTAAGGTGCTAACCTCCAACCTATTCTTTAAAGATATCTAAGAGTGGTTGGGTATCTTCCTTAAGGCTTAGAAATCCTCGACCTTATGATACATTCGGTAAGCAGTGCCTCCAAAGCCACAACAACCCCCCGTTCACCAGCCTCCTATAAAAGAGCATACTGATGAACATATGTCTCTGGAAAATTGGGAGCGACTTCTTCAAAATAAAAAGAAGGTTTCATGGTGATTCAAGAGATTCACCGGAACACCGCACAATATTTCATGTGGTTTTAAAGCCGAGCACCTCATAGAAATGATGGAGGACAGACACGGGGTGTGGGTGTGGGGTGTGGGGTGTGTGTGTGTGAAAGGATAGGGGAAATCCTCCAGAGTCTCCAAACATAGAGATGCCATAGCCCCTACTTTTGGGATGTCCAAACGGATTTCTGGAATTTGAGATGTTCTGGAGGTTCGGAGATGCAACTGCGAAAGAAATGGCTGGGGCGTACACAAACCAAACTATGAAAGATTATGGTTCAAGGACCCGATTGTCAAAGGAAAGGTTAAGGTCCTGATTTTGGGGTAGAGCCATGTAACGCGAGAGTGTCACATACGGTTCCTTTGAGAAGGGTGTTTAACTAATCACCCTTCACAAGAAAATTATTATATTGTGTGCATAGATCATATCACTTTGAATTTATCATTGTACTTTAACTAGGTGTATGATATCTGGTATGATCCGGATTAAGGCATAAAATGATAAATGAAAATAGGTATTATAGTATATATCATAGATTACTATTATACATTCCCTTTTCTTATAGCTAATCATAATGTGTTATTAGGTATTTGATGGTATATGATAAATATATCTTGTTAGTTGTTAATATTATTTATATAGTAAGACTCATATGATATTAGGTATGAATATTCCACTTCATCAGTGCGGATACATTTTGAACAAGAAAAAGTATACGATACGAGCGAGAATAAAGAGAGTGAATTAGATAGAGTTATCTACAGAAAGTCAGACAAAGGATGAGAAGTAATGAGTAAAAAAGCTTCTGGGCTAAGAAAGATAAAAGTAGAAGAACAAGTGATAAGGGCATTAAGGATATATAGTTAACATATCATGCTTGGAAGCTGGTACCACTAAGATTGATCATGAACCTTAGATCAAGTATATGATAATATTTATTGTTAGGTATTGATTTTATATGATAGTATCACATGATATGAGTTATTAGGTATTATAGTATATGATAATATATGTTGTTAGATATTTATTCTATATGGTAAGTATCATATATTATGAGATCTCCTGCACTCTAACATGATTCCTAAACCACTTTCTCCTCCAATCATAAAAAATATACACTACTATATATAAATACTCTCTCTAAATGATTGATTAAATGTAATTTTCATTTTTTAAGGATTCTCTCTTCTCTCTAAAGGGTGGATGATACACTATGTTCATTTTAAATATTCTAGAGAATTTCTTTATCAACCTCATTTCCTAAGAGATATAGAGATATTTTAATATACTACTAGGGAGAACTTGGGCTCTTATTCTTCTATCAAAAGTAGGGAAGAACAAGTGTCTGATCAGATCAATCAAGCGATAAGGGCAGGGAATTTGCTACGCTAGGACGGAGATACTGTCGATTGAGGATTGGCCGAGGACCCTTTGTGAAAGATGGGTAGGCACACATGCGGGTTGTACAGGTCATCTTTGAGCTGTCGAGTGACGATTGGCCGAGGGGACTTCCATCATGTAGCTGGGTACAAATAAGGCAGCTAAAGACAGTAGGCCAGGCATTAGGCTAGTGACAGTGTAATACGTAAACGGGGAGAGATCACATGGTTTTGTATTGGTGAGTTTTGAGCTGTCGAGGGATGATTTTTCCAACTCTTAAGAAAGAATGTGGGGAGGGGTGGGAGTGTCTTATAATAAATGGGGTACTCTATTCTCTGATGTGCACTATATTATTTTGTCTATTCCTTAAGGAGTGATCCGGGAATAAGCCACCTGGCGATACCCGCTAAAAGAAAGGGGACCTTTAGTACTCAAATGTGTACGAGGAAAGGAAAATTATTTAGCGCACTTAAATCTAATGGATGAGGTTCCATATTCATGAAAGGACAGGTTTGAACCAAGTCATAGAACCAAGACAACCTATCTTACTAATAATAAGAAAGGTTTAAGGGCCTCCAATGCCTATAAATAAAAGCTTCTTTCTCTATTTGGTTGAGCAAAGGGAGATATGGATCCATCTACCACTGAAAGACTTTCTCAAATTGATCAAAGAATTCTAAATCTTGAAAATGAAAGACGCGAACCACAACAAACGCTTCATGATTTTTTAGAGCATATGCCTGGTGTTTTTCCAGAGCTGGTGGAACAACGTATTCAACAACTCCTTAACCAAATTCAAACCCTGGAAGAAGATGGGAGGACCCTCTCCCGAGACAGGGAAGACCTTATTGTTAGGATGGCCTTCCGCATCCGCGGCGGAAACAACTAAGAGTCAGTCGACTTTTTGGAGTTTAAGTAGGTTTAAATAAGTGCATGTAGATACAAAGTAGTGTGTTTCTTCTTTTTCTTTATTTAGTGGATATCTAATCCTATGTTATTTGTCTTTGTTGTGACTGCATGTATCACTAGTAGTATTCAATGCTTCTGTTGCTCACTTTATAATGTTGTGTTTAGTTGTGTAGCTGGTCTATATTTGTGTAAGCTTCTTATTCGGTGTATTTCCATGCAACTGCTATTAATGAAAAATCCTCTTTGTTCTAGTTCATTCTCTTTCCTGTTTTGTGTAGAAAAATTGTTGACTTGAATTCTTTTCAAAAATGAGATTTAAAAATTTGAATTCTGTTTAAAAATGAACTCAAATGAACAATTTTTCTGCACAAAATAGGTAAAGAGAACGAACCAGAACAAAACAGATTTTTTAATTAATAGTAGTTACATGGAAATACATCAAATAAGAATCATACGCACATACACCAGGCACACAACTAAACACAACATTACAAAGTGAGTAACGGAAGCATTGGAGACTACTAGTTATACATTCAAACACAATAAAGACACTCAGCATAGGAGTAGATCTCCACTAAACAAAGAAAAATAAGAAACACACTACTTTGCATCTAAAGACACTTATTTAAACCTTCTAAACGTCCAAAGATTCGACTAACTCTTAGTTGTTTCCGCCGCGGATGCGAAAGTCCATCCTAACAATAAGGTCTTTCCTGTCTTGGGAAAAGGTCCTCCCCTCTTCTTCCATGGTTTGAATTTGGTCAAGGAGTTATTGAATGTGTTGTCCACCAGCTCCGGAAAAACAGCACGCACATGCTCTGAAAAGCATGAAACGTTTGCTGACGTTCGTACCTTTCATTTACATCATTTAGAATTCTTTGATTAATTTGAGAAAGTCTTTCAGTGATAGTTGGATCCATATCTCCCTTTGCTTTTCCAAATAGAGAAAGAAGCTTCTATTTATAGGCATTGGAGTCCCTTAACCTTTTCTTATTATTAGTAAGATAGGTTTTCTTGGTTCCGTAACATGGTTCAAACCTGGTTTTCATGAATATGGAATCCCATCCATTAGATTTAAGTGCACTGAATAATTAGCATTTCCTCGTACACATTTGAGTATTCAAGTCTCCTTTTCTTTTGGAGGTTATCGACATGTGGCATAATACCGTATCACTCATTAAGGAATAGGACACAATAATATATCGAACATCAGAGAAGAGAGTACAGCATTTATTAGAATACAAGCCCCTAGCATTCTTTCTTAAGATATGGAGCAATTGTCACTCGACAACTCAAAACTGACTAGTACAAAACCATGTGATTTGTCCTTGTTTACGTACCCCACTGTCACTAGCCTAACACCTTGCCTACTCATCTTTAACTGGCTTGTTTGTACCCAGCTACATGATGGAAGTCCCCTCGGCCAATAACCACTCGATAACTCAAAGCTGACCGGTACACCCCTCATGCTATCCTACTCATCTTTCACTGGCCTATTTGTACCCGGATACAATCTCTTCTCTTATAAAAGAAAAAAGGCCCCTCGACCAATCCTCAATCAACAACAACTCTGTCCTAGCAAAGTAAAGTCTGCCCCTATCGCTTTATTGATTTGCTTAGCCACTTGCTCTACTTTTGATAGAAGAATAAGAGCACAAGTTATCCCTAGTAGTATACTACAATTTCTCTGTATTTCTTAGAAGATGAGTTTGATAAAGAAATTTTTTAGAATTTGTAAAACGAACATAGTGTATCATCCACCCTTTAGAGAGAGGTGAAAATCCTGAAAAATGAACATTATATTTAATCCATCCTTTAGAGAGAGTATTTATATATGTAGAGTGTATATTTGTTACGGTTGGAGGGGTAAGTGGTTTAGGAATCATGTTAGAGTGCTGGAGATCTAGAGGATCTTTGTATGATAATGTAGAGGATGCTTACCATAGAGAATAAATACCTAACAACATACATTATCATATACTATAAAATACCTAATAAATCATATCATATGATACTTATCACATAAAATTAATACCTAACAATAAATATGATCATATACTTGATCTAAGGTTCATAATCAGTCTTTGTGGTAGTAGCTTCAAAGTATGATATGTTAACTATATATCACTAATGTCCTTATCACTTGTTCTTATGGTTTTATCTGTCCTAGAGAGAGTTTTTTTTACCCATTCCTTCTCATCCTTTGTTTGACTTTCTGTAGGTAACTATCAAATTCACTCTCTTTCTTCTCACTCGTATCGTATATTTTTCCTTGTTCAAAGCGTATCCACACTGATGAAGTGGAATATAAATACCTAATATCATGAGTTTTACTATCTAAAGAATTAAAACCTAACAAGATATATTTATCATATACTATAAAATACCTCATAGGACATTATGATTACCTACAAGAAAAGGGAATGTATAATAGTAATTGATTATATATACTGTAATACCTATTTTCATTTATCATTTTATGCCTTAATACGGATCATACAAGATATCATACACCTAGTTAATTACAATGATAAATTCAAAGTGATATGATCTTTACACACAATATAGTAATTTTCTTGTGAAGGGTGATTAGCTTAACACCCTTCTCAAAGGAACCGTATGTGACACTCTCGTGTCATATGTCTCCTTCCAAGAATCATGACCTTAACCTTTCCTTTTACCATCAAGTCCTTGAACCATAATCTTTCCTAGGTGGGTTTGTGTGCGTCCCTGCCATTCCTTTCGCAGTTGCATCTCCGAACCTCCAAAACACCATAAGTTTTATAAATCCATTTAGACTTCCCGAAAGTAGGGGCTATGATGTCTCTCTGTTTGGAGAATCTAGAGGATTTACACCATCCTCCCCCCCCCCCCGTATCTCTCCTCCATCATTTCTGTGAGGCGCTTGGCTTGAAAACCCAAAAAATGCGTGTGTGGAGTTCCCGGTGAATCACTTGAATCATCGCGACAACCTCCTTGTGATTTTGAAGAAGCCGCTCCCAATTTTCCAGAGACACGTGTTCATTAGTATATTCTTGTATATTAGGCTGGTGAAGGGGGGTTGTTGTGGCTGGGGAGGCATTGCTTATCGAATATATTATAAGATCAAGGATTTCTGAGCCTTATGGCAGATACCCAACCACTCTTAGATGGCTTTAAAGAAGAGGTTTGAGGTTAGCTCCATAACTTCAAATGATATTTATCCAACGTTGTGAAAGTTTCACCTTTCAAGAGTAGAAGGAAGCAAAATAAGTGCTCTTGTATAAGTTCATTTCTGAGACTTAAGGCAGATATCAATCTCAATTTGGGCCACACAGTTTAAGATAAAAAATTAAAAAAAAAAGAAAAAATCTCACTTACCATGTGACAACTAGGTTCTAGGGTCATTTTAGAATAACTAAATTTTCTGCTTTATTGTTATTGTTATTGTTATTTTACTTTCCACATTTCTTTCGTATTTTTGGGTGTTAGGCTCACTTGTCTTGGTGGGATAGACGAGTGCCATCACGTCAACTTTTGAATCGTAACATTTGTGTTCTCTACAAAAAAGTATCCTCATGTATGTTATTTTGGTTTTCTATCCTATTACTTTAGATTCATTTATTGTTGATAATGATAAATACTTTTTTAAGGAAATGACTGTTTGTAATTTAGATCAACTTTTTAAACATATTTCTTTATGGTATATGATGATGATTTTTATAGATCAAAATAAAATCTTGTGTTCTTATTTTTTAACCTATAAATGCCATAGTATTGAATCAAAACTAGGAGAAGTGAATAGAACCACAATATTCACTACAGAGGAGTAAATTCTATTTATTCTGATGACATATATTGAAATTAAAAAACATATCCTAATGAAATATTAAACATGATAACTCCTTATTATAGAAATTATGGTTCTTCATAATAAAGGAGATCCAATGAAATTGACCATAAATTGAATATTGAAATTAATATTTTGTTCATTTTTTATTGTACCATATTGACTCTCCGACTAATTCGAATTTCGAGGTTCACACTCTAATAATTATTTTTCATATCCAAGGCTCAAACTCGAGACCTTTGATTAAGGGTGGATGAATCATATATATCCCTCCACAGTTTGTACTAATGACTTAATTAATACTCTCTTGAATATTCTGCAATATGCTGGAATAATTTTCTGAGTTCTACCAACAATATGCATTGGAGAAGAATTTAAAATTACTTCATCCTTAACCACAACTGTCAAGTTGAGTCTTCGGTATGAGTTATCTATGTTAAAAAGAGGTTTGCCCTCAATTTGGAACTTTCCATTATCCTGCAATAATCGGCAGTGATAGTAGAATATGAATGAAAGTCATATGGGTTATAATACTACTTTGACATTAGAGGTTACTGATTTATATTGATTTTGGAATTGCAAGTTTTCCTGGTGATCACATTATGATCCATGTTCCATCGTATTGGAGTGATGTACTTAAATTTTAGGAATATTATATTTTATAAATATCACTAGATTTATGTTATTTAGAGAAATTGAAGCATAATTGTAGACAAATAAATTGAAAATATGAATTGACATGTTAATTGACATCAAGATTAAGAACTTGATTATGGATTTGGGTAAATTTATGGGTTCGGCTAGCATATGGGTGTTGTTATTTTAAAATCTTATCGTGATTTATATTTGAATAGATTGCATTTATTTGGAAGTCCAATGAAAGGGGGAGACTCAAGTCCCGAGAGTGATTGTTCGACTATTGGAGGCAAGTGGATTTCTAAACTCTTGCTAAGTGTATGGAATGCGTGTATTTCCTTGTGGTATATGTTTGGGAGTAATGGGACTTGGTGATGGGTTGACTTGTCCACATTGAATAATTCTAATGATAAAAAGGGGGTAATAAAAGACAATGTGATTATTTGCTTGTATGTGATGTGTTGAGAATGGTACGAGTACCGGTGTTATAATGGGAAGGTTTATTACTATAGAATGCGGATTGTAATCCGAAAATCCCAAAGCATATGGGCATTAACTGATATATTATTGATTTGATTTATATGTGTGATTGTGTTCTTTATTAAACACGTATAATTGTGATAATTGAGATGATTATATGTCATAGTGACATTTGATTTATTGAGATGTTGCATCATCTCCTTTATTTGATATCATATTGTGCACATGCATTGACATGAGATTGAGTATGAGTAAAGGTCTAACACGTGGAGATCGTCCTTGTTGAGATCGAGTTATGATTATTTGGGCACGTGGAGATCGTCCGTGCGATAGAAAAGTTATGATTATGATTTGGGCACTTAGAGATCGTCCGTGCGGAATTTATTTGATTTATGATAGTGCATTGAGATAGTCCGCACAGACACGTGGAGATCATCCGTGTCGGTATATGGACCTCGCGAGTCCCCCATGGGTCTTGAACTTTCGATGTATTTTCGAGGAGTATCATGTATATACGGTTGAGTGAGAAATTGGTAAATAGAGGTATATCACTTCATAATATCATATTGCATTTCATCCCATGAAATCCTTCATTCTTGATGATTATGTGTTTTATTGGTGGTTGGAAAGTACTTGATATTTGATTACCTCTACTTGATGAACTTGATCTTGTGTGTTGCTGATATTGTGAATGTCTTTTTGTGAAAGTTTTGATTGTTGAATATTGAGTTTGTAATTGAGGATGTCCAAATTTGTTGAAAATGATTTTGATGAGCTGGTGCTATGAAAACTGTGAACTGTTAGGTTGGGCTGAATTTTATGCAGGTTGTAGTTGTGGAGGTTCGGTTGGTGTGTAAGGATTACCCGTATTTTATTCCCTTAGCTTGTGTTTAGAAGTTTACTTGTTGGGTACCGTGTGGTTGGTACTCACCCCTCGCTACTACAACTTTTTTTTGTAGGTTACTAGCCCGGCTTTGTGATATTTTCTCTTTTCCTTGTCTGAGGCTTCTTGTGGAGAATTGTGAGGTAGTTGTTTGTTATCTCAGCAGACCTTCTTACTCCTATTTATGATCTTGTTCTATTTGAGAAACAATGTCATTTGAGAGTTTTTTTTTCTTGAATCAATTGTAATACTTTAGAGGCTTGTACACGTGACAACCAGATTTTGGGGGTGTTTTGAATTTTTTTTGAATTTTCCGCATTTTATTGTAATGGTTGAGTTTTAGGCTGACTTGTCTTGGTGGGATAAGACGAGTGCCATCACATCCATTTTTGGGTCGTGACATATCCGAATCTAATTGTCACAATAAGAATATTAGACACCAAGTAAAAAAATATTTCCTTCTTGTACTTATGAAAATAAGATATTAGCAAAGAATAATTTGAGAGTAAGCTCAAAGATTATGAGATTAGTCTCATCAAATCTCAATCTTTTTGTGAATAATGCACAATCTTCTTAATGAAATTGTTTACTTTTTATTTGTTTATTGTTCTCTACATATGCAGTATTGATTTTATATTTTTTTTCTTTTTTGTGCTATTAATTTATATATATTTAATATTTATTACAATAATGTTTTTTCTGAAGGTGATGATTGATTGTCAATTAAATACTTTTATGCCTAATTTTCATTGTGGTGTATGATGATGAATTTTATAATTTCAAATAAAAAAATTGTGTTCTTAAATTATTAAATGGCATGGTATTGAATTAAAATCAGGAGTAAATTATAGTAAAAATTTACTAGTAAGATGAGAATTATATATATCCTCATGCCATATTTTTATTTTCTTATAAAGTTTCTTTTAAACACATATTATAAGGCAAAAAATAACACATCTCAATGAAATATTAAATGTAACAACTTATTATAAATATTATATAAATTAACATTCTTCAAGATAAAAGAGTTTCAATGGAATTTGGAATAAATTATAAATTGTACTTAATATCACTTTAACTCAATTTCTATATATTATATTGAATTCCAAGTTAATTTGGATCCTGAGTGACAGTAGATATAAAGATTTTCTTCATATCCAAGGATCAAACCCGAGACCGCTGGTTAAGGATGAATAGACCAATACATCCCACCATAACTCTTGTTGATACGTATAATGACTTAATTTGCTTTCTCTATAATATTTGGGAATCTGTCGGATTTATTTATTTTGTTTTACTAAAAATGATTATGGTTGAGTAGAAGTTAGTATTTCTTTATTCGTGACCAGAAGTCTCGGGCTTGAGTTTTGGGCATAAGTTTCCTTGGAGAGGTCTACCCTCAACTTGGGACTTTTCGTTATCCGAATCTAATTGAGTCCCAATAAAAGTATCAGACATCAATTTAAAAAGTATTTTCTTCTTGTACTTATGAAAAAAAGTTATTTTGAAAAAAAAATGAGGGTAAACTCAAAGATTGTGGTCTAAGATTCATAAATCCTCTATCTTTTCATGAATAATTACTCAATCTCCTTATAAAACATTTACTTTTTTTTTTTGTCTTAACTCTCTGAAAATAAATTGTTTTCTTCATATTTTTATTTTATTTATATTCCATTTATTTATATTCATTTAATGTTGATAGTAAATTTTTTATGAAAATAACTATTTGTCAGTTAGATTAATTTTTTGCCTAATTTTGCTTATGGTATATGATGGTGATGATTTTATAGCTTCAAATAAAAATCTCATGATCTTAAACTATTTGGTGACATGGTAATGAATGAAACAAGTGTGGAGATATATGACTTTTGAATGGAATAAAGTATCCACTTTCTTAAATAAAAAGGGTATGTTGGGAAGAAATATAGTGTGGGATAAGTTTAAGCTATTTTTTATTTCTTTCTTATGTTCGATATTCATTTTAATCTTATATCATGGATATATTAAATCAGTATTACTTCTCAAATGTAATATAGATGGTCCATCTGAGAATATCCTCAAGAGGATCAAAGGAATTTTGTAGGAGGGATATAAATGTCAATCTATTTTCTAATAAGGAAAAAGAATGAGTATTTTACAATACACCAATACTTATATACAAGTTATGACTATACTAAGGCAATGAGATACATAAAAAATAATTAATATCAACAAGTGATAATTAATTGAGATTTACTCTTTATTGTTAAGGAATTTCATGCATAAAACTTGAGAGGTCTCATGGACAATAATTGAAATGGTGAAAGAGATATGGACGAGGATGAATAACACAAATATCAAAATAACTCATATTATAAGGGAAGACAATCGACATGCTAATCATCTCGAGAATACAACAATAGATGAAGGAGAAGAAAATAAGTAGTGTTTCATGGACCTAGGAGTATAGGGAAGGAAACTAATTAATAATGAGAAATTAAACTGACCTTACGTAAGGATCAAATCATGCAGGAGATGAAAAGTTACGGTGAAAAAGGGATGGTGTTCACTGCTTATCATGACCAAATCTCCTGATGGGAGGAGAGCATGATGAACAAAACTTTTAACTCATATAGTTTCTTTTATTTCAAGTATTCATAGAAGATAAAACAATCGAATTTTTTTTGGATCTTTATTAAAAAGTACGTAAACAAATTTGGTGTAATATTTCTAGGATTGGATTAGTAAAAAAAACTTAATTAAACTGGTTGTCACGCCCCCATCCTACACCCTGGACGTGACCGACACCCAATGATCATTGCTGGACTTGAGCAAATCCTTGGCCTGGCTTACTCAAATCAGCGGAATACTCAACTTAACTCAGTTATAGAATTTGTAAAGTTCTCATAAAATAACTTAAATACTGTCTTGGCCAAAATGGCGCTTCAGTCTCAAAGCTTGATCATTTGAAATGTAAGATAAAAGAGACATCAAACTGAAAATTCTAACTGACTATCTGTCTGTGAAACCTCTAAACCGACTGAGAGGAATGTTGGGACAAACCCCACAACACGCTATTAAACTAACTAGAAAGCAATAAAAAGATCCTCTGAAATTCAAGGAGGCTCACCAATGACTCTGGAGCTCAAACTGGATCAACGTAGCGCTGCGTGCTGATCCTGGCTACCTGCATCTGCATCATAAAACAATGTAGGCCAACTGGCATTAGTACATTGAATGTACGAGTATGTGAGTTGGAAAGCTAAACAACGACTTAAGATTGATGAGAATAAGATGAACTTACTTTGACTTTGCTCAAATCAAGAATTACTCTACTCAATAAATATATATAAAGCAATTTTAAACACATGCGATACATATAAAGTTTGTAGAGCAGTAAAACAACTTAGTTCATCAAACAAAATGCAATAGCAAACTCAACTTTAATTATATATGAAATTAATGTAGTTATGTGGGAGTTTCTCTAGCCGACAACCACCACTATGAGCCTAAGTGGTGATAAAACGTCTCTCCCACGCTGCCAGAACCGTCTTATACTTTGCCGTCGCATAGAACATCCTCAACCTAGTGGATCCACTAGCTAACCCCACGTGATCATCTAAAAAGTATGACCCGTTAATACCCATGATGGCTACATGTTTTACATGGACACTTCAATTAATATGAACTCTCATCCCCACATCGGTGCTCAATTGTCATGCCTCAGCCTACACCCTGGACGGGACCGACACTCGAAGACCATTGTTGGCCTCAAGCGTACCCTTGTCCTGGCTTACTTAAATCAGCAGAAGACTCTACTCAACTTAAGCAAGTATAAGACATGTTTTAAAGAAAAGCATTTCATATAATAAGTCTGGCCAAAATGGCACTTAAATCTCAAAAACTGAAAATAAATCCAAACTGAAATACTATTGTCTACGAAGCCTCTAAACTGACTGAAGAGGGATGTTGGGACTGACTCCATAACATCCTAACAACTAAACTAATAAAGCGATAAAAGAGGACGTCCTCTGGAATGCAAGGAGGCTCACCACTAACTTTGGAACTCTGTCTGGATTAACGAAGCACTGCGTGCTAATCCCGGGTACCTACGTCAGCATTATTAAACGATGAAAGCCAACTGTCATCAGTACATTGAATGTACGAGTATGCAAGTTGGAGAGCTAAACGATGACTTAAGCTTGAGCGATTCGGTGAACTTACCTTGGCTCTGCTCAACACAAGAATATACTGAACTCAAAGGATACACATATAAAGCGGTGTAAATCATATGCAAGATTTATATACAGCTTATAAAATAGAAAACAAAACAACTCAGTTCGTTATGCAATAACAAACTCAACTTTACTGATGTAAGAAAGTAATATAGTTTCTGTGGGAGATTCTCTAACCGACAACCACCACTATGAGCCGAAGTGGGAGATTCTCTAACCGACAACTACCACTATTGGTTGACTGAGGCCAATTTCTGGCGCACTGCAAGCGCGCTGCGCCTACCCTTACCCAGATGTGTCTAACAAATTTTTCGTCTTGGTTTCCATCTTTAAACTCTCCAAAACTTCCTAGATCTTTCCCTAAACGATTGGGACCATTTGTACTATCAATAACTACTGAATTCAACTCAAAATAACTCGAATTAACAAGTATCTAATCAACAAGAAATCAAACGTTCTTTCAAGAACTTATCTCCTATCATAAAATAAATCCACAATTTCACTGAACTGAAACAAATTGATATGTTGGTGAAGTAACCCAACAAAAAATATCCCACATACCTTGTCAGGAATCACCCCCGAAGAAATCCACAAACGGATTCTTGGCGTTCTTGCGTCTTCTTCTGCCTTCTCCTCTTTTCTCATTTCTCTCAAAGCCCTAATTTATTTTCGAAGAGCATAAACTGAATGGAATCAGTTTAGACCCCAACATATTACCCCAAAAACGGATCTAATATTGACTTAGGAAAAGACCAAAACACCCTTAACAAATCCGGATTTGGAACCTTCCCTGCTCAATAGCCCAACTTCCTAAAGTCATATCTCCCTTATACGACTTTGGAAATTCGCAAACTTGGTGTCGTTGGAAAGACATTACAACGAGCTTTCCATACATATAAAGAACTTACCCAAATTCCTCTTGAGATGGAAATTATGGACGGTTGAAAATGGCCAAAACTCACTTTTGAAATCTGGAAATTTTCCAGATTTCCTTGCTTATTTCCAAATTTGATTGTTCTTGTTTTTTTTCTTAGCTTAACCTTAGTTATCTAGAATACGAGATGTTACAATATATCCCCCTTGGGAACATTCTTCCTCGAATGAGAATTATGTCTTTAAGCTAAGGATAGTAATATCATTTCAGCACTCAAATAGAATCATGTTGCCTTCGAAACCTTGGCAAGCTTGTGATGAAGTCCATATTAATGATCTCCCACTTCCATTCTGGAAGTTTTATATTCTGAGCTAAACCTCTAGGCCTTTGGTGTTCTACTTTTACTAGCTGACAATTTGAACACTTGACAACGAACTTAGCAATGTCTTTCTTCATGCCTCCCCACCAATATACCTCCCTCAAATTGCGGTACATCTTGGTGGAACCCGGATGAATGGAATATATGGAGCTATGAGCCTCCTCCAAGATCCTCTCTTGAAGTCCATCCACCTTAGGTACACATAATCTACCTTGGCATTTCAGCACACCATCTCCCATTTGTTCAAAAGCCAATACTCTTTGACTATGGAAATTTGCCTTCAAATCAAGCAAAATAGGGTTTTGGTCTTGCTTGTCTTTCACCTCTGACACCAAGGATGATTCAGCCCCACTGGTCACCACTATGCCTCCTTCGGTGGAATCCATAAGTCTGACTCCCAAATGTGCAAGTCTGTGCACATCTTTTGCTAACTCCCTCTTTTCTTCTTCGACATGAGAAGTGCTTCCCATGGACAACCTGCTTAAGGCATTAGCAACCACATTAGCCTTACTTGGGTGGTAAAGGATACCGATGTCATAATATTTGAGTAATTCCAACCACCTTCTCTGTCTGAGGTTGAGCTCTTTCTGGGTGAACACATATTGGAGGCTCTTGTGATCATTGAATATATCCAAATGAACACCATACAAATAGTGACTCCATATCTTCAACGCAAACACTACTGCAGCCAATTCTAGGTCATGAGTTGGGTAATTATTCTCATGAACCTTCAACTGTCTAGAGGCATAAGTTATAACCTTGCATTCCGCATTAGCACACAGCCCAAACAAACTCTTGATGCATCATAATACACTACAAATCCTTGAGTACTCTCTGGTAAGGTCAAAACTGGAGCGGTAGTCAATCTCTTTTTCAACTCCTGATAGCTATTGTCACAAGCTTCAGACCATTGAAACTTCAATGCCTTCTGAGTTAACTTGGTCAAAGGATAAGAGATAGATGAGAATCCTTCAACAAACCTCCTATAATAGCCAGCCAAACCCAAGAAACTCCTTATATATGTTGGAGATGTGGATCTAGGCCAACTCTTAATTGCTTCAATCTTCTGAGTGTCAACTCTAATACCTTTACCAGAAACAATGTGTCCTAAGAATGCCACAAAATTAAGACAAAACTCATATTTGGATAACTTGGCATACATCTCCTTATCTCTCAATGTCTGAAGAAAACCCATAGGTGACTGGCATGATCTTCTTCATTCCTTGAATAAATCAGTATGTCATCAATGAAGACGATGACAAACAGATCTAAATAAGGCTTGAAGACTCTGTTCATAAGATCCATGAACGCTGCAGGTGCATTTGTCAAACCAAAGGATATAACCAAAAATTCATAATGCCCTACCTTGTTCTAAAAGTTGTCTTGGGAATATCATGTTCCCTTACTCTCAACTGATGATAGCTTGATCTGAGATCAATCTTGGAAAAATAAGAAGCACCCTGAAGTTGATCAAAAAGGTCATCTATCCTTTGAAGAGGATATTTATTCTTGATGGTCACCTTATTCAGTTGACGGTAATCTATACACATCCTAAGGGACCTATTCTTTTTCCTAACAAATAGGACGAAAGTGCCCGAGGTGAGACAATTGGTCGGATGAAACCTTTATCTAACAGATTTTTCAACTGCTCCTTTAACTCTTTTAACTCTGCTGGTGCCACTCAATAAGGAGGAATAGAGATAGGAAGAGTGTATGGGATGATGTCTATGCCAAAGTCTATCTGTCTTTCGAGAGGGACTCCAGGCAGATCATCAGGAAAGACTTCTGGAAACTCATTGACTATAGGAACTAACTGAAGGGAAGGTACCTCAACACTCGAGTCATTAACTTTGACTGTGTGATAGATACATCCCTTAGAAACTAACTTTCTCACCTTAAGGTTCGAAATGAAACGACCCTTAGGCACTGCTGAACTACTAGCCCACTCTATGACTGGCTCATTAGGAATCTGAAACTTGACAACTCGAGTTCTGCAATCTATTGATGCGTAATAGACATTGAGCCAGTCCATACCTAGAATGACATAAAAAATATACCATGTTCAAATTCTACTAGATCAGCCATGGTATTCTTGTGATGGATGGAAACAGGAAAATCACGATAGAGTCTTTCCGCTAGAATACACTCCCTAACAAGTGTAGAAACATAGAAAGGTTCACAAAAATTTTTCAGGAAGAATTTCAAACTGATTAGCAACATAAGGAGTTACAAAGTATAAACTTGCTCTTGGGTCTAATAAAGCATAAACATCAAAATAACAGACTTTGATCATACCCGTGACAACATTCGAAGAGTTATCTTGCTCTTGGCGTCTAGTGATTACATAGAGGTGATTTTCCCCTCCGTCGGTACCAGACGTGGTTCCTCTAGATACAGCCCTGTATGGTTGAGCAACTGATGAAGATTGGACTCTATTGCCCGGATTTTCACCACCTTGCTTACAATTAAGGCACTATCTCATGAAGTGACCCTCTTGACTACACTTGTAACAATCTTTCTGTCCATCAGGACAATTTCTGGGGTGGTGTCTACCACACTTAGTACATGCAGGATACCTACTTCCTCCTCGCACCACACTACCTTAAGAATTAGCCGGTCTAGCGTTGAAGTGTTGCGAATTCTGGCCACTATACTCACTTCGGTTTCTGGGTGCAGGTGCACTAGCAGACGATGGATACCCCTCTGGTTTCTAGAAATGTTGTTGACTTGAACGACTTTTTTGTTGGCCAAACTCCTTCTAAGTCTTCGCCTTCTTGTTTCGGTACTCTTCTCTATCCTTCACCTTCTCTTCTTCAACTTGTTAAACGTATACCATCAGCCTGGATATATCCTTGTCACCTGTGAACATGGAATCCCTACCTTCCTTACTTGAAGCACGACCCAACCCTGCAATAAATAGACTTATTTTGCTCCTCATGTCTTTCACCATCTTCGGAGCATAGCGAGATAGTTGGGTGAACTTCAACCCATATTCATCAACAATTATAGAGTCCTTTTTTAGAGAAAGGAACTCCCTCGCCTTGGCTTCCTTCAGTTCACGAGGAAAGAACCTCCCCAAGAAGTCTTTCTCGAAGCAAGCCCAACTTGGATGTGGTGCATCCTCAGCCCTACCATCCTTCCATTAATGGAACCATGTTCTGGCCACTCCTTTCAGTTGGTATGCATCCAATTCAACCCTCTCAGCGTCGACCACATGAATTACCTTATACACCTTCTTCAACTCCTCTATGAAGTTCTCGGGATCTTTAGTGGGACTTGATCCTGTGAAACAAGGAGGGCATTCTCAAGAACTCACGAACTCTCGAGGTATCAACCCCTTGTTGTCAAGATGCTCTCTATTGCCCAACCTAGTTAGTCACAACCTTACTTAACATCTGGATAGCTTCCCGGAATTCGGTATTGGTAACCTCTCCTTGTGGTTGCACCTCTCGTGCATTTGGAACCTCTTGTTACTCAACATTTCTTCATGGTCGACCTATAACTGCTCTTCTTAGAGGCATGATGATATGAAAAAAATATGTGTAAGAAGGAATTAGAGAGAGACACTTTAGAGATAAACTCTTCGCACGAAAGGAACATGAAAGAAGGGAAACATTCCTAAATATCGTAGCCTCTTAATCATAGATGTGGCGCGCTTTATACCGATGACTAAGACTCTACAGACATATCTTCAAGGACTCCTTAAGACTCTTAAACCTTGTGCTGTGATACCAAGTTTGTCACGCCCCGAGCCTACACCCTGGACGGGACCGGCACTCGAAGACCATTGTTGGCCCTCAAGCGTACCCTTGGCCTTGCATACTTAACTCAGCGGAAGACTATACTCAACTTAAGCAAGTATAAGACATGTTTTAAATAAAATCAATTCATATAATAAGTCTGGCCAAAATGGTACTTAAGTCTCAATAACAGAAAACAACTCCAAACTAAATACTATTGTCTATGAAGCCTCTAAACTGACTGAAGAGAGATGTTGGGACATACCCCACAACATCCTGAAAACTAAAATAATATAGCAATAAAAGAAGATGTCCTCCGGAATGCAAAGAGGCTCACCACTAACTCTGGAACTCTGTCTCGATAAACGAAGCGTTGCGTGTTGATCCTGGGTACCTGCGTCTGCATCATAAAATGATGAAGGTCAACTAGCATCAGTACATTGAATGTACGAGCATGCAAGTTGGAGATCTAAACGACGACTTAAGCTTGAGGGGATTCGAAGAACTTACCTTGGCTCTGCTCAACTCAAGAATATACTTAACTCAAATGATATACATATAAAGCAGTGTAAATCATATGCAATATATATATATAAAGCTTATAAAACAGAAAACAAAACAACTCAATTCTGTAAAGAAAATGCAATAACAAACTAACTTTTTTACTTATATAAGATATTAATATAGTTTCTGTGGGAGGTTCTGTAACCGACAACCACTACTATGAGCCTAGGTAGTGATACAACGTCTTGCCCACGCTTCTAGAACTGTCCTATACTTTGCGTTTTCATAAAACATCCTCTACCTAGTGGATCCATTGTCTAACCTTACGTGATCATCTAAAAAGTATGACACGTTAATACCCGTGATGGCTACATGGCTTACATGAGGACTTGAGTTATCTGAACTCTCATTCCCACATCGGTTGTCAATACTACTCCCAAAACATAATTTAGCTCATATTTTTAAATAAAACTTCCTTCTTTTGGGTTGAGATAATTTACTGAACCCTCTAGCTTAAAAAGCTATTTTTTGGAAACAATGTTACCCTCTTTAGTTCAAAACTCTTTTGAAACTTCTTTAGTTTCCTTTTAACTTAAATGTAAAATATTTATCAACCTTTAAGGAAATACTTAGTCCCCCTTTATAAATTTAGAGAATTGAACTCAACTCTTGTTCTTTACTCAACTTGAAACTTTAACTCTTAGGGAATACTTAGTTCCCTTATACCTTTTGAGAAATGAGATCGACCTTTACTCCTTTTATTTAACTAGAACTTGAGCCTTAAAACGAATTTAAAACGTTTAAGTAAGACTCTAAGAACTTTAACAACTTTACTTTTACTCTCTTCATAGCTTTAGACTTGACTTCTTACTTTTAAACTTGACTCATAACTTCTTGACTTGACTCTTAAGTTTCCTTGAATTGAAGTATGGATTCAAGGTTTCAGTTTGAGTTCTTGGATGATTTCTAGGTATTTAGAAATCATTTGAAGTGATTAGAAATCATTGGAGGGTGTTAATGTACCTTGGAAGGACTTAAAAAGGTTAAACTATGAAAACTGGACGAAAAAAACTAGGTCAGGCATACTAGTGGCGCACTGCGCCAGCCTTAGTTTACTGAGGCCTGATTCTGGCGCACTGGTGGCACGCCGCGCCAGGCCTTTGTTGATTGAGCTTAATTTCTGGCGCACTGTAGGCGCGCTGCGCCTGGCCCTAACCAGATGCGTCTAATGAATTTTTCAACTCTTTTTCCATCTCTAAACTTTCCAAGACTTCCTAGATATTTGCCCAAACGATTAGGACCATTGATACTATCAATAAATACCGAATTCAACTCAAAATAACTCAAATTAACAAGTATCTAATCAACAACAATACCCAATAATCCAATTAACAAGAAATCAAATGTTCTTTTAAGAACTTATCTCCTAACATGAAATAAATCCACAATTTTGCTGAAGTGAAACAAATTCATGTGTGGGTGAAGTGACCCAACATAAAATATCCCACAAACCTTGTTAGGGATCACCCCCGAAGAAATCCACAAACAGATTCTTGGTATTCTTGCGTTTTCTTCTCCCTTCTCCTCTTTTCTCCTCTCTCTCAAAGTCCTAGTTTATTTTCTAAGTGCATAAACTGAATGGGATTAGTTTAGACTCCAAAATATTACCCCAAAAACGAAATTAATAATTGACTTAGGAAAAGACCAAAACACCATTAACAAATCCGGATTTGGAACCTTCCCTGCTCAATAGCCCAACTTTCGAAATTCATATCTCCATTATACGACTTCGGAAATACACAAACTTATCGTTGTTTGAAAGATCTTCCGACAATATTTCCATCCATATAAAGAGCTCACCCAAACTCCTCGTGAGCTGGAAATTGTGGCCGGTTGAAAATGGCCAAAACTCACTTTTGAAATCTGGAAATTTTCCAGATTTGCTTACTTATTTCCAAATTTGATTCTTCCTGTTTTTTTCTTAGCTTAACCTTAGTGTATCTAGAATATGATATGTTACATCAATACTACTCCCAAATTATACTTTAGCTCATGCTTTAAAAATAACCTCTTTCTTATGGGTTGAGATAATTTCTCTACTTTTTTAGCTTTAAAAAGCCCTTTTCGAATCAATGTTCCCTTTTATTGCTCAAAACTCTTTTGGAAATCTTAGTTTCCTCTTCAAATTAAATGTGAAAAAGTTTATAAACTTTTAGGGAGTACTTAGTTCCCTTATAAATTTTGAGAAATGAACTCAGCTCTTACTCTTTGCTTAACTTGGAACTTAACTCTTAGGGAATACTTAGTTCCCTTATAGCTTTTGGGAATTTAACTCAACTTTTTACTCTTTCTTTAACTCGAAACTTGAGCCTTAAAACGAAGTTAAAACGTTTAAATAAGACTCTTAGAAGCTTTAAGAAACTTTACTTTACCTTACTTCATAGCTTTAGACTTAACTCCTTAACTTCCTTGACTTTGATGTTAACTTTCCTTGAATTGAATGATGGATTCAAGGTTCATGATTCATGTGTATGTATGATTTCATTACGTTTAGATTTACCTTAGAGTATTGGAATAGACTAGGAATTGTAGGTACATAACTTAGGAACTCGTACGAAAAGATAGGGGAAAATGGGGTGTCCAAGTGACCTTGGCGCTCTGAGAGGCGCGGAGCCCCATAGCATGACTGAAAGACTCTGATATGATGAACTCTGGCTGGCGCGGCGTGCTAGGGCCTATTAGACAGAGCCTGCGCTGAGGGGCTCAGGAAGGCGCGGCACCCCAGTGGTTGTCACACGGGATTTCTGACTTTTATTCTCCGATTTTCAACTCTAACCCTTCTAAACTTCCATGAATCTTTCCCCAAACACTTAGGATAACTAAATACTTCAATATACAATAGTTTAGACTCGTAAAACATCCCATAAACACGAATCAAAACAACTAAAGATATGCAACAACCCAACCAACAAGAATTCGACAAATGTTCATCAAGAACTTCAATATTCTTCATTCAATTAAAAACCTCTGAATTAAACATGTTGGTGTGTGGGTGAACGAATCCAACTCAGAAAGATCTCACATACCTCGATAGGGATCACCCCCAACAAATTCCACTAGAATCTCTTGGGGGTTCTTGATGAAATCTTGCTCTTTTCTCCCTTCTTCTTCTTCTCTTTCTTTTCTCCCAAACCCTAAGCGTAAAAAGTATTTTTTCTAATCTGAACTAAAACTTGGTTTTACCCCAATTAAACCCTTAAAACAAATTATGAAATAGTAGGGTAAAAGACTACTTTGCCCTAACTAAAATCCGGATTGTACTTTCCTTAGTCCAACTGGCGAACTTTCGAAAGGCATATCTTCACAAGGGATTTCCAACCATATAAAGAAGTCACACTAACTCCTCCTGAGCTGGGAGTTATGGCCATTTGAAATGACCAAAAACTCACTTTTACACTTAAGAAATTTTCTAGATTTCCCTATTTATTTCCAAAAATGATCGATTATTCTTGATTTCTTAGCTTATTCTTAGTTATTTCAAGTTACGAGATGTTACGCTATCTCCCCCTTGGGAACATTCATCCTCGGATGAGAACTATTTCTCTAAGCTAAGGGTAGTAACATCATTTATGCTCTCAACAACAAAGTAAATAACAACATGCTTACACATAGTCATTATAAAATGCTAAGAAGAGAATTTAATACCTTGATCTACATTTTCTCTAGATTTAAAGAGATGTGGGTATCTCTTATTCATATCCTCCTCAGCTTCCCAAGTCGCTTCTTCAATGAATTGGTTCCTCCAAAGGACCTTGACTGATGCAACTTCCTTTGTCCTGAATTGGCGAACTTCAAGAGCCAAAACATGGACCGAAACTTCTTCATAGAATAAGTTGTCCTTAATCCCAACATTCTCAGTTGGTACAATCAATGAAGGATTACCCAAACACTTCTTCAACATAGACATATGGAATACCGGATGAACCGCCGCTAATTCTTGGGGTAGCTCCAACTGATAAGCCACACTGCCCACTCTCTTGGAGATTCTAAAAGGTCCAATATATCGGTGACTAAGTTTTACTTTCTTACAACACCTCATAACACCCTTCATTAGTTAAACTTTAAGGTACACCCAATCATCCACTACAAACTCTAACGGCCTGTGTAATACTTTTGGCGACTCCGTGGCGTTTTCAATCTTTCTTGAATCACCTTCACCTTCTCCATTGCATGGTGAACTAGATCTGGTCCTATAAACCTTGCTTCACCAACTTCGAAACACCAAATAGGAGATCTGCATCTTTTCCCATAAAGAGATTCATATGGAGCCATTTCGATGCTCGAATGGTAATTGTTGTTGTAAGCGAACTCATTGAGAGGTATGTGATCATCCCAACTCCCTTTGAAATCGATTACACAAGCTCTCAACATGTACTCTAAGGTATAGATAGTATGTTTTGCTTGTCCATCTGTCTGAGGATGAAAAGCAGTGCTTAAGTTCACCTTTGAACCCAAACCTTTCTGGAAATAATTTCAGAATTGCGTAGTAAATTATGCACCTCTATGAAAAATAATGGAGTCCGTAACTCCATGAAGTCTCACCACCTCTTGAAGGTACAACTTATAATAATCCTCGGCCGAATAGGTGGTCTTTACTGGCAATAAATGGGCTAACTTTGTAATTTTATCGACAATTACCCAAATAGAATAATGTTGCCTGCGAGATCTTGGCAAGCCTGTGATAAAGTCCATATTAATCATCTCTCACTTCCATTCCGGAAGTTCTATAGTATGAGCCAAACCTCACGGCCTTTGATGTTCTACTTTCACTTGTTGGAAATTCGGGCACTTGGCAACAAACTCAACAATATCCTTCTGCATGCCTTCCCACAAATATACCTCTCTCAAATCACAGCACATCTTGGTGGAACCCGGATGAATGGAATATCTGGAGTTATGAGCCTCCTCCATGATCCTCTCTTGGAGTCCATCCACCCTAGATACACACAATCTACCTTGGTACTTCAGCACACCATCTCCCCCTTGTTCAAAAGCCAATAATTTTTGCTTATGAACATTCGCCTTCAAATCAAGAAAAATGGGGTCTTGTTCTATCTTTTCTTTTACATTAGACACTAGTGATGATTCAGCCCAATAGGTCACCACTATTTGTCCTTCTTTGGAATCCATAAGTTTGACTACCAGGCGTGCAAGTTTGTGCACATCTTTAGCTAACTTCCTCTTTTCTTCCTCAACATGGGCGATACTTCGCATGGATAACCTGCTTAAGTCATCAACAACCACATTAGCCTTACCTAGGTGGTAAAGAATACTCATGTCATAATCCTTAAGTAATTCTAACCACCTCCTCTATCTGAGATTTAGATCCTTCTAAGTGAATACATATTGGAGGCTCTGGTGATCGGTGAATATGTAAACATAAACAACATACAAGTAGTTACGCCATTTCTTCAAAGCAAAAACTACTACAGCCAATTCTAAGTCATCAGTCGGATAATTCTTCTCATGAACCTTCAATTGTCTGGAGGCATAAGCTAAACCTTGTCATTTTGCTTCAATACACAACCCAAACCAACTCTCGATTCATTACAGTACACGACAAAACCTTGAATACCCTCTGGTAAGGTCGAAACTGGAGCGGTAGTCAATCTCTTTTTCAATTCCTGAAATCTTTTCTCACAAGCTTCAAACCATTGAAACTTGACTGTATTCTGAGTTAGCTTGGTCAAAGGAGATGATATAGATGAAAAACCTTCAACAAATCTCCTATAATAGCCAGCAAAACCCAAGAAACTCCTTATGTCTGTTGGAGACGTGGGTCTAGGCCAACTCTGAACTGCTTCTATCTTTTAAGAATCAACTATAATCCAATCACCGGAAACAATGTGGCCCAAGATGCCACAGACTTAAGCTAAAACTCACACTTGGATAACTTGGCATATATATCTTTATCTTTCAAAGTCTGTAGAGAAATCTTGAGGTGACTAGCATGATCTTCTTCATTCTTTAAATAAACCAGTTTGTCATCAAGACGATGACAAAACAGATCTAAATAAGGTTTGAAGACTGTATTCATAATATCCATGAATGCTGATGGTGCATTTATAAAACCAAAGGGCATAACTAAAAACTCATAATGCCCATACCTGATTCTAAAATCTCTCTTTGGAATGTCACAATCCCTAACCTTCAACTGATGGTAGCCTGATCTGAGATCAATTTTCGAGAAGCAAGAAGCACCCTAAATCTGGTCGAAAAGATCATCTATCCTTGGAAGAGGATATTTATTTTTCATGGTCATCTTATTCAATTGGCGGTAGTCTATACACATCCTGAGGGAACCATCCTTTTTTCTTACAAATAAGACCGGAGCACCCCAAGATGAGACACTAGGTCGAATGAAACCTTTATCTAATAGATCTTCCGGTTGTTCTTTCAACTATTTTAACTCTGCTGGTGCCATTCTATATCGAGGAACAGAGATAGGATGAGTGTCTAGGATTCTATGCCGAAATCTATCTCTCTTTTAGAAGAGGCTCCGGGATCATCAGGAAAAACTTTTGGAAACTTTTTCACTATAGGAACATACTGAAGGAAAGTATCTCAGCACTTAAGTCATTAACTGGAACTAAGTATTAGATACACCCATTTGAGACTAACTTTCTCGCCTTAAGGTACAAAATGAAACGACCCTTAGGCACTACTGAACTACTATTGCACTCTTTGACTTTCTCATTATGAATCTGGAACTTGACAACTCAAGTTCTACAATCTATTGACGTATAACAGAAATCAAGCCAATCCATAACTAGAATGACATCAAAATCTACCATGTCTAACTCTACTAAATCAGCTATGGTTTTCTTGTGATTGATGGAAATTTGACAATCACGATAAACTCTTTCTGCTAGAATAGACTCCCTAACAGGTGTAGAAACACAGAAGGGTTCACAAAGTTTTTCATGAAGAATGTCAAATAGATTTGCAACATAAGGAGTTACAAAAGATAAACTTGCTCCTGGGTCTAACAAAGCATAAACATCAAAAGTAAAGACTTTGATCATACCCGTGACAACATCTGGAGAGTTTTCTTGCTCTTGGTGGCTAGTGATTGCATAGAGACAGTTTGCCCCTTTGCCAGTACCAGAAGTGGCTCCTCTAGGTGCAGACCTATCTGGTGGAGCAACTGATGAAGATTGAGCTCTATTGCCTAGATTTCCTCCACCTTGCTTATTTTTAGGGCACTGTCCCTCTTGACCAAACTTGAAGCAACCTGTCTAGCCATCAGGACATCTAACGGGGTGGTTTCTACCGCACTTAGCATATGTAGGAGCCCAACTTCCTCCTTGTGCCACACTACCTTGGGACTGGGCTGGTCTAGCCTTGTAGTTCTGCGAATTTTGGCCATTATATTCAACTTTGTTTCTGGCACAGGTGCACTATTAGATAATGGTGCACGCCCCTTCGGTTTCTGAAATTATGGTCAACTTGAACCACCCTTATGTTGACCAGACTCATTCCAGTCTTAGCTTTCTTGTTCATGTACTCCTCTCTATCTCTCAGATTCTCCTCTTCAACTTGTTGCACATAAACCATTAACCACGAAATGTCCATGTCACCAATAAGCATTGTAGCCCGACCCTCTTTGCTTGAAGCACGACCCAAGCCAGCAAAAAACAAGCTCAGCCTACTCCTCATGTCCTTAACCATCTTTGGAGCATAACGAGATAGTTGGGTGAATTTCAACCAATACTTATGCACACTCAGTGAGTCCTATTTCAAGGTAAGGAACTCACGCACCTTGGCCTCTTTCTGTTCTCGGGGAAAGAAATGCCCCAAGAAAGCTTCTTCAAAGCAAGCCCAATTCGAATGTGGTGCATTTTCATATCTACCCTCCTTCCACTGGTCGTACCAAGTCCTAGCCACACTCTTGAGTTGGGATGCAGCCAGTTCAACTCTCTCAACACCAATAATATGCATTACATCAATTACCTTCTTCAACTCTTCTACAAAGTTTTCCGGATCGTCAGTGGTGCTTGAACCAGAGAAACTTGTTGGATTTGTCCTCAAGAATTCCCGAATCCTCGAAGTGCCAGCTCCTTCTTGTCGAGCTCCCTTTTTTTGTCCTACTTGGTTGGTCACAACTTGAGTCAACATTCGGATAGCCTCACGAAACTCAGCATTAGTAAACTCCCTTTGAGGTTGCACTTTAGGAGCATTGAGTAACTCTTTTTCCTGAGCTTCTACATTTCTCCTAGCTCGACGACCTCTAGCTGCATGAAAATAGTATGAAAGAAGTGAGAAATTCCTAAATGTTGTAGCCTCCTAATCATTAATGTGGCGTACTTCACACCTAGGACTTTTGAATATGCTCTGATACCAATTTTGTCATGCCCCGAGCCTACACCCTAGACGTGGCTGGCACCCAATGACCATGGCTGGCCTTGAGCGAACCCTTGGCCAATCTTACTCAACTTAGCAGAAGACTCAACATAACTCGGTTATAGAATTTGAAAAGTTCTCATAATATAACTTAAATACTGTCTTGGCCAAAATGGCACTTGAGTCTCAAAGCTAGAGCATCTGAAATATAAGATAAAAGAGACATCAAACTGAACAATCTAACTGACTATCTATCTATGAAACCTCTCAAATGACTGATATGAATGTTTGGATAAACCCCACAATATTCTATTGAACAAATTAGAAAGCAATAAAAAGATCCTCCAAAATGCAAGGAGGCTCACCATTGACTTTGGAGCTCAAACTAGATCAACGAAGCGCTGCATGCTGATCCTGGTTACCTGCGTCTGCATCATAAAATGACAGTACATTGAATGTACGAGTATGAGAGTTGGAAAGCTAAACAACGACATAAGCTTGATGGAAATAAGATGAACTTACCTTGGCTCTGCTCAACTCAAGAATTACTCTACTAAATGAATATATATAAAACAATTTAAAACACATGTGATACATATAAAGTTTGTAAAATACTAAAGCAACTCATTTCATCAAATAAAATGAAATAGCAAACTCCATTTTACTTATATATGAAATTAATGTAGTTATGTGGGAGTTTTTCTAACCGACAACCACCACTATGAGCCTAAGTGGTGATACATTGTCTTGCCCACACTTCTAGAACTGTCTTATACTTTGCCATCTCATAGAACATCCTCAACCTAGTGGATTCACTGGCTAACCTCACGTGATTATGTAAAAAGTATGACCCTTTAATACCCATGATGGTTACAAGGTTTACATAGAGACTTGAGTTAATATGAACTCTCATCCACACATCTGTGCTCAATACTACTCGCAAAATATACTTTAGTTCATGATTTTAAAATAACCTCTTTAATACCCATGATGGTTGCCCGGATTTTCACCACCTTGCTTACTATTAAGGCACTATCCCATGAAGTGACCCTCTTGACTACACTTGTAACAATCTTTCTGGCCATCACGGCAATTTCCGAGGTGGTTTCTACCACACTTAGTACATGAAGGAGACCTACTTCTTCCTTGCACCACACTACCTTGAGACTGACCCGGTCTAGCCTTGAAGTGCTCTGAATTCTGGCCACAATACTCACCTCGGCTTCTGGGTGCAGGTGCACTAGCAGACGATGGATGCCCCTTTGGTTTCTAGAAGTACGGGTGACTTGAACCACCTTTTTGTTGGCCAAACTCATTCCCAATCTTCGCCTTCTTGTTTCGGTACTCTTCTCTATCCTTCACCTTCTCTTATTCAACTTGTTAAACGTATACCATCAGCCTGGATATATCTATGTCACCTATCAACATGGCAGCTCTACCTTCCTTACTTGAAGCACGACGCAACCCTGCAACAAACAGACTCATTTTGCTTCTCATGTCTTTCACCATCTCTGGAGCATAGCGAGATAGTTGGGTGAACTTCAACCCAAATTCATGAACACTCATAGAGTCCTTTTTTAAAGCAAGGAACTCCCTCGCCTTGGCTTCCTTTAGTTCACGAGGAAAGAACCTCCCCAAGAAGTCTTCCTCGAAACAAGCCCAACTTGGATGTGGTGCATCCTCAGCCCTACCATCCTTCCATTAATCGAACCATGTTCTGGACACACCTTTCAGTTGGTATGTAGCCAATTCAACCCTCTCAGCATCGACCACTTGAATTACCTCTTACACCTTCTTCAACTACTCTATGAAGTTCTCGGGATCTTCACTAGGGCTTGATCCAGTGAAACAAGGAGGGTGCATTCTCAAGAACTCACGAACTCTCGAGGTATCAACCCCTTCTTGTGAAGATGCTCTATGTTGCCCAACCAAGTTAGTCACAACCAAACTTAACATCTGGATAGCTTCCCGGAATTCGGTATTGGTAACCTGTCCTTGGGGTTGCACCTCTCGTGCATTTGGAACCTCTTGTTACTCAACATTTCTTCGTGGTCGACATATAACTGCTCTTCTTGGAGGCATGATGATATGGAAAAAATACGTGTAAGCAGAAATTAGAGAGAGAGACTTTAGAGATAAACTCTTCGCACAAAAGGAACACGAAAGAAGAGAAACATTCCTAAATATCATAGCCTCTTAATCATAGATGTGGCGCGCTTCATACCGATGACTAAGACTCTACAGACACAGCTTCAAGGACTCCTTAAGACTCTTAAACCTTGTGCTGTGATACCAATTTTGTCATGCCTCGAGCCTACACCCTAGACGGGACCGGCACTCGAAGACCATTGTTGGCCCTCAAGCGTACCCTTGGCCTGGCATACTTAACTCAGCGGAACACTATACTCAACTTAAGCAAGTATAAGACACGTTTTAAATAAAACCAATTCATATAATAAGTCTGGCCAAAATGGTACTTAAGTCTCAATAACAGAAAATAACTTCAAACTAAATACTATTGTCTATGAAACCTCTAAACTGAATGAAAAGAGATGTTGGGACATACCCCACAACATCCTGAAAACTAAACTAATAAAGAAATAAAAGAAAATGTCCTCGGAAATGCAAGGAGGCTCAACACTAACTATAGAACTCTGTCTAGATAAACGAAGGGCTACGTGCTGATCCTAGGTACCTACGTCAGCATTATTAAACGATGCAGGCCAACTGGCATCAATACATTGAATGTACAAGTATAAGAGTTGGAAATCTAAACAACGACTTAAGATTGATGGGAATAAGATTAACTTACCTTAGCTCTGCTCAAATCAAGAATTACTCTACTCAATGAATATATATAAAGCAATTTAAAACACATGCGATACATACAAAGTTTGTAAAATACTAAAGAAACTCATTTCATCAAATAAAATGAAATAGCAAACTCAATTTTACTTATATATGAAAGTAGTGTAGTTCTGTGGGAGTTTCTCTAACCGACAACCACCACTATGAGCCTAAGTGGTGATACATTGTCTTGCCCAAGCTTGTAGAACTGTCTTATACTTTGCCATCACATAGAACATCCTCAACCTAGTGGATTCACTGGCTAACCTCACGTGATCATGTAAAAAGTATGACCCTTTAATACCCATGATGGTTACATGGTTTACATAGAGACTTGAGTTCATATGAACTATCATCCACATATCGGTGCTCAATACTACTCCCAAAATATACTTTAGCTCATGATTTTAAAATAACTTCTTTAATACCCATGATGGTTTCCCGGATTTTCACCACCTTGCTTACTATTAAGGAACTATCCAATGAAGTGACCCTCTTGACTACACTTGTTACAATCTTTCTGGCCATCACGACAATTTCCGAGGTGGTGTCTACCACACTTAGTACATGCAGGAGCCCTACTTCCTCCTAGCACCATACTACCTTGAGACTGAGCCGGTCTAGCGTTGAAGTGTTGCGAATTCAGGCCACTATACTCACCTCGGCTTCTGGGTGCAGGTGCACTAGCAGACGATTGATGTCCCTTTCGTTTCTAGAAATGTGGGTGACTTGAACCACCTTCTTGTTGGCCAAACTCTTTCCCATTATTTGCCTTCTTGTTTCGGTACTCTTCTCTATCATTCGCGTTCTCTTCATCAACTTTTTAAATGTATACCATCAGCCTGGATATATCTATGTCACCTGTCAACATGGCAGCCCTACCTTCCTTACTTTAAGCATGACGCAACCCTGCAACAAACAGACTCATATTGCTCCTCATGTCTTTCACCATCTCCGGAGCATGGCGAGATAGTTGGGTAAACTTCAACCCGTATTCATGAACACTCATAGAGTCCTTTTTTAGAGCAAGGAACTCCCTCGCCTTGGCTTCCTTCATTTCATTAGGAAAGAACCTCCCCAAGAAGTCTTCCTCGAAGCAATCCCAACTTGGATGTGGTGCATCCTCAGCCCTACCATCCTTCCATTAATTGAACCATGTTCTGGCCACACCTTTCAGTTGGTATGCATCCAATTCAACCCTCTCAGCATCGACCACATGAATTACCTCATACACCTTCTTCAACTCCTCTATGAAGTTCTCGGGATCTTCAATAAGGCTTGATCTAGTGAAACAAGGAGGGTTCATTCTCAAGAACTCACGAACTCTCGAGGTATCAACCCCTTCTTGTCAAGATGCTCTATGTTGCCCAAACTAGTTAGTCACAACCTGACTTAACATCTGGATAGCTTCCCGAAATTCTGTATTGGTAACCTCTCCTTAGGGTTGCACCTCTCGTGCATTTGGAACCTCTTGTTACTCAACATTTCTTTGTGGTCGACCTATAACTGCTCTTCTTGGAGGCATGATGATATGGAAAAAATACGTGTAAGCAGAAATTAGAGAGAGAGACTTTGGAGATAAACTCTTCGCACAAGAGGAACATGAAAGAAGGGAAACATTCTTAAATATCATAGCCTCTTAATCATAGATGTGGCGCGCTTCATACCCATGACTAAGACTCTACAGACACAGCTTCAAGGACTCCTTAAGACTCTTAAACCTTGTGCTGTCATACCAAGTTTGTCATGCCCCGAGCCTACACCCTAGACGGGACCGGCACTCGAAGACCATTGTTGGCCCTCAAGCGTACCCTTGGCCTGGCATACTTAACTCAGCGGAAGACTATACTCAACTTAAGCAAGTATAAGACATGTTTTCAATAAAATCAATTCATATAATAAGTCTGGCCAAAATGGTACTTAAGTCTCAATAACAGAAAATAACTTCAAACAGAATACTATTGTCTATGAAGCCTCTAAACTGAATGAAAAGAGATGTTGGGACATACCCCACAACATCCTGAAAACTAAACTAATAAAAAAATAAAAGAAGATGTCCTCTGGAATGCAAGGAGGCTCACCACTAACTCTGGAACTCTATCTGGATAAACGAAGCGCTGCGTGCTGATCCTGGGTACCTACGTCAGCATTATAAAACGATGCGGGCCAACTGACATCAGTACATTGAATGTACGAGTATGAGAGTTGGAAAGCTAAACAACGACTTAAGCTTGATGGGAATAAGATGAACTTACTTTGGCTCTGCTCAACTCAAGAATTACTCTACTCAATGAATATATATAAAGCAATTTAAAACACATGCGATACATATAAAGTTTGTAAAATACTAAAGCAATTCATTTCATCAAATAAGATGAAATAGCAAACTCAATTTTACTTATATATGAAATTAATGTAGTTCTGTAGGAGTTTCTCTAACCGACAACCACCACTATGAGCCTAAGTGATGATACATTGTCTCGCCCACGCTTCTAGAACTGTCTTATACTTTGCCATCACATAGAACATCCTCAACCTAGTGGATTCACTGCTAACCTCACGTGATCATGTAAAAAGTATGACCCTTTAATACCCATGATGGTTACATGGTTTACATAGAGACTTTAGTTAATATGAACTCTCATCCACACATCGGTGCTCAATACTACTCCCAAAATATACTTTAGCTCGTGATTTTAAAATAACCTCTTTAATACCCATGATGGTTGCCCGAATTTTCACCACCTTGCTTACTATTAAGGCACTATCCAATGAAGTGACCCTCTTGACTACACTTGTTACAATCTTTCTGGCCATCACGACAATATCCGAGGTGGATTATACCACACTTAGTACATGCAGGAGCCCTACTTCCTCCTTGCACCACACTACCTTGAGACTGAGTCGGTCTAGCCTTGAAGTGCTACGAATTCTGGCCACTATACTAACCTCGGCATCTGGGTGCAGGTGCACTAGCAGACGATGGATGCCCCTTTGGTATCTAGAAATGTGGGTGACTTGAACCACCTTTATGTTGGCCAAACTCCTTACTAGTCTTTGCCTTCTTGTTTCGGTACTCTTCTCTATCCTTCACCTTCTCTTATTCAACTTGTTAAACGTATACCATCAGCCTGGATATATCTATGTCACCTGTCAATATGGCAGCCCTACCTTCCTTACTTTAAGCACGACACAACCCTGCAACAAACAGACTCATTTTGCTCCTCATGTCTTTCACCATCTCCGGAGCATAGCGAGATAGTTGGGTGAACTTCAACCCATATTGATGAACACTCATAGAGTCCTTTTTTAGAGTAAGGAACTCCCTCGCCTTGGCTTCCTTCAGTTCACGAGGAAAGAAACTCCCCAAGAAGTATTCCTCGAAGCAAGCCCAACTTGGATGTTTTGCATCCTCAGCCCTACCATCCTTCCATTAATCGAACCATGTTCTGGCCACACCTTTCAGTTGGTATGCAGCCAATTCAACCCTCTCAGCATCGACTACATGAATTACCTCATACACCTTCTTCAACTCTTCTATGAAGTTCTCGGGATCTTCAGTAGGGCTTGATCCAGTGAAACAAGGAGGGCATTCTCAAGAACTCACGAACTCTCTAGGTATCAACCCCTTCTTGTCAAGATGCTCTCTGTTGCCCAAACTAGTTAGTCACAACCTTACTTAACATCTGGATAGCTTCCCGGAATTCGGTATTGGTAACCTCTCCTTGTGGTTGCACCTGTCGTGCATTTGGAACCTCTTGTTACTCAACATTTCATCGTGATCGACCTATAACTGCTCTTCTTGGAGGCATGATGATATGGAAAAAATACGTGTAAGCAAGAATTAGATAGAGAGACTTTAGAGATAAACTCTTCGCAGGAAAGGAACATGAACGAAGGGAAACATTCCTAAATATCGTAGCCTCTTAATCATAGATGTGGTGCGCTTTATACCGATGACTAAGACTCTACAGACATATCTTCAAGGACTCCTTAAGACTCTTAAACCTTGTGCTGTGATACCAAGTTTTTCACACCCCGAGCCTACATCCTGGACGGGACCGGCACTCGAATACCATTGTTGGCCCTCAAACGTACCCTTGGCCTGGCATACTTAACTCAGCGGAAGACTATACTCAACTTAAGCAAGTATAAGACATGTTTTAAATAAAATCAATTCATATAATAAGTCTGGCCAAAATGGTACTTAAGTCTCAATAACAGAAAATAACTCCAAACTAAATACTATTGTCTATGAAGCCTCTAAACTGACTGAAGAGATATGTTGGGACATACCCCACAACATCCTGAAAACTAAAACAATATAGCAATAAAAGAAGATGTCCTCCGGAATGCAAGGAGGCTCACCACTAACTTTGGAACTTTATCTCGATAAACGAAGCATTGCGTGTTGATCCTGGGTACCTGCGTCTGCATCATAAAACGATGAAGGTCAACTAGCATCAGTACATTGAATGTACGAGCATGCAAGTTGGAGATCTAAATGACGACTTAACCTTGAGGGGATTCGATGAACTTACCTTGGCTCTGCTCAACTCAAGAATATACTTAACGCAAATGATATACATATAAAGAAGTGTAAATCATATGCAATATATATATAAAGCTTATAAAACAGAAAACAAAACAACTCAGTTCGGTAAAGAAAATGCAATAACAAACTAACTTTACTTATATAAGATATTAATATAGTTTCTGTGGGAGGTTCTCTAACCTACAACCACTACTATGAGCCTAGGTAGTGATACAACGTCTTTCCCACGCTTCCAGAACTGTCCTATACTTTGCCTTTTCATAGAACATCCTCTACCTAGTGGATCCATTGGCTAACCTTACGTGATCATCTAAAAAATATGACACGTTAATACCCATGATGGCTACATTGCTTACATGAGGACTTGAGTTATCTGAACTCTCATTCCCACATCGGTGCTCAATACTACTCCCAAAACATAATTTAGCTCATAGTTTTAAATAAAACTTCCTTCTTTTGGGTTGAGATAATTTACTGAACCCTCTAGCTTAAAGGAAATACTTAGTCCCCCTTTATCAATTTAGAGAATTGAACTCAACTCTTGTTCTTTACTCAACTTGAAACTTGAACTGTTAGGTAATACTTAGTTCCCTTATACTGGTGGCGTGCTATGCTTGCCCCTACCCAGATGCGCCTAACAAATTTTTCAACTCGTTTTCCATATCTAAACTCTCCAAACCTTCCTAGATATTTTCCCAAACGATTGGGACCATTGATACTATCAATAACTACTGAACTCAACTTCAAATAACTCAAATTAACAAGTATCTAATCAACAACAATAGCCAATGATCTAATCAACAAGAAATCAAACCTTCTTTCAAGAACTTATCTCTTAACATGAAATAAATCCACAATTTCTCTGAACTGAAACAAATTGATGTGTGGGTGAAGTAACCCAACACAAAATATCCCACATACCTTGTTAGGGATCACCCACGAAGAAATCCACAAACGGATTCTTGACGTTCTTGCGTCTTCTTCTCCCTTCTCCTCTTTCCTCCTCTCTCTCAAAGCCCAAGTTTATATTCTAAGTGCGTAAACTGAATGGGATTAGTTTAGACTCCAACATATTACCCCAAAAACGAAATTAATAATTGACTTAGGAAAAGACCAAAACACTTTGAACAAATCCGGATTTGGAACCTTCCCAGCTCAATAGCCCAACTTCCGAAATTCATATATCTATTATACGACTTCGGAAATACACAAACATGGCGTCATTCGAAATATCTTACGACGATATTTCCATCCATATAAAGAACTCACCCAAACTCCTCGTGAGCTGGATATTGTGCCCTGTTGAAAATGGTAAAAACTCACTTTTGAAATCTGGAAATTTCCAAATTTCCTTACTTATTTCCAAATTTGATTCTTACTGTTTTTTCTTAGCTTAACCTTAGTTTATCTTGAATACGATATGTTACATCAATACTACTCCAAAAATATTCTTTAGCTCATGCTTTACAAATAACCTCTTTCCTCTGGGTTGAGATAATTTGCTCCACTTTTTTAGCTTTAAAAAGCCCTCTTCGAATCAATGTTCCCTTTTAATGCTCAAAACTCTTTTGAAAATCTTAGTTTCCTCTTTAACTTAAATGTGAAAACATATATAAACTTTTAGGGAGTACTTAGTTCCCTTATAACTTTTGAGAAATGAACTCAGCTCTTACTCTTTGCTTAACTTGGAACTTAACTCTTAGGGAATAATTAGTTCCCTGGGAATTTAACTCATCTCTTTACTCTTTCTTTAACTCAAAACTTGAGCCTTAAAACGAAGTTAAAACGTTTAAATAAGACTCTTAGAAGCTTTAAGAAACTTTACTTCACCTTACTTCATTGCTTTAGACTTAACTCCTTAACTTCCTTGACTTTGATGTTAACTTTCCTTGAATTGAATAATGGATTCAAGGTTCATGATTCATGTTTATGTATGATTTCATTACATTTAGATGTATCTTAGAGTGTTGGAATCAACTAGAAATTAAAGGTACATCACTTAGGAACTTGTACGAAAAGATAGGGGGAAAATGGGGTGTCCAGGTGACCTTGGCGCTCTGAGAGGTGCAGAGCACCACAATCTAACTGACAGACTCTGATCTGAGGCGCTCTGGCTGGAACGACGCATCAGGTCCTGTCATACAGAGCCTGTCCTGAGAAGCTCTGGCAGGCGCGGCGCCCCAAAGGTTGTCAGATGGGATTTCTGACTTTTCTTCTCTGATTTTCAACTCTAAACCTTCTAAAGTCCCATGAATATTTCCCCCAAAACTTAGGATTACTAAATACTTTAATACCCAATAGTTTAGACTAGTAAAACAGCCCGTAAACACGAATAAAAACAACTAAAGATATGCAACAAGCCAATAACAAGAATTCGACAATTGTTCATCAAGAACTTCAATATTCTTCATTCAATCAAATCAAAACTCGTTGAATTAAAAATGTTGGTGTGTGGGTGAACGAATCCAACACATAAAGAGCTCACATACCTCGATGGATCACCTCTGACAAATTCCACTAGAATCTCTTGGGCGATTTTGGGGAAATCTTGTTCTTTTCTCCCTTCTCCTTCTCTTTCTTTTCTCCCGAATCCTAAGCTTAAAAAATATTTTTTCTAATCTGAACTCAAACTTGGGTTTACCAAAATTAAACCCTTAAAACAAATTAGGAAATAGTAGGGTAAAAAACTACTTTACCCTTACTAAAATCTGGATTGAACTTTCCTCAGTCCAACAACCCAACTTTCGAAGGAATATCTCCCTCACACGACATTAAAAATGCGCAAAATCGGCGCCGTTGGAAAGATCTTGTCAAGGGATTTCCTGTCATATAAAGAACTAACACTAACACCTCCTGATTTGGAAGTTATGGATGTTTGAAAATGACCAAACTCTCACTTTTACGCTTGGGAATTTTTCCAGATTTCCCTATTTATTTCCAAAAATGATTATTCTTGGTTTCATAACTTATTCTTAGTTCAAGTTACGAGATGTAACACTTGTTCAATAGATATGTATCATATCAATGATGCACCCAACTACATAAAAACACAATCATACAAGAACTCAAGAACAAAAATGCAAATACCAACACAACAAACTATACATAATAATAAGCAAAGGGAAATAACAAGAATCAAAATAATCATGGCAACATGCAAACTAAATCCAACCCCTATTTTGATTTTAGTCTGCTAGGATTGATTGATGTGCAATGTAGGTTATTTACACCTTATGATGCCACTTCTATTGTACACAAATAGATCTTTTCTATACCAAAATGAAAAGAAATCAAAATATAATCTGATTATCAAACCAAAAAAAAGAAGAAGAAAATTTCACTTATCATGTGACACTGATGTATTGGGCTTATTTAAGAATGACTAAGTTTTCCGCTCTACTATTGTATGCTATTTTCTTTTTTCCTATCCTATTAATTTAGATTCATTCATTTTTTATAATGATAAACATATTTTTGAAGGAAATGATTGTTTCTAATTTAGATTAATTTTTTTACTAGCTTTCTTTGCGGTATGTGATAATGACTTTTATAGATCCAAATAAAATCTTCTTTTCTTATTTATTAACCTATAAATTTAATGGTTTTGAATCAAAATCTAGAGTAAATAGTACTTAAAAAATTTACTACTAAGAAGTAAATTCCATTTATTTTGCTGACATATTTATATTTTCGTTTCAACACATATTGAAAGTTCAAAAATAAAATATTTCAATTAAATATTAAGCATGATAACTCATTATTATGGAAATTGTGGTTGTTCTTAAAAAATGAGTTCCAATGGAATTCAGAATAAATTCAAAATAGTAATTAATATTGTTTTAACTTAGTTTACATTATACCATATTGACTCTCCGACTAATTCAAATTCTGAGGCACACACTAACAATATTTTTTCATATCCAAGGCTCAAGCTCGAAACCTCAGGTTAAGGATTGATGTTTCACATACATCCCTCCATAACTATTGTTAGTTCAAATAATAGCTTAATTCACTCTCTCTTGCATATTTTGCAATATTGAATTAAGTTATTGAGTTGTGCCAACAATATTGTGTTGGAGAAGAAGTTAATATTACTTCATCCTTAACTAGAAGTTTCAAGTTTGAGTCTTGGGCATGAGTTATCTTTGTTAGAAAGAGTTTTACCCTCAATTTGGAACATTCCATTATCCGAAACTAATGGTGTCCAATATGAATATTGGACACCAAGTAAAAAATCTTTCTTATTGTAATCATGACATATAGATATTTGTAAAAAAGAAAAGAAATTGAGGGTGAGATCAAAGATTATGAAATTGGACTCATCAAATCTCCATCTTTTAGTGAATAACTCCCAAATCTTGTCATGAAAACTTTTACTTTTTTTTTATTGTTCTCTACATATTAAGTATTTATTTTTTATTTCTTTTATAAGATACTCCATCTGTCTTTAATTACTTGTCCACTATTAAATTGGTACACCTATTAAGAAAAAAATTATTGGCATAGTGAGTTTACATTTTACACGTATTAATTATTAAGTGGATGAATAAAAAACTTACGATTTTCAAGAAGTTCTACATTTTTTAAAGTAATTAATTGAGGGTATAATAAATAAAAAAAATATCCTCTTTTTATTTGTCAAAATGGACAAGTAATTAGGCAACTAAAAAAGAAAAAGTGGACAAGTAATTAGGGACAGAGGGAGTATTAATTTAGATTTATGTAATGTTTTTCAGATAATGTTTTTCTAAAGGAGATGTTTGTTTGTCAGTTAGATTAATTTTATGCCTAATTTTCATTGTGGTGTATGATGATGATTTTATAGCTCCAAATAAAAAATTTTCTTTTAAAATTATGAGATGGCATGGTATTGAATCCAAATCAGGAGGAGTAAATTAGAATAGAAATTAGAATCCTATATATTTTGATGCCATATTTATATTTTCTTATAAAGTTTCTTTTGAACGCATATTGAAAGGCAATAAATAACACATTTCAATGAAATATTACATGTGGAAATTCTTTATTATCATAAAAAATTATCATATAGAATTTTGGAATAAATTGTAATTAATATTATTCTCACTCGGTTTCTATATGTCCATTAATTTGGATTCCTAGAGACATTCTCTAACAACACTTTCTTCATATTCAATGCTCAAATTCGATACCTCTTATTAAGGATGGATGGATCATATACATCCCATCACAACGTTTATTGGTGCTTACAATGACTTAATATACTTTCTCTATAATATTTGGCAAACTGTTGGATCTATTTGTTTAATTCTACCAATAAAGATTGTGGTTGAGTAGAAGCTAGTATTTCTTTATCCTTAACTAGAAGTGTCAGGTTTGATTCTTGGGCATAAGCTACCTTGGTTAGGATGAGGTTTACCCTCAACTTGGGACTTTTTGTTATCCGAATCTGATTAAGTCTCAATAAGAATATCGGACATCAATTAAACAAAATCTTTTCCTCCTGTACTTATGAAAATCAGTCATTTTGGAAAAGGAATTTGAGGATAAACTCATAGTTTGTAGGATTAGATTCATCCTCTATCTTTTAAAGAATAACCACTCAAACTCCTTAATAAAACATTTACTTTTTTTTTGTTTTGTACTCTCCACAAATAAAGTATTTTCTTTATCTTTTTTTAATGTTCTATTAATTTAAATTCATTTAATGTTGATAACAATTCTTTTTTATGAAAATGATTATTTGTCAGTTAGATTAATTTTTTGCTTAGTTTTCCTTATGGTAAATGATGATAATTTTTATAGTTTCAAACAAAAATCTCGTGTTTCTAAATTATTATATGATAATAGAATAAAATATCCACTTCATGTTGGAAAGAAAGATAGTGTGTGTATAAATCTAAAATATTTTTTCTTTTTTTCTTATGTTTGATATTCATTTGTATCTTATATCATAGATATCTTAAATCAATATTACTTGTCAAATGTATTATAGAAACATCTAAAGAAAATCCTCACAAAGGATCATGGGAATTTTGTAGGAGGGATATGAATGGCAATCTGTTTTCTAATAAGGCATAAGGATGAGTATTTTAAAATACACCAATACTCAAATAGAAGTTATGAATGTAGTAACGCAATGAATTATATAGAGGATAACTAATATCAACAAGTGATAATTGAGATTGAGTCTTTATTGTCAAGGAATTTGATGCTTAAATGTGAGGTCTCACGGACAATAATTTAGTGGTAAAATAGATATGGATGAGGTTGAGTAACCAAAATATTTTAATAACCTATATTATAAAGAAAGGCAACAAACATGTTAATGAATACAACACTAGATGAAGGTGAAGCAAATATGCAGTATTTCTTGGATCTGGGAGTTTAGAGAAGGATATTATTAATAATGATTAGCGAAATTGCCCTTACATAAGGATTAGATCATGCGAGAGATGAAAAGTTTGGGTGAAAAATGGAAGGAGTTCACTAATTATCATGAACAAATCCCCTGATGGGAGGAGCATATGATAAACAAAACTTTTAACTAAATCTAGTTTCGCTGAATGCAAGTATTCATAGACGACCAAAAAGACGACACACTTTTGGATCTTTATTGAGCAGTACATAAACAAATTTGGCGTAATCTTTCTAAGATTGGTTTGTCAAAAACAACTTAATTGAACTGATATAATAGATATGACTCATACCGATGATGCACCCAACTACATAAAAAGCACAACCATATAAGAAACCAAGAACAAAAAAGCAAACACTAACTCAACAAACAATACATAATAACAAGCAAAGAGAAATAAGAAGAAGCTGCAAGAACAAAATAAGCATGGCAACATGAAGATAAAATCAATGCCCTAATTTTAATTTTACATTGCTAGGATTAATTGATTTTCAATGTATGGTATTTACACTTTAGGATGCTACTTCTGTTGTACAAGGATAGATCCTTTCCAGCGCAAAATTAAAAGAAATGAAATATCATTCTCATTGTGGGCCATACAATTTTAGACCAAAAAACAAATAAGAGAAAAACCACTTACCATGCATCACATAGAGAACAACATCATAGAGGAATCCTAGTTAAAGGCACGGGATAATATGAATAGGGGAATTAACGCCTAGACATCATCAAGAAACACAAGAAGAAGGCTAGATGAGCTTCAGAGTAGAAAATCTCAAATGAAACCACTAGACAAAATTTTTTAGATCCGAATAATTTCAATAGATTAAACACTAAAGCATTCTAAAGAAAATCTTGAAAATGAGAGATTTGTCAGTTCAAAAATTTTTAGGTTTCAAAATGGAATTTTATTGGTTCCATCCGTCTCGAAATATGGAAATTGTTCTATGGGAGTTGAAACCTGGAGTATTTTTGAGGATTTCAGGTGTTAAGTTAGAATATTATGAAATATTAGCATTTGGGTTGACTTTTGTCGATATATGGAGTTTGAATGCTCAGATGAGAACTTTGAGAGTTTATTGTACTCAAGGAATGATTTCAGGCCTAGGTAAGGTCATGGTTGAACTTTTAAAGGTTCTGAGCTTGATGTAGACTTTTTGGGTGTCATGTTCCTTTCTAGTTACTTTAACAAATGTTAGATCAAAAAGACCTTAGATTCATATTTTGATGGTTCTGTTAAGTTCATAACGTCAAGTATAGTCAAATTACTTATGTGGCTTGTGTATATGGGGTCCCGAATGAATTTTGAGGTTCCATTTGATGATTTAAGAGTTGATTGTATATTTTCTGGTACATGTTGACCTTGAAATCACAAAGGATCTTCACTTTCATAAGGGTCAGGTTAGTTAGTGAAGACGAGTTCACTTTCGAGAAGGGTTAAGTGTTCAGACCTTCGTGAAAGCGAGGGCCTTATCACGATTATGACCTTTAAATTAGCGAAGGTGAGTCGTGAAGTGAAGGCCGGGTATTTTTACAGCTTCGCTTAAGCGAACTTGGGTTTGCTTAAGCAACATTAGAGAGGGTTTTGGACTTCAATTTCGGGGATTTACCTAGTTTTCCCCATTTTGGATTTTGGAAAACCCTTGGAGACGATTTCAGAACGATTTCTTGTGCCAAATTATTTGGGTAAGCCTTTGTGATTGTAAAACTTTAATTTCCTTTTTTTTTTTTTTATCATTTATGGATTTTAACATCAAAACTTGGGATGTTGATTGACAAATAACAAGTTTTTTCAAGAACTTGAGTAATAATGTAGAATGGTGATTATGAACTAAATTTAATACCTTTTTTGAAATAGTTTTCACCAACGAGTTCCAAATGCCTTAATTAACATTTTCAAGTAAAACCTTTTGGATTCAAACCTCATTTTATGTATTGGGTTTGAGTTGATTTGATCCATTTTTTTAAATCAATGATTTCTTTATTGTTATTTCTAGAATCTTATTGTGATTACTTGATTGAATTAGATTATGTGAATCTGGATATTGTTCGAAAAGGGAATCCTCATGTCTTGGATTGCCTTTTGATTGAATTGAGATAAGTGATCTTCTAAACCTTGTAAAACTTGTAGAATCTTGAATACCCTTCATTATGTGTGTTGTGAATTAATAGAAATGAGATGATGGGTTTAAATATTCCACTCGATTGACATAATGAATAAAAAGGGGATTAATGAAAACAGAAACATGTTGATATTTGTGCTCTCTGAATTGCCTTGTTGTGGATCCTAATTTGTTGATGGACGAAATGATTTTATGCAATCATTGTGAACTTCCAATTCCTTGTATTTATTTTCTCTTCATTATGGTTTGAAATTACTTATTTTTATTCAATTTTAAGCAAAGTGATGAGACATGTGGTAATTGTGATAAAAGAATGATTTCGGACAATGATATTGATATGAATGTTATCATGGGTGTTATTGATGTCGAGGTCATTGTCAATAAGTGTTAGTGATATCGAGGTCATTTTCAGTGAGTGTTATTAATGTCGAAATCATTACAGAAGAGTGGTATTTAGCTCAAGGTAATTACCGGTGATTTCATGGACAATAGGTGCTTCTCTTTAGTCCTGATTGATATTGTGCATGATAATCTTCATATTTGTAATCAATGTACATGATTATTGCGCTTGACGATCGTGATACTTGTGATTGTTATTTGTAATGCTTGTGATTGATCTACTTAATAATTATGAATGACATAGTTGATACTTGTTAGTTATTGAACTGTGAAAGTTGGAATGTAATTGGTAAGCCTTGTGAGTTGTGTATTATAAAACTGTTAAGTTGGACTGATTTCTATGCAGGTTGTAGTTGAGGCGGTTTGGTTGGGAGAAAAGGAGTACTTATATCCCAGCTAGATTTTTTCTTGCTTAGTAGGTTACTTGTTGAGTACCATGTTGTTTCATACTCACTCCTTGCTTCTACACTAGTGTAGGTTCCTAGCCTAGACTCATGTGATCTTTCTTCTTCATCTATTTTCTAGAGTTGCTGGGGATACATTGAGAGGTAGTTGTTTGTTATCCCGGTGTCTCCTCTTGTTCCTTACTTTATGTATTGTTTTATTCAAGAAACAAAGATATTGAGACTTGTATTATATTTCAAATTTTATGTAATATTATACTAGTCATTTGTACACGTGACAATTAAATTTTGGGGTTATTTTAAAATAGCAAAGTTTTTTTTTGTATATTGCTATTGTTATTTTACATTCCATACTTCTTTTGTATTGTTGGTTTTAAGGCTGACTTATCTTGGTGGATAAACGAGTGCCATCACAACTTCTTTTGGATTGTAACAAAAGGTATCAAAGCCCTAGGTTCATTGGTTTCATGTGTGTACAATCCATGTCTAAGTAAGGTCTCGAGGATGGATACAAAGACCTATGTACTTATCTTTGAGAGGCTAGGAAGGTTGTTAGGAAACTCCATTTATTCACTCTTTCTTATCGTGCATGGTTACCTTTGTTAGTGCTTAGTTGTTGCGTGTTATTTTTACAAATATTGTCACGCCTCGAGCTACCCCCGAGACGCGGACACGGAACCTAGGACCACAAGTGATCCCAAGCTAACCTTGTTGGCATGATCATGAGCATACTAAAGAATATAAATTGATGCGAAAGCTATATCATATTTAAAATGAAAATATGAGGAATACCCATATGCTAAAACTGAGATATATGAAAATTGATGAGTTTAATACAAAGAAGTAATTAACTCAATACTAAGCTGAAACTAACTATGTCTGAAAATAGCCTCTAAACTGGATTTGAAGTACTGGGACAAGCTCCAGCTAAATCTAGCAAAAACTGAAACTAAATAACTAAAAGACTGAAATGAAACTTATGACTAGAGAATGAGGAATCACCACTAAATCTGCTGAACTGGAGATCGGAAATTGATTTATGCGTGATCTGGATGCTGAGAACATGAACCTGCATTACGAGAAGATGTAACGCACATATGTGTCAGTACTTGAAGGGTACTGAGCATGTAGGATAGAATAAAGCTGAAATAAAACATAACTGAACAAGCACAAAAGCAAGTATGGAAATCTGAACATGACATACTGAATATTGAGATAACTAAATGCAATGACCAATTTATAATATGCTGAAATTGAATATTGAATATACTGATAAATGGTCAATACAAGAGAGTCTAACTGAACTCTGGGAGCTACTAATAACCGATAATAAAACCACATGAGCTAAATGTGGAGTCCGATGTATACGCCCTATCGAGAGGACCCAATATACCCTGCCATAGGTATAAAGGCATGCTGGCCTGATCACTAAACTGATGCCCACAGAGGGGAATTAAAACCTACTTGGCTAGTAGTTCTAGGACTATTTGGGTACGCTGAACCCTAGTAAAACTCGGTATTATGCTACTCCCATTGATTTATGTAGTTAATTAATTATGTCTGAATTTTCTGTAAATACTGGATAGCTCAAAACTGAACATGCAAACTGAGAATGCAACATTTAATCTAACAATGATGCATTAAAACTGAGGCATGTATAACTGAATAACTGAAATATCTGACCTAGCATGTGTAATTCAAGAACTAATGAAATACAAAGCTAGGGTTCTGAAATTCATGCGATAATTTTAGTAATAACTTCACATTCTGATTTGGCACATATATTTAATAAATTCATGAAGTTCTAGAAACCCTAGGTTTAGTCATGATAAGAGAATCAAGAACTGACTGAAAACTAGGGACCCAATGGGTGAAATGAACCCACTAGTGAAATTCCACATATCTGGTGATGAAATTCACTGAGAAACACTTAGATTTTGGGGATGGAACTGCTGGAACCTTTCTGCGTTCTTAAACTAGGGTTCTTGACCTTTTTCTCCTCTCTTGCTTCTAATTTTCTAAGTTTTTATTAATAATTTGACTTAGGTAAGTTTTAGTTATGTTTCTAGGCTTAAAATGACTAATATCTGATGATTTAGGGTCAAAACGACATATCTTAGGGTTTAAACGAAGTAGGAAAAGAGCAAAAGACCCCTGACTTAAAAGCTGTTGGAGTCACTGATGGAGTCGATTGACAAACCGTAAGTCGACTAACGGACTGTAAGTCAACTGACATTCTGTATTGGTCAACGTCATTTGTGACTGAGAGTTGAAAGTCAGCTGGTGAATCAACACAGTCGATTGACGGACCGTACTGGTCTACCGTCGTTTTTGATTGAGAGTTTAAAGTTATGTAGCAAATCGACGGAGTCGACTGACGGACCATAAGTTGACTGACGGACCGTACTAGTCGACCGTCATTTTCGACTAAGAACTGGAAGTAAGCTTATCAATCGACGGATTCGACTGACGGTCCGTACTAGTCGACCGTCATTTGTGACTTGGAACTGAGAGTCAGCTGGCCCATCGACGGAGTTGGCTGACAGACCGTAAGTCGACTGACGATCCGTAGTTGGCTCCGTCGCTGGCACCTGCAACTTTTGAAAATCTGCAATTTTTGTACTTTTTTGGATACGGGGTATTACTAATATCGAGGACCCAAGCATCTATTTCCATTGGTAGAGTGGAGATTGTCCCCAAACAATTGTTGAGATCCCATCCAATTGTAGGGGTAGGGCCTGAGCTAGAGGTTGTGCTCATGGAGTAGCACTGGCTAGAGGCCATGCCTGTGGAGCGGCATTAGCTAGAGATTGAGTTAAAAAGGTCCCATTGAGCCACATGTTGATGCTATTAAGGACCAGATTTCTCTTGAGTCTACAAATCTTTTGTTCAAGATACCTTTTTAAGGATGTTGGTTGTGTTGTAGAACTTCTCTATGGTTGGTGTGACCAGTACACCAAAAGTTTTTCATACAAGAGTTCGGGCATAAACACCAGTAATAGAGCTGGTTATTTATGATCAGACAGGTCAGCCACTGGTGGTTCCTGCATCGATCATTGGTGCACAGATTGCTCCTGAGGTTATTCTCACAGTAGATGATCAATAGTCTTATAAGAGGTTTCAAAAGATGAAACCACCCCAGGTTTGTAAGTAAGACGATGTTCATGAGTACTTAACTTTGTGCCATCAGATGTTAGAGGTAGTGGATATAGTTGATGCACATCTTATTTAGTTATTTCATTTTATTTCTATGCACCTACCAAGGGAGTAGTGGAGGGATATCCTCTGATAGAGTCGGATGTGTTATCTAGTACTTTTTCAGGACTATTTCATTACTTGAGAGCATGACAGAGGAGAGCTCTTTGAGATTTGAGGACTTGAGAAAAGGTTGCTTGTTTGTTACACGTTTCCGTGAGCTATCCAGGAATGATATGACCATTCTTCCGGATAAGGCCGAGAGAGTGCATAGGTTCATGAGAGGGTTGAATTTCACCATATTGTCTTATGTGTTCAGAGCATCCAAAAAAGGGACTACCTTCCCTTCCATCATGAGTACCTACAAGGAGGCAAATTTAATGGTTAAAGAGAAGTTTATGGACCCCAAGAGTGGCCAGACTTCCCAAGGGTCCTATGGTTCTAGACGAGGTGGCCATGGTAGCTCACCTGGTTTGCCACATTAGTCATCCACATTGAGGTCTTATTTTGGATATGGAGATCTAGATCATATGATTCGACAATGTCATTACAAATTCACTAAGGAACCGTCATGCTTATTCTGCTACTCCATCTAGAGATTCAGAGGTCAGTGGATTCTAGTAGGGGTTCTACAGCTCAACAGGGAGGAGGTTTAGGCACTAATCAAACTGGAGGTGGTCGATAAGGACAAGTGTTATATTTTTGCAATGGAGGCTAAGGGTTGAGATTTCCAACATTGTGGTTAGAAGTATCATCTTAGTTTTCCATCAATTTGTGTCTTTATCATTAGATACAAGGTCTGCTTTCTCATATGTGTCTACATATTTTGTGTTTCTATTTGATATGATGTTTGATAGCATACATATTCTTATTTTTATTTCTACATGAGTGGGTAAGTTCTTATTTGTCCATCGTGTTTATCGATCCTTTTTTGTTTATTTCATTGGGTATGATACTTGAGTAGACTTCATCATTCAAGAAATGGTAGACTTTGATATTATCTTTGATATGTATTGGATCTCCTCGCATCATTTCATTCTTCATTGTTATTCTAAGACTGTGACCTTAGTGATGCTAAGTGTTAGTGGTTATTAACCTAGAAAAGTTATCTCCTTCATTTGAGCTTGGAGATTAGTTTATAGATGGTGTTTGTTTTATTACGCCTCTATTCAGAATACTATCATGGAGCCACCTCCTATGGATTATGTTCCTGTGGTTTGAGAGTTTTTTAATGTATTTTCTTATGATATTCCAAGTGTTCCTCTGGGTAGGGACATTGATTTTTCTATTGACTTGGAGGTAAGCACCAAGCACATCTCTATCTCTCCTTATCGTGTGTCACCACCAGAGTTGAAAGAACTGAAGGATTGTTTGCAGAACTTGTTGAGTAAGAGGTTTATCTATCCAGTGTATCTCCATAAAATACCCTTATAATGTTTGTGAAGAAGAAATATGGAACCACGAGGATGTGTATTGACTACTGGTAGTTGAACAAAGTAACAGTGAAGAACAAACACCATTTTCCTCGTATTAATGATTTATTTGACAAACTTTACAGAGCATCCTTGTTTTTTAAGATTGATTTGAGGTCAGACATTCATTAGTTGAAGATTATGCGATCAACTATCCCTTAGATATCTTGCAGGATCTATATGGCCACTATAAGTTTATTGTATTGTCTTTCAGTTTGACTCAGACCCTGTATCGTTCATGGAGTTAATAAATAGGGTGTTCCTTTATTATTTGGATTTATGTGAGAGTATTGATGATATCTTGGTGTATTCCAAGCCTGAGGAGGACCATGATCGACATGTGAGGATTTTTCTCGAGAGATTGAGAGAAGAGAAGTTATATGCCAAGTTCCTGAAGTTCAACTTTTGGCTTGATTTTATTGCATTTCTAGGACACACGGTACCCAAGTAGGGTATTGGGGTGGATTTAGGCAAGATTGAGGTAATTGAGGTTAGACCATGGCTACTTCAGTTACTAAGATTTAGAGTTTTATGGGACTAACGAGATATTACAAAGTTATAGACCATGCAGTTTTTATTGATGGATATCAATAATCTTGTAATGTTGTAAACCTCATCTGTGGTACCTGCATGTGGTACCTTCAGCAGATCATGTTTTCTTGCATCTTCTCCTCGGGAAAACTATTCAGTAGAAGTTTTTGAGCCTTCCCTATTATATGTTCTTCTCACTATATTCTATGTTGTTAGGGGATTGACTCATTTCCCTCCTAAGTCTTGTGGTTTTCTTTATCTACCCATAAGCTTTAAATTGAGTACAGGTGCTAGAGTAGTGGAATTTCAATGTGTTATATACCATAAACAAGTATTAGTTGGCAGTGATATTGTGTTATCCACCCAATTGGTTAGGTAGGTTCATGGATCTAGCATGAGAAAGGGATGAGATTAAGGAGTTTCTGAGAAGCGAACAGTTATAGTCTTTTACAATGGTTTTGATAATGTTAGACTCCTGTTTTTTAAAGTGTTTGTTGTATTTGCTCATTTGGGTCTCTTACCTATAAATCAACACTAATATGTGAGTGTACTATTTTTTGAAGTTGAGGAAGGTATTAGCATCTTGAAATAGCTAGGATAGTTTGGCTTCTGTTTGTCATGGTATTTCTTTTCTAAATATGACCACTGAATGGGGTATTTCTATTTTCTTTGAGCTCCAGTTTGAATTTGCGAGATAATTTAAGGGGGGTATTTCGCTTTTTTAAGCTCCAGTTCAATTTCCAGATAACTCTGAATGGGGTTACTTATGTTCTTTTAAGCTCCAGTTGTCTAAATTTGCCAGCCAAGAGTTATCAGCCTCAAGATGTTATTGCGTTGGAGTAACTGTTGGTCCAGCTTTGTTCCTCTTTTCTCTCAAGCACTTGTTGCTACTTTGATAGCATTAAAATTAAAAGGGAATATTTTTTTTTTTACTAAAATACACGAATTCAGCTCCATATAAGTGAATTTGATCTCCAAAAGTGGTGAGAAGTTGGGAGATTGTAAATCAGTTGTTGTGGAGCATGTTAAATAGTAAAAGACCTGGTATGATGTGGAGCATATGCATGTTAAACAGATCAACATCCAGGTATGACTACTAGGATTCTTGTTTTTACATTGACCTATTCTAGTCATTTTTGCATGTTTGAAAGTATTTGAATATCTGTTTTGGATTAACATTACAAGTTCTTGTTCTTATATTGTCTCAATTACACTTTTGAGAGTCACTCAGTACTGTCTAATGTGCTTTTTTCTACAATGTGTAGTAATTAATTAATATATGTGCACCTTGCAAGGTGAGTGTTCTATTAGAGCGGTGATAGAGTTTGAACTATGAGTCAGAAGTGAATGTTGTCAGAATAATTGTTTCCTCTCACATGTATGAAATGAAATGCAGTTACTGAATGTAAGTGGTATATTCAATAACTGCATTCTAAAAAGTATAGGTACCAAGAGCATCATGCGATTAAATTGAATAATTAGACACCAATTTTTCACATGAAACAGCAACAAACCTCTATTATTTACGACATCGACTCCAACAAATGGATCTGGACTCTTCAATGCCAAGATGCTATTGATTGCGATAGCTTCGCAGTCCTAATGACAGTCTCCTCACCAATCTTCACTCTTAATATTGTTGGTCATTTCTGTTACTATGTATAAATATTGGTAATTTAGGTTGTACATACCCAATGTTACATCTTCTTGATACCTAAATATCTTCACCTAGCTAGAGCTGATGTTATATGCCAAGGGCTTTATATTTACTATTTTTCTTTATATCGTTGACATTCACAGTTTTGCAAGGATCATTTAACATTCATCACGAATGTATTCAACACTATGTAAAAATATAAATATGTGTCTTTTAGATGACCATTTATAAATTGAAAAGGAAAAGAAATCTCTCCTGATCATTTTTGTATAAAAAAAATAAAAATTGTTAAAAGGGATAATGCACAAGTACCCCTTAACCTATGCCCGAAATCCCAGAGACACACTTATTCTATACTAAGGTCCTATTACCCCCTGAACTTATTTTATAAATAATTTTCTACCCCTTCTCGTCCTACGTGGCACTATCTTGTGTGCCGAGCGTGTGTTGATATTTTTTTCAAACTAGTGTTACGTAGGCCGAGAAAGGGTAGAAAGTTATTTGTAAAATAAGTTCAGGGGGTAATAGGACCTTACAATAGTATAAATGTGTCTCTGAGATTTCAGAAATAGGTTGAGGGGGTACTTATACATTTTCCCTTGTTAAAAACTATAATTGTCCATATAATATCCACGAATCACCTATACCGAAAGTTCAGGTACGAACTATATCTTGTCTGCATGTCAAAGTGGTCACTCTTCTCTATTTAGTATATTCCCCCCGGGGGCCGACCCATGCACCTTATCACAAGGGTTGCCAGCCAACACTGCTTCGTCAGAAATTTTAAATATATATGATAAACAATTTGTATATATAATATACTGTGACAGAATGTAGCATAAATTTCTATATGGTTCGCTCATTCAGAGGTTGATTATGTAACACTCTCCTATAGTTTGAACCTAAGTGGCAGAAAGCTTGTTTGCCCTTTTTTTTAAAACAAAATTGTAAGCTATTTTTTTTAAGGTGGCAGCAAACTTTTGCACTTCTTTTTAAAAAAATTGTAAGCTATTATCAATTGAAAATTAAAGTGCTTATAATAGGGAAAGTAACAAAGTTGTTTATGGAGTAATAGCTACAAAAAAAATTGAAAAATATTTTAAAGAAAAATACATTATTTGCTTGGTTGGATAGTAATTTCTTCTAGCTCAAAAGTATTTCTAAATATATTGGTACAAATACAAGTTTTTCTCACCAAAATAAATTTTTTGTAAAAACGTTTTTGTAAAAATAATACTTTTTAAAATAAGTTTAATTAATTTTTGTCCAAATAGGTTATTAATCACGCTAAATCAAAAACTCTAACGTTCAAAAATTGCTTATTCTTCCTTCTAGTTTGTTTATATGTTCTCTTTTTAAATGATAACACCGCTTATAATAAAATTCTACATACTCATAAATCCCACGGTATTCACCGCCATGGGTAATCATTGCTTTATCAATCGTCATCAATACTATTGACCATTTTGTAATTATCACCACCAACTACTATGACATTCACTAATAACTATTGATAATTATCCTCCATTAGTCAATATTATATATCACTAAGTGTCATCAATATTCACCAATTTTCTCAGAAATGTTTCAAAGAATCAAATTGTTGATATATGTTTCAGAGTTTTGGCTTCCTCCTTTTAAATGGTCTTTGAATACAGTTCACGGATGTTGAGTACAAGGTGAAGATTAGCTAAGATTCCTCCAACAATCCTATCAAGAGAGTTGTATCAAAGGTAGCTTCTCAATTTAAGCATGACTATTACAAGCAGATACTCAAGGATATAACATGAATGGTGAAATTCTTGCATTTCTTCTCCCTCATTCAAGATAGTATGTAAATTAATTAATATATTACTGAATCTAATGTGTTAAACATAAATTAAAGTCACAAGAAAAAGTTTAGGTAACTATTTGCTTTAAAGTCGAAAATGAATTTGATACAATTCACCAGAATCTAATAAATGACAAATCAGAAAATCATATCTATTTTGATTCTGTAAAATGCAAGTTTCATTTTTAAATGAAGCTAGCTGATACAAGTCTTATTAGTTTAATAGTTTAGCAAAGAACTACTGCAATATCAAGAACGAACATACTTTCTATATCTCAATTAATACGATTTATTTTTATTTTTAGCCCGTCTAAATTAAAAATAACATATATAATAAAAAATTAATTTTAAAATAGCTATTCTATCCTTAATGAAATACTAATGAGAATTTTATTAAATATACACTATAATAAACTTAATTATGCATCATAACTATCCATTTATATATATATATATATATATATGAAGGAATATTTAGACACGGATGAAACCTGAGTGGATAGTAATTTGATGATGTTCCATACATGAATTATCATTATTGTTTCCCATTTATATTTAGACGCGGATGAAACCTGAGTGGATGGTAATTTAATGGTTTTCCAGACATGAACTATTATTATTGTTTCCAATTTATCAACGTACTCTCTTATCTGATAATGATAATGATAATGATAATAATAACAATAATAATAATAATATAATAATAATAATAATAATAATAATAATAATAATAATAACAACAATAATAATAATAGGTCAACTTAGAATACTAAGTGGATAACATTTTATTTTATTATATAGTTTAAACTTTCAACTTCTATGGTCATATTTTAGAGAGAATTTCTAATCAATTAGTATAATGTTGCTAAAGAAATTGAACTTTGATCACAATAGCTACTAAGATTTAATTAGTTTGTTACTTGTTGTTTTCAATTACTTCAATTGACCCTATTTCTAGAAACATGTCTAGATAAAACTCAATCCAAATCAGTAAATGACAGGAAACTAATAGAAAATATATATCCTAAATGTAAAACACCCTAGATGGGATAAGGAAAAAAAAGACATTAAATGTTAAAAGCGACAACAAAAGTTAGGTTTTTCAATCTCGATTTCCATTTTTGTTGATAAAGTCTCTATACAAATATATAGGTCGTGTTTAAGTATTTTCTTTAATCTCGATAGAATACATGTCATACAACTATTCAAAGTATTATTAACTTAAACAATATAAAATATGAGATAAGAGTGATAATCCATTATTGTCGATACATTAACATTAAGATGATAATCTTTAGGTATACTATCATAGTATTCTGAACCACAAAATTGACAATTTTATTTTTTAATTTCTTTGATATTGTACATAATATTCTTGAAAAATAGTTAGTGTAGTGATTGAACTGTATTTATTTCAACTTTAAATAGATCGGCGATCATAATGATCCTTGAGTAACTCCATCCACCTTCGTTGTCTCAGATTCAGGTACTTGAATATGATGGTCAGTAAATACCTCACACTAGAAACCATAAAGGTAATGTCGCCAGATCATCAGGGAAAACACTACTGCTACCAACTCCAAATCATGTGTCGGGTAGTTAATCTCATGCACCTTCAATTGTGGTCAATACAAAAGTTATAACATTCTTATCCTGCATCAACACATCACCCAAACCCAAATTTGAAGCATCATTGTAAACAATGAAATCTTTACCTTCCACAAGTACTGCCATAATCTGTGTTGTGCATCGAACAATCTTGAGCTTTTGAAAGATTTCTTAAAATTTGTTAATTTATTTGAAGGGTACCTCATTTAGGTTCAGTCTCATCAAATGTGGGGCGATGGAAGTAAAATATCTCACAAACTGGCGCTAATAGCGGGCAAGCCCCCATAAAACTCCTAATTTCAGTCATAGAGCAAGGTACGACCCAATTCTTAACTAGTTAGATATTTTAGGGATCTACCATTACACTTTTCTTTGAAACCCCATTCCCGCAAAAAGACACTGAAGTCAACCAGAACTCACACTTGGAAAATTTGACATATAACATCTGTCTCCCATGGACACCTAAAACCATATGAACATGGTTGGCGTGCTCTTCCTTACTCTTTGAATAAACCAAGATCTCATCAATAAAGACAATACTAAAAGAATCTAGGACTAGTTTGAACACACCATTCATCAAACTCATAAAAGCTGCAGGTGCATTAGTCAACCCAAATGACATCACTTAAAACTATTAATACCCATAGCGGGTCCTGAATGCCATTTTTTTGTACATTTTGAGGCCTAATCTTTATCTGAGATAACCAGACCTTAGATCAATTTTAGAAAAAACTGATGCACGCTGCACCTTGTCAAAGAGATCATCTATCAAGGGCAACGTATACTTATTTTGAAAGATGACCTTATTCAATTGTCGATAGTCTATGCACATCCTCATGCTACCATCCTTCTTCTTAACAAACAATACAGGAGAACCCGATGATAAAGCACTATAATGGATGAATTCTTTATTAAGAAGATCTTGGATTCGATTCTTAGGCTCTATCAAATCTCCTGGAGGCATGAAATAAGGAGGAACGATGATGGGGCGAGTAACAAACTTTGTCACGACCCTGACTGCAACGCTTCACACCCAGACTAACCACAGAATGAAAACCACCACTACAAACCAATTAACCAACTTAACGAAAACTAATGCATTTAACAATACGGAAGCATATATAAATGAAGAATAAAAATGGAGCTCACATAAAGTCCAAAAAGTTAATAAAACAACTAACATAACTATTGCAGAAAGTCACCTATAGAACCTAAAAGTTATTGTACCAACCTCAAAAGTTCAAAAAGTCTAAGAAAAGATTGGTACAACCTCAAAACTAACATACGAAAAATATGTAAATGCTAGACTGAGTCCGAAGAGAATGAACTAAAAAATAGAGGATCTATGGCAGCTTGAATATAATGACCCTAAAATGAGTAGGAAAAACTAGAGCCTCATGTGGTTTGTTTGATGTTGGTAACTTGATTAAAATGATGAGAAATGTTTTCTGATGTTTACTTTAAAGATTTTTAGGGTCGAACGTCAAGGAACAATTATAACGTCTAGAAACTAGTCATTTGAGAGTGTGTCCTAGTGTCTTGTCGTTGAAGTTTGGATTGTAGTTTGTAGGTTAAAATAAAGGTAAATGGTTCTCATACTTATAACATCATGTTTAGGGGTTAAACGTTTGGGTACTACTCCCCAAGGACTAGCCTAAGGGTCCTTGAGGAGGACCTTAAGTTCAAACCCCAAGCTGCGAAAATATGGTGACTTGCGAAAGCAAACCACGACCAGTAGATTGATATACGACTTGTGGAATTGATCCTTAGGTCAAGAGTTAGTATAGGGAGACTTGGATCCCATTTTAGGTTCCTCAGTCCCAAACCACGGATTGACAGCACACGTCGTCAACCAATCCACGATCCTTGTGTGAGAACTATTTTGCTGGTGCAAGTTACGACCAAGAGAGCGGTGAATTGATAAATTCACCCCAACCTTCTATAAATGTATTGACGGTTATGTAATGTTTATTACCATATTTTAAGAGTATAAAAGTATTTAAACCTATTTTATACTTTATTATTTTCAAAACCCCAAAGTTAGAAACCTCTCTTCTCCAAAACCATCTCTCAAGGAAAACTCTATTAGAGGTGAAGAACTCAAGGTTTCAAGGTCAATCTCTACATGATTTCAAGTTATTTTCGTGGTAATCTTCAATAATAAGTTATGGTGATCCTTTATATAGGATTAGCTTCACCCTAGAGTCAATTTAAAAATAGTTTTCAGGTTTCTAATGTTTATGAAATCCCTAGATTTTACTCAATCTCATGGGTTCTTGTATCAAACATTTTTCAAATGATAAATTATGATTATATTGATGTTTAGTTTATGATTTATGATGAAAACTCCATGAACCCATGAATTCTCTCAATTTCTCAAATTTGACCTTATGAGGTGGGTTTGTACATTATGAATTGTTATACCTCAAAAATCCATTGACCTAGGCTAGAGCCTCACCTAATGAATAATGATTAAAATTGTGTTTCCAGACCTAAACTAATGTTATTAACTTGATTAGAAAGTACTTGAGCCTAAATGTCAAGAAACGACCTTGACGTCTGGAAACTAGTGAAATTGAACTAGTAGATGTCCTTAGGTCTTTTGAAGGTTTGGGAGTGTCGTACGAAGGGTAAAACTTGTAAAAATATTTTAAATAGGTAAAATAATATTTATAGGATCAATACATCCAGTTGCGACCCCCAAGGACCACCCTAGGGATCCTTGAGGAGGACCCAAATACTTGGCAAGTAAGCTGCCCAAGGAAGCAAGCTTTGTACATAGAGAGAGCACGTTGTGGACTAGCTCCACCAATGGACAAACTGTGGGTCCGCATAATGAACGTTGTCGCAGAATCCTCTGTCTCAAAAATTAATTTCCCTAAACCTGTGGGAACAGCTCCGTAACGCATACTTGTTTCGCGATGAAAATTCTGAAAATTAAAGTCAATTTTGACTTGGTTAAAAATTTAAACTAAGTAAGGGGTGTTTTGGGTATTTTAGGGTATGTATATGTATTGATTTTAAGTCAGTCATACCACAGTTTAATCCATCCAAATCAAATCCCCAAATTTAAAACCCAATTGCTCTCACCTCTCTCTAAATTCTCCCTCTACACAAACCTCCATTGAAGGACATTGAAGCTTCAAGAAGAAGATCAATTCTCCAAGTTTTCAACTCAATTTCGCGGTTAAATCTTCATTAAGATATGGTTTATTTCACTCTTGGAATTCCTTTCCCCAAGAGGTCCCTCCAAAGATGTTTTCAAAAATCCCCCAAATCTAGGGTTTTTCTCTACACACGGGTCTTCTTTGAAAAACAAAATTATGAATCATTTATGATGAATTATGATTAAGTGGGTTGTTTAGATTCATAATGATGGATAACTATAATTGTTCATGTGTAATTCCCTTGGACCCATGTTCTTCCCCAATTTCATAAATCTTGTATTTGATATGGTGAATTGGTTGAAGATGATGAACATATCAATTGTTTATATTGATGTTAGTTATAATATTACTTGATGAATTACCTTGTTTTATGTATTGGTTATGTATTCTTGGTTGATTTAAGTATGAAGTCCCATGAAGGGCAAAAAGGTATGAATACTGTTTCTTCCTTGAACTCAATTATGAAAGATAAATTACTTTGATGGTAATGATGTTATAGCTAATGTGTTGTTGTAATGTTGATGAAAAGATCCCCTCACACTTAATTTTATACACTTGAATTAGCTATGAAGTATGTATGTATGTGATGGTATGATTGTTATATGATTGAAAGATAGTTCTCATTATTATATTGAATTTTTAAAGTTAAAGGTTTACTCACTTTGTAGTGTTTCTAAAGTGAAAGGATTGTTCTCACTAATGATCACCTATGAGCTATTATGATAAGATGTTTACATAAGGGACTAGTAAATGCTAATGTGAACTTGTGTGATGACTAAAGAGGATTACTTAAGGGAATAGATTCTTAGCACCAAAATGGTATGGAAATGAGATTGAGGTATCACATTTAGTAAGTTCGGCTCACCATATGGGTTTCCTAACGTTTAGCAAGTCCGGAGTCCCAATATATGTGTTGTATCATGAGATGAAAACCCCCATATCTAGTAATTTAGGTTTCTAGTAACAATCTCCTTGACCCTTAACTAAGTGCCCACATATGACGCTAGCTTAGTGGATCCACCTAAATAACTATGTATGAATGGTTACACCTAAGGCAAATGTTAGCCCTCACTTTTCGGTGTGGGAGTAAAACACTGGATTCCATGTAGCTCACATGTTCTAATGTCAGTTATTGAAACCTCTTTTCCTAATGTACAAGTAAATGAATAAAGGAAATGTATGGACTCTCACTAGGGATTTTCTTGAGGGATTTCTACATAGTGTAAGAGAGGGAATGAGACATCTCTTGCACATTGCACTTGTGGGATCATAACGGATGGTTCTAGTAGTGTTATTTTGTGATTATTTTTAATATAACTCATGTATGTTAAGCTATGTATGATCTTTATGAATATATCAAGTTATGATGTTATATGAGATTATGATTTATATATGATGTAGGTTGCTTAATGTGATACTTAGCATTGGATAGGTTATGGGATTCTCTTCTTTGCTTTGCACAAGTATTTCTTGGGCTGTCTATATGTTCGGATGATACCATGTTGGGTTGGCTTATGATGTTTATTCTATGTGCGTATTGGGTTTACTTGGCAAAAAACATGTTTTTACTAAAATGTCCTTTTAATACATGCATTGACGATTTTTTTGCATAGAAGTCATACTTTGTATGTGTGATGTACTAACCCATATTTTTTTGTCTGTTCCATAAACAATGTAGGTTCGGGATGTTGAGGAATCAAGGTTAATTTTCAAGGATACTTGGATTTGTTTCTCCAAGTTGGTGAGTCTTCAAGTCCGAGGGAAAGACCCTTATGTTTTAGCTTTTTAATTCTTTGATTATGTTGGAAGACATTTTTGTATTTCCTATTTCTAGACTCCTTGTTGATGTATGGGTTAAGTTTGAAGTTTGTATACTTCTATGTTTATATGGTATAATGTGAAGAATTTAGTTTCTATTTTCATATGTGAAGCGAACTTGAACTTCCAAAGTAAAAGTTTTAGTTTTTCCGCATTTTTATTTTATGATACGTTCTATGACGAAGGCTAAGGTCTTGTCTATGTCCTATTCGAGGACGAGGACACCGGTTACGACTAGGGGGTGCTCCCCGATCGTGACAAAATTGGTATCAAAGCATAAGGTTGAAAATAATGTAGGGTTGATGTCACAAAATATCATGTCGAGAAGTGTCTTGTTCATGAGTGTGAAGCGCACCACACTTATGAATGAGAGGCTATGACATGCTTAGGAACTTTCACTCTCTTGTTATTCATTAGTCGTGCCTAAGAGTCTTTACTCTATCTAGTCCTTTCTTCTAATCCTTCTCTTGTGCTTATAGGCAATGAATACAAGAAGGAACAATGCTAGAAGGGCCAATGAGGAGAATGCGAATGAGGTGGTTCCCCCTCAAGATCCTCAAAACACTCATGTTCCTATTGAAGAAGGGGCTATGTCTAATGTTGAGATAAGGGCGAATATTCGTAGCTTGACTCAAGTGTTAGCTACTCAAGTTTCTAGGGATACTAAGGTGCAAGTGAACCCCAATCGCGGTGCCACTTTTTCTTTTGTAACTCCTTTAGTGGCTATGAAAATTGATATGCTTCCCGACGTATTGAATGAACCTTTTTTGGTTTCTACCCCGATGGGTGATTCTGTTGTTGCTAGAATAGTATATAGGGGTTTTCCCATTTCTTTACCCAATAGAGTCACATTGGTTGATTTGGTAGAACTTGATATGTTGCAATTTGATGTCATATTGGGGATAAATTGGTTACATGATTGTTTTGATTCACTTGATTGTAGAACAAGGATAGTTAAATTCTAATTTCCTAATGAACCTATTTTATAATGAAAGGGGGGGGGGGGATCAATCCCTAGAGGTCAAATTATCATGTCTAAAAGCTTGTAAGTTTATTGCAGAGGGTGGTCTCTGTCATATTATGAGAGTCAAGGATCTTGAGTCCGAGATTTCTCCTTTAGAATCCGTCCCCGAAATAAAGGAATTTCCAGAAGTCTTTCCCAATGAATTGCTCGGGATTCCTCCCAAAGGGGAAATAGATTTTGGTATATATTTATTGCCGGATACTCAACACATATCAATTCCTCCTTATCGAATGACCCCGACTAAGTTGAAGGAATCAAAGGCTTAACTCAAGGATTTGCTACATAAGTATTTTATTCAACCAATCATATCTCCATGGGGTGCTCCGATACTATTTGTGAAGAAGAAAGATGGGTCTTTAAGAATGTGTATTGATTACAGCCAATTGATAAAGGTCAGTATAAAGAATAAGTAACCACTCCCTAGATTGATGATTTGTTTGACCAACTGGGCGAGTTACTTTTTCAAGATTGATTTGAGGTTGTGGTATCACCAACTTAGACTTAGAGGAGTTGACATTCCTAAAATGACATTCCGAACAAGATATGGTCATTATTAGTTCCTAGTTATGTCCTTTTCTCTAAAAAATGCCCCGACAACTTTCATGGACCTTATGAATGTGGTACTCCGCAATTATCTTGGTTCATTTGTGATTGTATTTATTTATGATATCTTGGTATATTCCAAGAGTGAGGATGAGCACACAGGTAATTTGAGGATACTATTGCAAGTCCTCAAGAAGCATGAACTCTTTGCTGAATATAGTAAGTGCGAATTTTTGTTAAGATCAATGGCTTTTCTTGGTCACATTTTATCTAGTGCGGGTATTGAGGTTGATCCGAAGAGGACGAAGGCGGTTAAGAAATGGCCTAGACCTCTAACTCCCACTTGATATTTGAAGTTTATTTGATTTATCTAAGTATTAAGGAGGTTTGTTGATGGATTTGCTTCTATCGCTTATCCATTGACTACCTTAACCCCAAAATAGGTTAAGTTTGAATGGACAGAAGCTTGTGAGAAAGGCTTCCAAGAGTTGAAAGATAAGATTACCTCCGCTCCTGTGTTGACTTTAGCAGAGGGTACAAAAAAGGGTTTGTTGTGTATCGTGACGCTTCTCGAATAGGTTTGGGTTGTTTCCTTATGCAACATGGTAAGGTTATAGCATATGCCTCTAGACAACTCAAGGTACATGAGAACAACTATCCGACCCATGATCTTGAATTAGCGGCCGTAGTTTTTGCTTTGAAAATATAGAGACACTATCTATATGGAGTGCATGTAGATGTGTTCACTGATCATAAGAGTCTCCAATATGTGTTCACCTAAAAAGTGTTAAACTGCTGACAAAGAATGTGATTAGAGCTTTTGAAAGATTATGATATGAATATCCTTTACCACCCGGGGAAAGCTAATGTGGTTGCGGATGCTTTGAGTCGGATGTCTATGGGTAGTGTTGCCCATGTTGAATATGGTAAGAAAAAGTTAGTAAAAGATATGCATAGATTGGCCTGGTTGGGTGTTTGACTTGAAGATTCTCCAAAAGAGGGTTTCATGGTTCACCATAACTCCGAATCGTCTTTAGTGGTTGACGTGAAATCTAAACAACATCTTGATCCTCTATTGATAGAGTTGAATGAATCTGTTCTTAGTTAATGTAATTATTCCTTCTCCCAAGGAGGGTATGGGGTACTTAGGTACCAAGGTAGATTGTGCATGCCGGATGTGGATGACTTAAGAAGACAAATTTTGGAAGAGACTCATTGTTCCTGATATTCCATTCATCCGGGTGTCACCAAAATGTATCTTGATCTACAAGAGATCTATTCGTGGAATGGTTTGAATAAGGAAATAGCTGAATTCATGACCAAATGTACAAATTTTCAACAAGTCAAGGCCGAACATCAAAGACCGGGAGGGTTGACTCAAGATATAGCTATCCCCACTTGGAAATGGGAAGATGTCAATATGGATTTAGTTGTGGGTTTTCCTCGTATGCGAAGGCAATATGATTCGATTTGGGTTATTATTGATTGATTGACCAAATCAACCCATTTTATCCCCGTCAAAGCTTCTTATTCGGTGGAGGAATATGCTAAATTGTATATTAAGAAGATTGTGAGAATGCATGGAGTTCCTTTGTCTATCATTTAGGATAGGGGTACCCAATTTACTTCTCATTTTTTGAAAGGTTTCCAAATTTGACTTGGATACCAAGGTGAAATTTAGTACCGCATTTCATCCACAAGCGGATGGTTTGGTGGAACGAATCATCCAAACCTTGGAATATATGTTGAGGGAATATTTCATTCAATTCAAGGGTAATTGGGATGACCATCTACCATTGATTCAATTTGCCTACAATAATAGTTATCACTCAAGTATCGCCATGACACCCTTTTAGGCCCTTTATGGGAGGAGATTTAGATCTTCGATTCGGTGGTTTGAGGTAGGCGAGTTTGCTCTAATAGGACCCAAAGCAATTTATGAGTTTGTGAAGAAAGTCCGACTCATAAGGAATAGATTAAAGACAACCCAAAGTCAGCAAAAATCTTATGCCGATAATAGAAAGAGGGACCTTGAGTTTATGGTAGGTGACTTGGTCAATTTGAAGATATCATCCATGAAAGGGGTGATGAGGTTTGGGAAAAAGGGGAAACTTGGTCCCTGGTATGTGGCGCCATATGAGATTTTGAAACGCATCGGGAGTGTTGCCTATAATTTGAAATTACCTATTGAGTTGGCTTTGGTGCATTCGGTGTTCCATGTATCAATGCTCAAAATGTACATAGGCGATACAGTGTCTATCCTTCCTCTAGAAGGTTTTGAAGTTGATGCTAACCTTTCCTATGAAGAGGTCATGGTTGATATTTTAGATCGGAAAGTTAAGAAGTTGAGGAATAAGGAAGTAGCTTCCGTAAAGCTTCTTTAGAAGAATCATCTTGTAGAAAGCGCTACTTGGGAGGCCGAGGACGATATGAGGTCCCGATATCCTCATATTTTTCCTTCATCTTCTAGTCAAGGTTAAGGTTAGTAATTCTTCCTTGTTTTGGGTTATGAATGGGTGACAAGTGTATATGAATTTCCATGATTTCCCTTAATTATGCATGTTCTTGTGAAAAATTCATGTTTCATATGTGTCTTGAATTATATGTTCTTCATACTTGATTGCACTTGATTATATGGTTGGTATAATTGATCTTATGTGATACTTATTGTTATGAAATTGCTCAAGTGTGAAGTGATAAAATGATGATTGGATCCTTGTTGAATATGTTGAGCTATATGAGACCTCCTTGCATAATGTGAAATCATGAAATGCCTGCATAATTAGTAGTTGATATAGTTTCTACCGCATAATGATAAATTGTTGTATTTTTGAATTGAGTGAATGTTTCCTCCTTTGTGATTGAATTATTGTTATATACATGTCTTGGTTGGGCTTCTAGTCTTAAGTCATAAATTCCAAAAAAAAAAAAAAAAAAGATGTTTAAAGTGTCATTCGAGGACGAATGTTTCCCGGTGGGATATTGTTATACCTCAGAAATTCAATGACCTAGACTAGAGCCTCACCTAATGAATAATTATTAAAATGGTGTTTTCACACCTTAACTAATGTAATTAACTCTATTAGGAAGTATTAGAGCCTAAATGTCAAGAAACGGCCATGACATCCGAAAACTAGTGAAATTGAACTAGTAGATGTCCTTAGGTCTTGTGAAGGTTTAAGAGTGTCATATGAAGGGTAAAACTTGTAAGAATAATTTGAATAGGTAAAATAATGTTTATACGATCAAAACGTCCAGTTGCGACCCCCGAAGGACCAACATAGGGGTCCTTGAAAAGGATTCAAACACTTGGCCATCAAGCTTTGTGAATAGAGGGAGCATGTCCGCATCACGGACTAGGTCAACCAATGGACAAATGGTGGGTACGCATCGCTTACGTATTCGCAGACTCCTCTGTCCCAAAAATTAATTTCCAGAAACTTTTGGGAACAGCTCCGCGACACGGACATGTTCTGCGACAGAAATTCAAAAAATTAAAGTCAAGTTTGACTTGGTTAAAACGTCCAAAAAAGTGAGGGGTGTTTTGGGTATTTTAGGGGATGGGTATATATTTATTTTAAGTCAGTTTTACCCCACTTTAACCCATACAACTCAAATCCCCAAATTAAACCCAATTGCTCTCACGACTCTCTAAATTCTCTCTCTACCCAAACCTCCATTGCAGGACATTGAAGCTTCAAGAAGAAGATCAATTTTCCAAGTTTTAAACTCAATTTTGCGTCTAAATCTTCATTAAGGTATTGTTTCTTTCACTCTTGGGATTCCTTTCCCCAAGAATTCCCTCCAAAGATATTTTCAAAAATCCCCCAAATCTAGGGTTTTTCTCTACACATGGGTCTTCTTTGAAAAAAACATTATGAATCAATTATGATAACTTAGGGTTGTTTAGGTGCATAATGATAGATAATTGTTGTTGTTCACTTGAAATTCGCTTGGACCCATGTTGTTCCCCAATTTCATAAATCTTGGATTTGTTCTGGTGAATTGGTTGAAGTGATGAATATATCAATTGTTTATATTGATGTTATTTATGATATTAGTTGATGAATTACCTTGTTTTATGTATTGGTTATGCATTCTTGGGTGATTGAAGTACGAAGTCCCTTGAAGGGAAAAAAGGTATGAATATTGGTTCTTCCTTGAACTCAATTATAAAAGATAAATTACTTTGATCGAAATGATGTTATAGATAATGTGTTGTTGTGGTGTTGATGAAAATATCCCCTCACCCTTAACCCTATACACTTGAATTCTCTATGAAGTATGCATGTATGTTATGGTATGATTGCTATATGATTGAAAGGTAGTTCTCATGATTATAATGAATTGTTAAAGGGAAAGGTTTACTCACTTGCTAGTGTTCAAGAATTGTTCTTACTTATGATCACCTATGAGATATTATGGTATGTTTACAAAGGGGGTTTGTTCTCACTTATGATCACCTATGAGATATTATGGTAAGATATTTACAATAGGGTCTAGTAAAGGCTAATGTGAACTTAGGTGATGACTAAAGAGGATTACTAAAGGGAATAGATGTTTAGCATCTAAAGGGAATGTAAATGAGATAGGGGTTTCACGTTTAGTAAGTCCGGCTCCCCACATGGGATTCGTTACGTATAGAAAGTCCAGATTCCCAATATATATGTTGTGTCATGAGATGGAAACCCCCACATTTAGGAAGTTAGGGTTTCTAGTAACAACCTCCTTGACCCTTAACTATTTGCCCACATAGTACTCTAGTTTAGTAGATCCACCTAGATAGATGTGTACGAAAGGTTACACCTTAGGCGAGTGTTAACCCTCTATTTTTGGTGTGGGAGTAGAACATTGGATTCCATGTAGCTCACATGGTCTAATGTCGGTTATTGCAACCTCTTTCCCTAATGTACAAGTAAATTAATTAAGGGAATGTATGGACTCTCACTAGGGCTTTTCTTGAGAGATTTCTACATAGTGTAAGGGAGGGTATGGTACTTCTCTTACACATTACACTTGTGAGATCCTAAGGGATGGTTTCAGTAATTTTCTTTTGTGATTATGTTGATTCTGAATCATGTATGTTAAGCTCTGTATGATTTTTTTTTTAATATAGCAAGTTATGATGAGATATATGATTATGAATGTATGTATGAAGTAGGTTGCTTAATGTGATACTAAGCGTTGAATAGGGTTATGAGATTCTACTCTTTGCATTGCACAAGTATTGCTTGGGTTGTCTACATGTTGGGATGATACCATGTTGGGTTTACTTATGATGCTTATTCTATGTGCATATTGGGTTTACTTGGCAAAAAGTATGTTTTGAATAAAATGTCCTTTTATACATGCATTGATAATTTTCATGCATATAAGCCATACTTAGTACGTGTGACGTACTAACCCATATTTTCTTCCCTTTTTCCCAAATAATGTAGGTTCGGGACGTTGAGGAATCAAGGTCACTTTTAAAGGATGCTTGGATTTTCTTCTCTAAGATAGTGAGTCCTTAAGTCTGAGGACAAGACCTTTATGCTCTTGATTTTTAGTTATTTGCTTTTTTTGGAAGACATTGTTGTATTTCCTATTTCTAGACACCTTATTGATGTAAGGTCTAAGTCCCAAGTTTCTATACTTTGATGTTTAGATGGTATGTTGTGACGAACTTAGTTTCTATTTTCATATATGAAGCGAAGTTGAACTTCCAAAGTAAAAGTTTTAATTTGTCCATATTTTAATTCTATGATACGTGCTATGACAAAGGATAAGGGCTTGTCTAAGTCCTCTTCGAGAACGAGGAAGCTGGTTACGACTAGAGGGTGCTCCCCGATCGTAAAATGAATGAATGATGATGGATTCTTGTGTAGATTGATTTAGATTGTTGATTTGTATAATTATCTAGGTCTAATTATGGTGAAGTGTTGGTGAATTGAGAATTGTGATTATAGCCTTGAAAGGGCAAGTTTGACCTAATTTCATATTAATGTAGAATTGATATAGAATTGTGATGTATTGATGTGTGATCTACTTATGGTGGAGGTGCTTATTTGATCATGTCTTGAAGTATACACATATATATATATATATATATATATATATGTGTGTGTGTGTGTGTGTGTGTGTGTGTGTGACTCCAATGATAGGTGATGATCTTATATGGAATGTGAATGTATTGTTATTGAAAGTATGCTCTCACTAACTACTCACCCTATTCTTGTATAAATAAATGAAAAGTTGAATGTGTATCTTGCAGTAGTAGGCTAGTGCATCCTCTTCTAAACTAATGAATGTGTCTTGACTGAATTGCTAAATGATCATGTTTTGGTAGACGTATAGTTGGTAGCCTTGTCTTGAATGAATGAATAAATGTTTTTGTTTGGTAGATCTAATGTTGGTAGACTCCCGATGAATAACTAATTTAGGTATTTTAGACTATGTCTTGAACCGGTAGACGTACAGTTTGTGGCCCTTCATGAGTAGTCTAAAACCCTATGTTATTGTATAAACTTGAAGCGATAGACCTAATGGTGGTGGCACCCTTCTTGTGTGAAATGATATACCTAGGAGCGGTATACCTAAAGGTTGTGGCCCTTCCCAAGTAAGATCAATGAGTTATCCTATATACCTTGAATCAGTACACCTAATGGTGGTGGCCCTTTATGTGTATTAGTCTTGGGTCGGTAAGCCTAACATTGGTGGACTCTCAAGCACACCAATATATTGTTATTGAAACTACTCTATGGGAATGTAGGCCAAGCATTGAGCAAATATGGTTAGATGGACGTTTTTCGAACATTAGACTGAATCTCAATCAACGTCCTTCATATCCCACAACTATGTTCCCATATAGGTCCTTGCTAGGGATTCACTAAAGCTAGATGAACCTGTCTCCCTTAGGCAAGGGGACCACTTGTCTACGATGTGGGGATAGAACATCGGATTTAATGTCTAGCTTGCATGGTCTATGTAGGTTAAAGGCTAATTCCCATCTTGTGGGATGTGCAATCTAGTTACTTGATACGTACTACAACGTGTAGGCAATAGTATGGGATGCTATCTACACATGGAATGAGCCGACTTTGAAGGTGCTTGAGTGAGTTCCCTAAGTCTTCATGACTAATGTTTGATAGTCCTCTAAATAAAGCTAATAAAGAATGTTGACTTATTGACGCAGTAATATAATGCATGTCTATTTTATATTGATGAAATGAGTTACTTAGCATGTTATCTTGTGGTTTTTGTCCATTGTATCCTTGAGGAACACTTAGGTGTGGCATGAAAAGGTTGTATGGGCTGCCACTTCATGTCTTACTTAAGTGGGTCTTAGGGTAACTTTGAATAGAGGCCTAAAATGATGAAATGATCTACTTAAATTGATAGGTTCATGTATTGCATGTTGGTACTAATTGCAGTATGTCTACTTAAGATAAAGGTAAAAAGGTAAAGGTAACGGCTTACATGAGATATTATGACTTGTATGTTTGTTGTCACTTATATTATGCTATTATTGGTCAATGTTCATGAAGTTTTACTAAAATGGCTTAAAAGCATGACTTTCAAGAAAATGTCCCTTTTAGAATGTTTTGTGCATGGTCATCATACTTAGTGCTTAATTTTACTAACACCATCTTCTTCATACTTTTACTATAATTGTGGGTTGAGGTTGCTAGGTGGACTCTATACTTGAAGTCTTGGATTTCTGTTCTCGAGACTTGGTAAGTCCTCATGGATTCTAGTACAATGATCTCTTCTTTATCTTTTGTGAAGTAATAGACTCTTAGTAGTTTTCTTTGGATTGTAAAGGGTCGTCTCTATGATGTTAATGTTATGTCTAGGATGGCTATGTCGAGACTTAGTATTCCGTCGTATTATAAATGAGTATTCGATTGTTGAATTTATTGAGAAAAGTTTGAATTCCACAATATTTTTATTGCCTATGTGATGAATGAATGCTAATAGGCTTGTACAAGACCCTTTTAGGGTCAAGTACTCCTTGTTACGATTTCGAGGTACTCTCAGGTCATGACGCTGAAAGAAGTGGCTCACCCTTGGATCTTGTATCGATCAGTTATCTCCTAGATGAGGTCTATTTGTAGCCTCATGAAGATGACATGTACTCAACAAAGAATGAGCAAGTGCAGTATCAGTACACAACTACAATGTACTGGTAGGATCACGTGACTATTCCAATAAGCGTAACATAGGTAATCAATCACAACACAGTAAACACACATATACATAATACATAGGTCAATTATCATTTCAACAGCAACATAAAGTTCCCAATATGAATGAAAATAGACATGAATGTATTTATCACAATGGTCCTCTCATGGAACCCACACCCAAACTTTTAATGTGTTGGAACGTGACACTAGATAAAATATATATGTCGGGACATGACACCCGATCTAATATATGTTTCAGAACGTGACACCCAATAAAATATACGAGTCAAAACATGACACCCTATCAAATATATGTATCAAAACGTGACAGCTGATCTAATTGACACAATGACAATAACAATCACACTCATATCGAGCGGTGCTAATAGTCATGAAATCAAGTAATGAATTCATGTCATGTAATTGTTCATATATATAGTCATTGTATTAGATTAAATTCACATTTCACTATTAACATACACATATGAATACAATGAAACAATTAAGCGGCATATATCACACACAATGGAAATCAAACCATCACCTACCTTGAAACCAAGTTTAAATCCTCCTAAGACACTTGAGTCTTCCCTTTCCAAATCTTTTCGCTTGTTCATGGTCTAAAAACAATAAATTAATGCAAGGATCAATAAACAATGCCTAACTACCCTAGACCAAACCCAAGATCTTAATGTTCAATTAGAGATTTTTCCACCATTAACCTCAGGTCAAAACCTTCCCCCAACTATAATTACATAAGAATCTAAGTTCTACTGATCAAAAATGGATTAGGGGAGTAATAATCATACCTTGAGTGCTAGAGGTTGTAGAAGGTTGTCAAGAACATTCCATATGTTACCTCTCAAGAACGAGGGTTTTTCAGGAAATACCATTTTTTGAGTTTTTTCCCGATTTAAGTCACGACTATCTCGCCCTTCAGAACTAACCCCGCCCTGTCAGTTTACAAGAAGACAGAAAGTCATAGTTTGTGTTCCAAACTCCCATTTCACAACACACCTTTAACCCTTGACGTTCAAAACCTACTTGTTCACCCTAAGATATGTTTTGGAAGTTCTACTTGCCCGAATTCGATTCCGTAAAGTTGTACGGGCTCCCTTATTTCTTGGCTATCCACTCATGTGATGAAATTCATAATTAATTCTCTTATTTATTTCCAGATTTCCCTAGAGATCACCTGACTCAGATTTCTCCCAAAATTGAACTAGACTAGGAATTTCCAACTAACTATTCAAAAGTTTTAAGGCCCGATTTCTTTTTCCATTGATTTTACTATAACGACGGGAATAGGTCGTTACAATACTACTCCCAATATATTCTCAGCTCATATTTTTAAAACCATAACTCTTTTTGTGGTTTGAGAATATTAAACAATATCTTTCTCTTAAAAGAGATGGTACCCACAACTACTCATGAAAACTCATTTGGAAATTGGTGTTTCCTCTCATCCTAAATGTACAATTTACTCTTTGGGAATACTTAGTTCCCATATATCATTTTTAAGAAAATGAACTTCACTCTCACTTTTACGAACTCAATGTTTAAGTCTTAAAACAAGTTCAAAACAATTATAAATGACTTTTTGAAATGACTCAATGAAATCTCAAGACATGACTCTTTACTCTACCTTGAATTTGAATTTATGGATTCAAGGTTGTGATTCATGTTGATGGATGAGTTTTAGGTGTTTAGAAGTCATTTAGAGTAGTTAGAATCGATAGGAAGTGTTAGCACATTTTTGAAAGACTCATACCGGCAAAACGACGAAAAACAGGCGGGGATAGGTGACCCTGGCGCATTGATGGCCTGGAGTGTCAGATCCTAAGTTCAGAGACCACATCTTGGCACACTTCTGGTGCACCACGCCATCCATGCAGGCGCATTAGTGGCGCACCGGGCTACCCTTCCATAGACTTGTCCAGCGAATTGTTCTTCTCGTTTCTATTCATAATTCGACTAAATTCGATTCTTTTTCTCAATTTATCTTTAGATTCAGATAGCCAATACATGTACACAGGAATCTACTAAAAATTATTCTTATAATCGATACAATTATCTCAAGAACTCCTCAATCCCGTCTTAATTCAACAACAAATGCAAATTCAAGAATACAAATCAAGAAAATCAAACCTTCAACTTTATACAATAATTTTTACGTAGGAATTAACAGTATTGACATGTGTGTGAACGAAACCAATGCTATGTAAACTCACATACCTCTTTAGGGATCAACCCTTGGCCAAACGACCTTTGACTACGCAAGAAATCTCCAAGAACGCCTTGACTTTTCTCGTTTTCTCCTCTTCTTGAGCTATTCTCCAATGTGCCTCTTCATCATTGATCTATCTGCCTTCTCAAAATCATAAACCACTATAAAATCACGTCTTTCTCCAATAATCAATTTTTCCATCGTCCATTCTTAAAATCATAAACAAACATGAGGTCCCATAATCGTTCCTCAAAATTTCAAAATGAACTAGAGTTGTTTAAAATATTGTGTTTCAGTAAATTTAAGGTTTTAGTTGGCAAAATCGTAAGTACAAGGATTCAACTTACAAACAGAGTTAAGTACAAGGGTCTCCCAGCTCATTCTGCCTTTATTATATTTAAATCGTATAATTATTAGTATATTTAAAATTATTTTTCAGATGTAAAGTTGTGTGTGTTTTAATGAAAAAATGTATTTTCCCCTATAAATAGTACTTCATCCGTTTTAATATATTTAACCTATTTTAACTTGATACAAAATTTAAAAAAGTATATATATATGCTTTAATGTTGTGGTTTTAAATATATTAGGAGGTAAGTCAAAATTTCAAATTGACAGAAAAGAATGAAACATTTTTTAACATTGCAATACAAACTTAAAAAATGGTAAATGATACTTTGCTGCTTTTGCTCTTCTCGGAATGCACAAATGAGCTTCAAATCTAGGTTGATCTTGATTAATTAAGTAAAGCTTAAACCGCAAAATTATTTTGAGGTATGGCTTTTTTATTTGAGTTTACAGTAATTGAATAAATTTTAATTAACTTCCCATTGTAGAACTAGAAAATAAGGCAGTTTTTAATTTGTGACATACATAAATTATATTTAGTTTAATTAATTTTTCATATTTTTCCTCTTTTGGTTATTTGGTTCAAATGTTTTACCTTACATAAAGAATTAATTTTAAAAGATTGGAATTATTATTAACCTAGCTGAATGTTCTCATTGCTTGTTGTTATTTGAGAGTATTATTGACCTAGCTTTATACAAATGAAAATTATGGCTTCGCTAACATAAAAAGGTTAATCCATAACAAAAACACATCCGGAGGGAGACTAAACGAGTTGATGACTTACTAGCAGAATACGAGTGGAAATCAAACAGATCCAAATATGACTATAAATCAACTCTATGTTTTTGAAGCGTTTGATTCTTTTGTATCTAACATCCTCGAAAGAGATGCTACTGGAACTGCATCCCTTAGATCAGTTTCTTTTCATTACGAAATGGTAGATCAACTAGACAAAAAAATATTATTATTATGAAATTTTTAATATCTCTCATTTTTAGTAAGTGAAACTATGCAGAGTTGATTAAAACAATACTACTTGTGAGTTTTATAATTCCTTTCATGAAATGACTTGATTCCAATTGGTATCTTGTCATCCATATTGGTATCAATTTTCTTCCCTCTTCTGTTCGCAGATAGTCAACACGCATTTCAATTGTGTAAGCCCGTAACTCCCCTAAATGAGCCCGCTGAGGGGTCTGCAGCAAGAGGCCGCGATTAAGGCAAGGGTAGAGGAAGAGGAAGGGGTAGAGGCTGAGAAAGTGTAGCACACTCTAGGGGTGGATCTCTAGTTGAGAATGTTCCAAGAGAAGAGGTCCACCCTACACACCATGAAGAGTTAAAAGAGAATGTGGAAATTTGGGATAAGGAGGAGGTTGAACTAGAGAGGGATGCACATGCAAAGGATACATTATTCCTCCCTTAGACACAATGTTAGATCTTAAGATTATGACTTTCTAAAGGGAATGGTCTTGGTTCTGGACTCTTTTCCATAATGCAAGCGTCTCAACCCCATGTTAATTTTGTTCTTAAGGTGGGTGGAGCTATAGATACTAATGCCTTTTTCCGTCCCCTAATTTGTCATGTTATGAATGGTAATGATCATGAGATGCTAAGTTCCTGAAGCTGAAGCCACTTGTATTCCATGGTTCTGAGAGTGATGACGCTTATGAGTTTATTTTGGATTGTTATAAAAGGCTTCATAATCTAGATATTGTAAAACAACCTGCAGTAGATTTTGTGACCTTCCAGCTTCAGGGTGAGGCTAAGTAGTGGTGGAGGGCCTATGCGGAATGCAGATCATCAGCCTTGCCCCATTCACATGGACACATTCTCATGCTTTATTCCTGCAAATGTATGTGGCTCGAACTGTGCGAGATTGCAAGAAGGATGAGTTCATGGCCTTGCATTAGGGTGGTATAACTGTGGCTGCATATGAGGCTAAGTTTCATGCCTTGTCTACATATGCTACACAATTGGTAAATACCGAGGAGGAGAGGATTTGTCTTATTTCAAGGGATGGAACTCCAAGCTATAGGCATTGCATGTTCGCATGACCTCTACGACCTATATTCCGACCAATGTGATCCCCATTACTGATGGAAAAATATGTTTGGAAACATAACTATTTTATCGCAGAATTAGACCAGCTATTAACATCGGCTTATATGTCAGTCGCGTCGTGTCTGTCGCTAAGTTGAAAACTATGAAACAAGTCTGTGGTAGTTCAAAATTTGAATTGGCACAATATCGTGAAGTGACCTCCCTTGATCAATTTTTCTCTAACCTTGATGTTGCGACTCAGTCATTAGTCAACAGAGGTGCAAGGCTTAAAGAAGTATAGAAAAAACAACAATATGCACCATTGCCAATTGAAGAACAAATTATAGTCATTTATGCAACTGTCAAAGGATTTTGTGATCGAATGGCGAAAAAAGGTTTAATGAGGTGACTGACTTTGTGATGAAAGTGGAAGGAGTTATATGTGATGGGCAGGCGAAGGCTTTGGCTAAGAAATACAAGAGCACATGTAACTTCTAGGGTTCCTACTTAAAATGTTCAGGTAGGCCGACACTTTCAACTCAAAAAATTTAGTAGGCCATGCCCGCTTCTACATGTAGTTACTTAGGATCTCCATAGAAGAATTTTGTTCATGATATCTACGGAGCCTCACCTTCGGCAGGAAGCAACTCGTCTTTTGATCGTAGTTGTTACAATTGTGGAGAACCTGCGGATATGAGGAGAGATTATCCCCATCCACTAACCCCGTGCAACAACAAACTAGAGCAATGGTACCTGCAGGCAACGATATTAATGGTAGAGAACGTCCAGAAGGCGGGCGAGGAGGGAATCAACGAGGTCATGGAGGCCAGGGAAATGGTAATACAGGTAGAGGAGCGGCGCAAGCAGGGAAAGAGGTTGCTCTTCAAGATAAGAGGGCTCAGTTTTTTGCCTTTCTAGGCAAGACCGAGGCGCAGACATTTGATGCAGTGATCATAGTTACTATTCTTGTTTGTGACCTAATGGATAATGTGTTGTTTGATCCTGGATGTACTTTCTCATACAAGTCAGTTCACTTTGCCTTGAGATTTCATGCGGTTTGTGCTGTACTTGATGCCCCCATCATTGTTTCTACCCTACTTGGAGAGTGTGTCAAAGTCACACATGTATATTGTGCTCGCCCTGTTATGTTTATGAGTATCCAAAGTTGGGCTGATTTGATTATTTTAGACATGACTGACTTTGATATAATCTTAGGCGTGACTTGGTTTTACCCCTATTATGTTGTGCTTAATAGTTATACTAAGTCTGTTACTCTAGAGTTCACGAGTAGTGAAAAGTTAGAGTGGGAAGGGGTGTACAAGCCTAAGCCAGTTAAGGTCATATATTTCGTTCGGGCCAAGAAAGTGGTGGACGCAATGCCCTAGCCCGGAATCAGAAATTTGACGAATTTGTCTTCAACTTAGACAACCAATCGAAAAGAAGAAAATTTGGCTGGGTACTTTTACCAATGTTGATGAAGCTTCTACAAGATACAAGTCTAAGAAGCTTGAGCTTGAAGAACTGATTGTAGCTAAAAAAACAAAAAAAGGATCAGATTTTTGAAAATTCTGACCAAAAAACTTGTTCGGGTGATGGATCTAAACAAAAGTAATCAATGCGTGTTACTGGAAACTCGAATCCATTAAAGAGAGTTGAGCAAAAAATCAAAGATGAAATTGAGAATGAAACGGATGAAAGAACAATTTTAAGGGGACCTGGTGAAAATTTCAAAGGGTGGCGAAGTAAAATTTTACATAAGTTAGGGTTTTCAGTTGTTGATAACTCTGTATATTTGGTTGATGAATTTAGTGCTACGGATGATCTTAGTATAGATAAGTAATTTTATATATGATCTATATTGTTTTGTTACAATAATTATTAAATTAATGATTTACTTTTTAATGAATGAGATTATTTTTTTTATAAAAACAATTAGTATGGTGATAGTGAAATAAAATTTTGTTACTCCATTATTATTTGTATTTATTTATCATTTTTATGTTTTGGTGATTAGAATTTCTTTGATTCTAAGATATTTTTGTTATCATATTCTAAATAGTATTTGGGAACCCTATTCCACAAGATTATCTACTTTATTTTTATTTTTTCATTTTCACTTGCAAAATATTGCTTTGAAATATCTTTATTGAAGTAATAAATTTACCAAAAAGATTGCTTCTCTACACTCTTCATAATTGAAATAGCCCCCGCCCACCGCCACCATTTTTTTTAAAAAAAATCTTCAATAATGAAATTCCAAAAAATAACATTAAAAAAGTTGTATCAAATTGTATTCTTTTGGTGTACGAAAGAAAAAGGATGATAAATTTGTGGTGAAACCAGACACCCCAATCTACAAAAAGATGATTTGGTTGGATACATTTACCACTGTTGATGAAACTTCTGAAAGTTACAAGTCTAAGAGGGTGAAATTTGCAGAACTAGTCATTACTATAATGCAGAATCAATTTAGATTTCTTAAAAATCTGATAAAAGACCTTGCTCGAGTGATAAATCTAAAAAAAATCATCAATTGGTGTTACTAGAAATTTGTATCCATCAAATAGAGTTAAGGAATAAATCAAAGAAGAAATTGGAAATGAAATGGATGAAGAACTACTTAAGAAGACTGATTGAATATTTCAGAAGATAACGAGGTGAAAATATCACTTAAATTTCAATTGTTGATAATGGTGGATACTTGTTGGGTGAATTTAGTGTCTTGGATGATCTTAGCATATATATGTAATTCTATGGTCCAAAAAAAGGGTTGCGCGGTGCGGGGAGGGGGGNTCTCTGAACTCTGTGACGGACCTGCAGGACGGACCGTCACAGACATGACGGACCGTTGTGAGGTTCCGTTTCAAAACACTTCAACTCTTGAGAATTGGGTACTGAGAGCAATTCTCTGTCCGTCGTGACGGAAGTGCAGGACGGACCGTCGTAGGCACGACGGACCGTCTCAGACTCATCAAGGAAATTGAGTCTCTGAAGGTTGTGACGAACCTGCAGGACGGACCGTCGCAGGCACGACGGGCCGTCACAGGTTGCGTAATCCCAGTCTGGGTCGAATTTCTGGGTAAGTTTTAAAGGGGCGTTTTGGACTATTCTTGCTATAATTATAAATTTCGTGGGTTAATGTTAATAACTCAAATTCTTGGGGGTGTGAAGGAGATAACCTTGAGTTAATTAGTGGGTTATTTCCTCATCTTTTATACCTAATTATATGCTAATTAGGGAAAAGAGAGAGAGTTTTGAAGAAGAAAAATAGAGAGAATAAGGAGAAGAGAGGAACGATCGATAGAGAGAGACAAACAAAGAGGAAACAAAAAGCTTTGAGAGATTGCTTGCTTGATCAAGAATCCTTGGTGAAGGTAGGTTATGGTTTTGATACTATTCGTAGTAAACTCTTAATAGTGAATGATATGTATTGGTAGTATTGTAAACCCTTCTATATGCTTAATTGTATGCTTGCATGAATGTGATTAGGTGATTGTGATAAAATAAGCATAATGAAGCTTTTGAATCCAAAATCTTGAAGAACCCTAATTCACCTTGTTATTGATGATGCCTTGGTATAAAAGAAGGCTTGATGAATTGATAGAATGATGTTAGTGGATCGGAGTGTCACGTTCCGACACATAGTATTAGGGGATCGGGTGTCACGAACCGACACGTAGAATTAGTGGATCGGAGTGTCACGTTCCGACACATAGTATTAGGGGATCGGGGGTCACGAACCGACACGTAGAATTAGGGGATCGGAGTGTCACGTTCCGACACATAGTATTAGGGGATCGGTGGTTGTCACGAATCGACACGTAGAATTACGGGGATCGGAGTTGTCACGTTCCGACACATAGATTAGCGGGATCGGGTTGGTGTCACGAACCGACACCGTAGATAGAATTAGGGGATCGGAGTGTCACGTTCCGACCAATAGAATTAGGGGATCGGAGTGTCACGTTCCGACACATAGAATTAGGGGATCGGAGTGTCACGTTCCGACACATAGTATTAAGGGATCGGGTGTCACGAACCGACACGTAGAATTAAGGGATCGGAGTGTCACGTTCCGACACATAGTAGTAGGGGATCGGAGTGTCACGTACCGACACAAGAGGAAGAAAGATAATAAATCTTGAGAGATGTTTATATACTCAATGTAATGAACCTAATTCCCAAATGAGTGTGGTATTGAGGCTTGAGTCCTCATGGATGAACTTGGTAGTACTTATTGATGATTATAGTACTTGTTGCTACATGTTGAGTATTGTAGTTGATTTATGATATGAACTGATATATACTGTTTTCTATTTTGAGTTGGCCGATGATACCTACTCAGTACTTGTGTTTTGTACTGACCCCCTACTTGTTGTTTCTTTCTTTGTTATTTGGGGAATGCAGCAAACGTACCGTCGTCTTCAACTCAACAGCAATTCTAGCCAGTCTTCACTACACCGGATTTCAGGGTGAGCTAATGCTTCTAGCTTGGACTGGATCTTCTCTTCAATGTCTTGATGCCTTGAACTTCCGGCATGGACTAGCCTTTTATTTATTTTAGCTTCTTAGATACTTTTAGATTAGTAACTTGAGGATAGATGTTCTTGTGATGATGACTTCCAGATTTTGGGGATAATGAGTTATAAATTTTAGAAGTTATTTAATTGATTTCGTTAATGAGTTTTAAGTCTTCCGCTTTGTATTTTGTTCAATATGTTGGGGTTTTAGATTGGTTGGTTCGCTCACATAGTAGGATAAGTGTGGGTGCCACTCGCGGCTCGATTTTGGGTCGTGACACTTAGTATTCCGTCGTATTATAAATGATTATTCGATTGTTGAATTTATTGAGAAAAGTTTTAATTCCACAATATTTTTATTGCCTATGTGATGAATGAATGCTAATAGGCTTGTACAAGACCCTTTTAGGGTCAAGTACTCCTTGTTACGATTTCGAGGTACTCTCAGGTCATGACGCTGAAAGAAGTGGCTCACCCTTGGATCTTGTATCGATCAGTTATCTCCTAGATGAGGTCTATTTGTAGCCTCATGAAGATGACATGTACTCAACAAAGAATGAGCAAGTGCAGTATCAGTACACAACTACAATGTACTGGTAGGATCACGTGACTATTCCAATAAGCGTAACATAGGTAATCAATCACAACACAGTAAACACACATATACATAATACATAGATCAATTATCATTTCAACAGCAACGTAAAGTTCCCAATATGAATGAAAATAGACATGAATGTATTTATCACAATGGTCCTCTCATGGAACCCACACCCAAACATTTAATGTGTTGGAACGTGACACTAGATAAAATATATATGTCGGGACATGACACCCGATCTAATATATGTTTCAGAACGTGACACCCAATAAAATATACGAGTCAAAACATGACACCCTATCAAATATATGTATCAAAATGTGACAGCTGATCTAATTGACACAACGACAATAACAATCACACTCATATCGAGAGGTGCTAATAGTCATGAAATCAAGTAATGAATTCATGGCATGTAATTGTTCATATATATAGTCATTTTATTAGATTAAATTCACATTTCACTATTAACATACACATATGAATACAATGAAACAATTAAGCGGCATATATCACACACAATGGAAATCAAACCATCACCTACCTTGAAACCAAGTTTAAATCCTCCTAAGACACTTGAGTCTTCCCTTTCCAAATCTTTTCGCTTGTTCATGGTCTAAAAACAATAAATTAATGCAAGGATCAATAAACAAGGCCTAACTACCCTAGACCAAACCCAAGATCTTAATGTTCAATTAGAGATTTTTCCACCATTAACCTCAGGTCAAAACCTTCCCCCAACTATAATTACATAAGAATCTAAGTTCTACTGATCAAAAATGGATTAGGGGAGTAATAATCATACCTTGAGTGCTAGAGGTTGTAGAAGGTTGTCAAGAACATTCCATGTGTTACCTCTCAAGAACGAGGGTTTTTCAGGAAATACCATTTTTTGAGTTTTTGCCCGATTTAAGTCACGACTATCTCGCCCTTCAGAACTAACCCCGCCCTGTCAGTTTACAAGAAGACAGAAAGTCAGAGTTTGTGTTCCAAACTCCCATTTCACAACACACCTTTAACCCTTGACGTTCAAAACCTACTTGTTCACCCTAAGATATGTTTTGGAAGTTCTACTTGCCCTAATTCAATTCCGTAAAGTTGTACGGGCTCCCTTATTTCTTGGCTATCCACTCATGTGATGAAATTCATAATTAATTCTCTTATTTATTTCCAGATTTCCCTAAAGATCACCTGACTCAGATTTCTCCCAAAATTGAACTAGACTAGGAATTTCCAACTAACTATTCAAAAGTTTTAAGGCCCGATTTCTTTTCCCATTGATTTTACTATAACGACGGGAATAGGTCGTTACAATACTACTCCCAATATATTCTTAGCTCATATTTTTAAAACCATAACTCTTTTTGTGGTTTGAGAATATTAAACAATATCTTTCTCTTAAAAGAGATGGTACCCACAACTACTCATGAAAACTCATTTGGAAATTGGTGTTTCCTCTCATCCTAAATGTACAATTTACTCTTTGGGAATACTTAGTTCCCATATATCATTTTTAAGAAAATGAACTTCACTCTCACTTTTACGAACTCAATGTTTAAGTCTTAAAACAAGCTCAAAACAATTATAAATGACTTTTTGAAATGACTCAATGAAATCTCAAGACATGACTCTTTACTCTACCTTGAATTTGAATTTATGGATTCAAGGTTGTGATTCATGTTGATGGATGAGTTTTAGGTGTTTAGAAGTCATTTAGAGTAGTTAGAATCGATAGGAAGTGTTAGCACATTTTTGAAAGACTCATACCGGCAAAACGACGAAAAACAGGCGGGGATAGGTGACCCTGGTGCATTGATGGCCTGGAGTGTCAGATCCTAAATTCAGAGACCACATCTTGGCACACTTCTGGTGCGCCACGCCATCCATGCAGGCGCATTAGTGGCGTACCGGGCTACCCTTCCACAGACTTGTCTAGCGAATTGTTCTTCTCGTTTCTATTCATAATTCGACTAAATTCGATTCTTTTTCTCAATTTATCTTTAGATTCAGATAGCCAATACATGTACAGAGGAATCTACTAAAAATTATTCTTATAATCGATACAATTATCTCAAGAACTCCTCAATCCCGTCTTAATTCAACAACAAATGCAAATTCAAGAATACAAATCAAGAAAATCAAACCTTCAACTTTATACAATAATTTTTACGTAGGAATTAACAGTATTGACATGTGTGTGAACGAAACCAATGCTATGTAAACTCACATACCTCTTTAGGGATCAACCCTTGGCCAAACGACCTTTGACTATGCAAGAAATCTCCAAGAACGCCTTGACTTTTCTCGTTTTCTCCTCTTCTTGAGCTATTCTCCAATGTGCCTCTTCATCATTGATCTATCTGCCTTCTCGAAATCATAAACCACTATAAAATCACGTCTTTCTCCAATAATCAATTTTTCCATCGTCCATTCTTAAAATCATAAACAAACATGAGGTCCCATAATCGTTCCTCAAAATTTCAAACTGAACTAGAGTTGTTTAAAATATTGTGTTTCAGTAAATTTAAGGTTTTAGTTGGCAAAATCGTAAGTACAAGGATTCAACTTACAAACAGAGTTAAGTACAAGGGTCTCCCAGCTCATTCTGCCTTTATTATATTTAAATCGTATAATTATTAGTATATTTAAAATTATTTTTCAGATGTAAAGTTGTGTGTGTTTTAATGAAAAAATGTATTTTCCCCTATAAATAGTACTTCATCCGTTTTAATATATTTAACCTATTTTAACTTGATACAAAATTTAAAAAAGTATATATATATGCTTTAATGTTGTGGTTTTAAATATATTAGGAGGTAAGTCAAAATTTCAAATTGACAGAAAAGAATGAAACATTTTTTAACATTGCAATACAAACTTAAAAAATGGTAAATGATACTTGGCTGCTTTTGCTCTTCTCAGAATGCACAAATGAGCTTCAAATCTAGGTTGATCTTGATTAATTAAGTAAAGCTTAAACCGCAAAATTATTTTGAGGTATGGCTTTTTTATTTGAGTTTACAGTAATTGAATAAATTTTAATTAACTTCCCATTGTAGAACTAGAAAATAAGGCAGTTTTTAATTTGTGACATACATAAATTATATTTAGTTTAATTAATTTTTCATATTTTTCCTCTTTTGGTTATTTGGTTCAAATGTTTTACCTTACATAAAGAATTAATTTTAAAAGATTGGAATTATTATTAACCTAGCTGAATGTTCTCATTGCTTGTTGTTATTTGAGAGTATTATTGACCTAGCTTTATACAAATGAAAATTATGGCTTCGCTAACATAAAAAGGTTAATCCATAACAAAAACACATCCGGAGGGAGACTAAACGAGTTGATGACTTACTAGCAGAATACTAGTGGAAATCAAACAGATCCAAATATGACTATAAATCAACTCTATGTTTTTGAAGCGTTTGATTCTTTTGTATCTAACATCCTCGAAAGAGATGCTACTGGAACTGCATCCCTTAGATCAGTTTCTTTTCATTAGGAAATGGTAGATCAACTAGACAAAAAAATATTATTATTATGAAATTTTTAATATCTCTCATTTTTAGTAAGTGAAACTATGCAGAGTTGATTAAAACAATACTACTTGTGAGTTTTATAATTCCTTTCATGAAATGACTTGATTCCAATTGGTATCTTGTCATCCATATTGGTATCAATTTTCTTCCCTCTTCTGTTCGCAGATAGTCAACACGCATTTCAATTGTGTCAAGCCCGTAACTCCCCTAAATGAGCCCGCTGAGGGGTCTGCAGCAAGAGGCCGCGATTAAGGCAAGGGTAGAGGAAGAGGAAGGGGTAGAGGCTGAAAAAGTGTAGCACACTCTAGGGGTGGATCTCTAGTTGAGAATGTTCCAAGAGAAGAGGTCCACCCTACACACCATGAAGAGTTAAAAGAGAATGTGGAAATATGGGATAAGGAGGAGGTTGAACTAGAGAGGGATGCACATGCAAAGGATACATTATTCCTCCCTTAGACACAATGTTAGATCTTAAGATTATGACTTTCTAAAGGGAATGGTCTTGGTTCTGGACTCTTTTCCATAATGCAAGCGTCTCAACCCCATGTTAATTTTGTTCTTAAGGTGGGTGGAGCTATAGATACTAATGCCTTTTTCCGTCCCCTAATTTGTCATGTTATGAATGGTAATGATCATGAGATGCTAAGTTCCTGAAGCTGAAGCCACTTGTATTCCATGGTTCTAAGAGTGATGACGCTTATGAGTTTATTTTGGATTGTTATAAAAGGCTTCATAATCTAGATATTGTAAAACAACCTGCAGTAGATTTTGTGACCTTCCAGCTTCAGGGTGAGGCTAAGTAGTGGTGGAGGGCCTATGCGGAATGCAGATCATCAGCCTTGCCCCATTCACATGGACACATTCTCATGCTTTATTCCTGCAAATGTATGTGGCTCGAACTGTGCGAGATTGCAAGAAGGATGAGTTCATGGCCTTGCATTAGGGTGGTATAACTGTGGCTGCATATGAGGCTAAGTTTCATGCCTTGTCTACATATGCTACACAATTGGTAAATACCGAGGAGGAGAGGATTTGTCTTATTTCAAGGGATGGAACTCCAAGCTATAGGCATTGCATGTTCGCATGACCTCTACGACCTATATTCCGACCAATGTGATCCCCATTACTGATGGAAAAATATGTTTGGAAACATAACTATTTTATCGCAGAATTAGACCAGCTATTAACATCGGCTTATATGTCAGTCGCGTCATGTCTGCCGCTAAGTTGAAAACTATGAAACAAGTCTGTGGTAGTTCAAAATTTGAATTGGCACAATATCGTGAAGTGACCTCCCTTGATCAATTTTTCTCTAACCTTGATGCTGCGACTTAGTCATTAGTCAACAGAGGTGCGAGGCTTAAAGAAGTATAGAAAAAACAACAATATGCACCATTGCCAATTGAAGAACAAATTGTAGTCATTTATGCAACTGTCAAAGGATTTTGTGATCGAATGGCGGAAAAAGGTTTAATGAGGTGACTGACTTTGTGATGAAAGTGGAAGGAGTTATATGTGATGGGCAGGCTAAGGCTTTGGCTAAGAAATACAAGAGCACATGTAACTTCTAGGGTTCCTACTTAAAATGTTCAGGTAGGCCGACACTTTCAACTCAAAAAATTTAGTAGGCCATGCCCGCTTCTACATGTAGTTACTTAGGATCTCCATAGAAGAATTTTGTTCATGATATCTACGGAGCCTCACCTTCGGCAGGAAGCAACTCGTCTTTTGATCGTAGTTGTTACAATTGTGGAGAACCTGCGGATATGAGGAGAGATTATCCCCATCCACTAACCCCGTGCAACAACAAACTAGAGCAATGGTACCTGCAGGCAACGATATTAATGGTAGAGAACGTCCAGAAGGCGGGCGAGGAGGGAATCAACGAGGTCATGGAGGCCAGGGAAATGGTAATACAGGTAGAGGAGCGGCGCAGGCAGGGAAAGAGGTTGCTCTTCAAGATAAGAGGGCTCAGTTTTTTGCCTTTCTAGGCAAGACCGAGGCGCAGACATTTGATGCAGTGATCATAGTTACTATTCTTGTTTGTGACCTAATGGATAATGTGTTGTTTGATCCTGGATGTACTTTCTCATACAAGTCAGTTCACTTTGCCTTGAGATTTCATGCGGTTTGTGATGTACTTGATGCCCCCATCATTGTTTCTACCCTACTTGGAGAGTGTGTCAAAGTCACACATGTATATTGTGCTCGCCCTGTTATGTTTATGAGTATCCAAAGTTGGGCTGATTTGGTTATTTTAGACATGACTGACTTTGATATAATCTTAGGCGTGACTTGGTTTTACCCCTATTATGTTGTGCTTAATAGTTATACTAAGTCTGTTACTCTAGAGTTCACGAGTAGTGAAAAGTTAGAGTGGGAAGGGGTGTACAAGCCTAAGCCAGTTAAGGTCATATATTCCATTCGGGCCAAGAAAGTGGTGGACGCAATGCCCTAGCCCGGAACCAGAAATTTGACGAATTTGTCTTCAACTTAGACAACCAATCGAAAAGAAGAAAATTTGGCTGGGTACTTTTACCACTGTTGATGAAGCTTCTACAAGATACAAGTCTAAGAAGCTTGAGCTTGAAGAACTGATTGTAGCTAAAAAAACAAAAAAGGATCAGATTTTTGAAAATTCTGACCAAAAAACTTGTTCGGGTGATGGATCTAAACAAAAGTAATCAATGAGTGTTACTGGAAACTCGAATCCATTAAAGAGAGTTGAGGAAAAAATCAAAGAAGAAATTGAGAATGAAACGGATGAAAGAACTATTTTAAGGGGACCTGGTGAAAATTTCAAAGGGTGGCGAAGTAAAATTTTACATAAGTTAGGGTTTTCAGTTGTTGATAACTCTGTATATTTGGTTGACGAATTTAGTGCTACGGATGATCTTAGTATAGATAAGTAATTTTATATATGATCTATATTGTTTTGTTACAATAATTATTAAATTAATGATTTACTTTTTAATGAATGAGATTATTTTTTTTATAAAAAAAATTAGTATGGTGATAGTGAAATAAAATTTTGTTACTCCATTATTATTTGTATTTATTTATCATTTTTATGTTTTGGTGATTAGAATTTCTTTGATTCTAAGACATTTTTGTTATCATATTCTAAATAGTATTTGGGAACCCTATTCCACAAGATTATCTACTTTATTTTTATTTTTTCATTTTCACTTGCAAAATATTGCTTTGAAATATCTTTATTGAAGTAATAAATTTACCAAAAAGATTGCTTCTCTACACTCTTCATAATTGAAATAGCCCCAGCCCACCGCCATCATTTTTTTAAAAAAAAATCTTCAATAATGAAATTCCAAAAAATAACATTAAAAAAGTTGTATCAAATTGTATTCTTTTGGTGTACGAAAGAAAAAGAATGATAAATTTGTGGTGAAACCAGACACCCCAATCTACAAAAAGATGATTTGGTTGGATACATTTACCACTGTTGATGAAACTTCTGAAAGTTACAAGTCTAAGAGGGTGAAATTTGCAGAACTAGTCATTACTATAATGCAAAATCAATTTAGATTTCTTAAAAATCTGATAAAAGACCTTGCTCGAGTGATAAATCTAAAAAAAATCATCAATTGGTGTTACTAGAAATTTGAATCCATCAAATAGAGTTAAGGAAAAAATCAAAGAAGAAATTGGAAATGAAATGGATGAAGAACTACTTAAGAAGACTGATTGAATATTTCAGAAGATAACGAGGTGAAAATATCACTTAAATTTCAATTGTTGATAATGGTGGATACTTGTTGGGTGAATTTAGTGTCTTGGATGATCTTAGCATATGTATGTAATTCTATGGTCCAAAAAAAGGGTTGCGCGGTGCGGGGGGGGGGGGGGGGGGGGGGAGGATCTATAATAACAATTCTGAATCTTTTAGGGGTACAAGATTTTATTTTAAATATTTTCAGGGGCTTTAGGTCTTTGCGATTAGTTTTTCGATATAATCTATGTTGTTATGTTACAACAACTGTTAAATTAATGTTTTAATTTTCAATGAATGAATGTAAGTTTCATTTTTTCAAAATAAATTAGTATGGTATTAGTCAAATGAAATTTTGAATCTCAAATAATAAAAATAATAACTGTGTTTTTGTTTTTGTAATTAGACTTTCTTTGATTTTAAGGTATTTTTGTAATCATGATCTATAAATAGTTTGGCTAACCCTAAATCCAAAAGATTACTTTTTTCAGTTTTATTTTTTTTTCATTTTCATTTGTTAAATATTTTGCTTAATTTTTTTTTCTTAAATTAAAAAATTTATTGAAAATATTTTTTTATTTTTATGAGTAAGAGTAAAATCAGTGTACATTCTTTTTCTTTCCTTTGCATTTCAGCAACAAAGTACAAGGAATATGCTATTTTTTTTCTTTTCTTCACCCTTAGGGGTTGTTTGACAGAGTGTATAAGAATAACGCAAAATAATGTGCATTAGTAATCCTTGCATTAGCTATGCAAGCATTATTTCTGATACATTGTTTGGTTTAATGTATTAGAAATAACAAATCTTGCATCATTTCTACTAAAAAATATATGTTTACAAATATACCCTTCACACTTCATTTATTTGTACATTTCCTTTACAACAAAGTTCTTTGCTAAAACATCAAAACAATTCTTTGCAAAAACATTATTTAACTTTTCTTCTTCTTCTTCTTCTTCAAAAATAATATTAAATAGCTGTACTATTGCATCAAAATATTTTTGTGAAAAGTTGGAAAATTATATATTTTTATCATATTTATCGTCATAATAGTAAAAATTTTGATTAAATTATATTGAAATTCGATTATTATTTTTTTAAAAAAAAGATACTCACAAGGTCATAAAGCCTATTCAGACACCAAAAAATTAAAATACACCGAAAAGCAAATCAAAATAAAAACAAAAACTTATGAAAACAAAGCAAATGAATAGGCTGTAAGGGGTAATTTTGTAACTATTATCTAATGCAAGTGTTAAAATGTTGTGTATTACTAATACCTAGAATTCCTTGGTAGTAGTAATACACAACTTAATGCATACATGGTATTAAAAAGTGCACCAAACAAGGTACTAAAAATACACACACCTAATGCATACATTATATTTTCTAATACACTCTACCAAACGACCTCTTTAACTTCTTTTTTATCTCTATTAGCACAAAAAGTAAAAACTATTCATTCAGAATTTGAATTTGGCACTTCAACCTTAATAGTTCTTGTTAGTAAACTTATTTTCACTTGCATTCAATTAAATTCATCAAAAAAAATATGGACAAAATCGAAATAAAAAATCCAAAATAAGAAGAAAAGATTTTTTCTTAAATGAATCTTCTTCCATAGGTCCAAGAAGAATGATTAGCCGAACAAGCATTGTTATTTGGTTCCTTTGCCCCTACATAATATTCTAGTGCAACTTGTTTTTGTATATACCGATTAGGTAAGGGATTATTAGGTACACTGTGTTATTCTATTATTCTTCTATTTTAGTAGTCGACGTTTGAGTTTTACTTTTGTAGTTTCTTATTCTCTAATTTCTATTACTATCTATTGTTTCTTTTTTACTTTGATTTTTCTATTATTTTGTTATAGTTACAATTATGTTACTATACATCCATTATTTAATATCAGCTTGATTCTTATGCTTTCGTACTTCCTTTTTTGAATTGCTTTGAATTGTTTTTTCTTGAATAGAGTATCTACTAAAAACTACCTCTTAAATAAGGAAAAAATAGCACAACATGTACTCTCTTTTAACTAATTGGCAACATATAGCCCCTTTTTATTTTTATAGAAAAAAGGTTTTTTAAACTAAAATTGGCGTATTTTGGCCCTTTTGGCCCACATTAATATATGGGAAATAATTTATATTTAAATTAATTACTTTTTAAAGTTTGTTGCAGCATATTCCAATTTTATTGGGAAGTGGGACTTTGTTCCCTTTTTTTTCTCCTCTTTTCTCATATGCACATTTTCTTTGATTGGTGAATATTTATTGACAATGTAAACATTTATATCATTCTTCTTCAATCATTTTAAACAAAAGTGTAAAAATTTGATGTTATATCTTCTCTAGAAGATTAGCATGTCCCACTTTTTATATTGTTGTTAACTTTTTTCCTATTTTTATTTTTATTTTTCAAGTTAAAAGTTTTTATATTTGGACGAAAATTAGGGAGATAGTAATCGATTGTGGGTGTCAATTGTCATGGTCAAGAGAAATATTCCTAGCATTATTCCTAATAAAAGAGATTATGATTCTGATTTTGTTGAATCTCCACCCAAATCTTCAAATTTTAGTTATGCAAGTTCTTTGCGGTATTCGATTCGTAGTAAGAGTAATTCTAAAAGTAAACAATGTGAATCGATTGGTTTTGTTGATAAAAAAAAAATCAAAAAAGAGTTATTTCAGTTGAGGTTGCTAGAAGGTTTATAGAAAGTGATGAATCGTCTAACTTTGAATGTTTTTGACTTGTGTAATGCTGAGTACACACTGAAGGAAGAATATGAAATGTATGCAAATTTTTAGTGAATGAATACACAGATATGTATACATGATTGTTCATTAATGATAAAAACTCATTCATGTGATAAAAGATTATTCGAGTCAGTGTTTATATTTTGAGTGATTGATTACACAGATATGTATACATCATGAATGCATTGTATAAATGAATGTTCATTCACGTGACAAAAATTCAATCGTGTGATAAAAGATAATTTAATTAACTGTTACCTATTATAAGTGATTGGATACATTGAATATATATGTTTTTAAAAGGTATACATTGTAGTGGATAATAACATAGATTTATATGTCTAGTTATAATAATTGAATTGAATAATACATTAACGCACTTGATTTGTTCACTTTACACTGAAACTTCTTTCGAATTTCATAATTTTCAATGATAGACTTCAAAATCTTCTTATCCTTGTTTCTACCCTAGTATGAGAGTGTGTCAAAGTCACACATGTATATTGTGCTCGCCCTGTTATGTTTATGAGTATCCAAAGTTGGGCTGATTTGGTTATTTTAGACATGACTGACTTTGATATAATCTTAGGCGTGACTTGGTTTTACCCCTATTATGTTGTGCTTAATAGTTATACTAAGTCTGTGACTCTATAGATCCCGAGTAGGTAAAAGTTAGTGTGGGAACAGGTGTACAAGCCTAAGCATGTTACGGTCATATATTTCATTAGGGCCAAGAAACTAGTCGGGCAGGGGTGTTGATGTAGTTTGCTCATATTTGAGATGTTGATATTATGTCTACCTCCATTAAGTCTATTCCGTTAGTGTTTAAATTTAATGAAGTGTTTCCTATCGATTTGTCTGGTATGCATTTGGATAGAAATCTATTCAGCACTGATTTGAAACATGGTACTCGCCCCATCATAATCCCCGCTTATCGTATGTCACTAATAGAATTGAGAGAGATTAAGGCTCAAATCAAAGAGCTTCTTGATAAAGGACTCATCCGTCCTAGTGCTTCCCTGTGGGGTTCTCCTCTCTTGTTTGTTAAAAAAATGATGGTAGTATGAGATTGTGCATAAAATATCAACAGTTGAATAGGGTCACCAATCAAAATAAGTATCCATTGCCCCAAAGAGATGATCTCTTTGACTAGTTGCAAGGTGAATTTGTTTTCTCTAAGATTGATCTATGGTCTTGTTACCATCAATAAAATATTAGGCATTAGGATGTACCAAAAACAACGTTTAGGACCCGCTATAGGAACTATGAGTTTCTAATGATTTCGTTCGGGTTGACAAATGCACCGACAACTTTCATGAGTTTGATGATTGGTGCGTTAAAATAATTTCTGGATTCGATTGTGATTGTTTTTATTGATGAATTTTTGGTTTATTTTAAGATTAAGGAAGAGCATGCGATCATCTTCGTATTATTTTGGGTGTCCTTGGGAGACAAGACTTATATGCCAAATTTTCCTAGTGTGAGTTCTGGTTGACTTTAGTTGCCTTTTTGGGGCATGTGGTTTCAAGGGAAGGAGTAATGGTAGATCCCCATGAGATCTAAGTAGTCAAAAATTGGGCCCGGCCTAGCTTTGTCACTGAAATTAGGAGTTTTATAGGACTGCCAACTACTATCGCCAGTTAATGAAGAATTTTGCTTCTCTATCCATTCATATGATGAGACTGACCCAAAAGACGGTGCCTTTTGAGTGGACTAACAAATCTGAAGAGAGCTTCCAAAAGCTCAAGAATCTTTTGACCACATCACCTATTTTGGCACTACCAGCGGAAGCTAAAGATTTCGTTGTTTATTGTGATGCTTCACATTTTGGTTTGGGCATTTTGTTTATACTAGATAAGAATGTTACAGATTATGTGTCGAAACAAATGAAGGTGCATGAGAAAAATTATCCGACACATGATTTGGAGTTTGAAGTAGTAGTGTTTGCTGTTAAGATATGGCACATTACCTTTATTGTGTCATGTGTGAGGTGTTTACTGATCATTCTAGCCTACAACATGTTTACTCAAAGATTCTAATGTTACCATCCAGTATCATCGGGGTAAGCTAACATGGTTGTAAACCCATTAAGCCAAAAGGAGGTGAGTATGGGTAGTCTAGCTTGCTTGAGTGTATCCAAGCGACCTTTCACCAAGTAAATTCAAACCTTGGAGTCTAAGTTCATGACATTGGGATTCTTAAAGAAAGGTAGGGTGCTATCCAGTATTGAGATTAGGCCCATATTCATAGAGGAAATCAAGGCCAAACAATTTGAGTATGATAGTTTGAATGAGCTCAGAAATAATATAGTGCCTAACAAGGTACAAGATGCGAATCTAGATGTGGGGTGTGTGCTTAGTTTTAAAGGAAGCATTTGTGTTCCCCGAGTGGACGACTTGATTCCAAAAATTTTGACAAAATCTAATTGTTCGCGGTATTCCATTTATCCTGGTGTGACCAAGATGTATAGAGATTTAAAACGACTTTATTGGTGGCCTGGCATGAAGAAAGACATCACAAAGTTTGTGGCTAAGTGCCAAAACTTCAAACAAGTAAATATGAACACCAAACGCCTGCACGTTTGTTTCAGCGAAGGCAATTGCTGAATAGAAGTGGGAAACTATAGTTATATATTTCGTGGTTGGTAATCCCAGGACCTTGGGAAATTTTGGTTCCGTTTTGGTAGTGGTGGATAGAATGACTAAGTCATCCCACTTCATTCCATTCAGAGTAGATTAGAATTAGCAGAAGTTCGCTAAGATGTATGTGAAGGAGATAGTAAGGCTGCACGAAGTTCCCTTTCTATCATTTTGGACCGCGGTTTTTGGGGAAAATTGCATGAGTAATTAGGCACTCAACTCACTTTAAGTATAGTTTTCCATCCAGAGATGGAAGGGCAGTGAGAAATTACTATTCAAATATTAGAGGACATGTTGAGGGCATGTGCGATTGACTTTGGAGGACATTGGGATAAGTTCTTACCTCTGTATGAGTTCTCCTATAATAATAGTTACCACTCCAGCATAGATATGGCTTCGTTTGAGGCACTTTATGTGAGAGGACTTAGATCACCCATAGGATTGTTTGAGGCTTGAATTGTGAAACCTTTGGGAGTTGATTTGGTGCAAGATGCTCAAGATAAGGTAAGAAACATCCAACCTAAGTTATAGCAGCCCATAATCGACAGAAGAAGTATGCAGACCGTAGGGTAAGAGACATGAAATTTAAGGCTGGTTAACAACTCCTTCTTAAAGTATCGCCCATAAAAAGGGAATGAGGTTCGGCAAGAAAGGCAAGCTTACTCCTCGATACATTGGACCATTTGAAATTCATGATTGTGTAGAGCTAGTGGCTTATAGATTTGCATTACCTCCTAGCTTATCCAGAGTTTTTCAGTGTTTCATGTATCTATGTTCAAGAAGTATCATTGGGACGGAGATTAAATCTGTCACGCCCCAAGCCTACACCTCGGACGTGGTTTGAACTAAGAACCATTGTTGGACCCAAGCGAACCCTTGATCTAGATTACTACTTAGTGGAAGACTTTACTCAAGATAAATTTACTTTAAAAGTTAACAGTAAGCTCAAAGATAACTGAGAATGTATTATAATTAAACATTCACTGGCCAAAATGGGAACTCAAGTCTCAACTTAACTGCAAAAGAAAAGTAAAGACTCATGAACTAACATCAACTAATTTTGTCTATAAAGCCTCTAAGACTATCAGGATGTTAGTACAAGACCCACAATCATCCTAACAGCTGATGAATAATAAAGTAATAAAAAAAGGGATCCTTAGGAAGCAAGGAGGTTCACAAACAAACTCTGGAGCTCAACTGGATCACTAGATGTTGATCCTGGTTGCCTGTATCTGTATCATAATAAGATGCAGGACAACTGTCATGAGTACATTGAAATGTACGAGTATGCGAGGGGAATTCTTCAAGAGGACATAAGCTTGAAAGGAACTAAAGAATAAACCTGTTCCCAACTCAACTAAACTGAATTGAACTCATTTTAATATAAAGCATTAAAAACAAGTGCAATATAAAGAAAAACTCTAGAAACATGGATAGCAACTTTGTGTATTTAGAAATACAATAGTAACTATGTATGTATGCAATGATACAATATACACTCTGGAATGTATATAAAAAATAAAAATACTTCTATGGGAGTTTCTCTAATCGAGAACAATCATGTAAGGATGATACATCATTTTACCTTAGTCTATGATAAAAATCACTAGGAATCATCTAAAAAAATATGACACTTTTTTACTCATGATGATTACATGGTTTATAAAGGCATTCTGAACTCTCCCCCATATTGGTGCTCAATACTACTCCCAAAATATAACACTAACTCTTATGAGTAAAAACATACTTCTTTCAGTGGTTTGAGAAAATTTCTCAAAAACCTCAAAGGCTCTCTTGGAAATCAAAGCTTCCTCTCTTGCTGAATTGTGAAAGCATTTACTTTTTACTGGAAAAAATTAGCTCAAAGGCTCTTTTGGAATTCGAAGTTTCTTCTCTTCTTTGAATATGAAAACATTTACTCTTTGGGAATATAATTTGAAGAAGTGAAATTCAGTCTTTACTCTTAAATCAACGCAAAACTCAAGTCTTAAAACAAAGTAAAAACATTTGCAAAAAGACCTCGGAAGACTCTAAGAACTTCTCTTGACTTGGCTCTTAACTTTCCTTGAATTTGAATTGATGGATTCAAGGTTATGATTCATGTTTACAGATGATTTCTAGATATTTAGAGGTCATTTAGAGTAATTAGAATCAATATGAAGTGTTAGCACACTTTAGAAGGACTTTGACGAGCAAAATAATGAAAAATGGGTTGGGGCAGATAACCCTGGCGCATTGCTGGTACGCCACTCTAGACACTTCCATTTAGAAACCCCATTTTGGTGCACTACTGGAGTGTCATCCCAGCCTTCCTAGCGCAATGAGGGCGCATCACCCCAGCTTTCATGGAGCTATGGGGGCGCGTAGGGCCAGCTTTCCTGGGCGCAACATGGGCAAGTCACCCCAGCCTTCCTGGTGCAACGGGGGCGCATCCCCCCAACATTTCCCTAGGAAAAGTTGACACAACTTTTCTCTCAGTTTCTGACCTTAATTTGATTGATTTTTATACTTTTTCTCAATATCTCCTTAAATTCATATACACAAGAATCTAACTCAAAGTAACTCTAATAATCGACATTAAACTCTTACGAACTCCTCAATCTCATCCCAAATTCATGAACGAGAGTAATTCAAGAACACAACCGAAGAAAATAAAATTCTCAATCTTTTTAGGATGAAAATACATTGAATTAAACATGTTTTGCACGTGGTTGAACGAACCCATTGCTATGTGAACTCACATACCTTGTAGGATCAAATCCTTGACAAACTCCGCAATTAATTCCTTACGAAGACGACGAATCTTGCTTTTCCTCTTCTCTTCTCTCTTGAGGTTTTCTCTATAACACCCTAGCGTAAATTTTCAGTTATGAAAACTAAACCATTTCAATTTTAACCCAAATTAAATCAATAAAAATGAATCAAATTAAGTGGGTATAGAAAAGACAAAAATAGCCCTCGAAAATCCAATTTTGACGGTCCTTATCTAGACATCCCAACCTCAAATGAGAATATCTTCCTCATACAAGCTCGAAATTGCACAAACTGGCAAATTTGGAAAGATAATTCAAAAATCTTTCCTACGGTAACTTGTAAAACCTAACTCATCCTAAGCTAGGAGTTATGATCATTTTAAGTTGAGCCAAAAATCATACTTAACTTTACTTAACCAATTTTCCAGATTTTCGTAGTTTCCAAAAATGACTCTTTCTAATTTTAGCCTTTTCTACTTCTTTCAAATAGTGAGATGATATAACATAATTAATAGTGTTTTTGGAGAAGGACCTTTAGTATGAGGAAGAACTGATTGTAATTCTTGATCGCGATGTCTGAAAGCTGAGGACCAGGGAGATAATGTCCATGAAAGTCCAATGTAAGCATCGTTCGGTTGAGGAAGCTACTAGAGAAACTAAGAAAGACATGCAAGACAAGTATTCCCAATTGTTTGATAATTCAGGTACTACTCTACCCTTACTTTAGCCAGTTTTCCTAGTTTATCACTTAAGGGGGAGTGATAGGTAAATTGATATCTATTGTACCAGCCCTTTTACGCCGTTATGAAAAAGACAATGGGAAAAGAATTGAGGCCAAAAAAATTTTGAGTAGTGACTTGGAAATTTCCAGCCTAGTCCAGATTTGGACGAAATTTGAGTCAGGTGAATTCGAAGGAAATCTAGTAATTAATTAGAGAACTAATTGTGAACTTTATCACATAAGTGGATAGACAAGATGTTAGGGAGCCCGTACAATTTTACGGAATTGAATTCAGGTGAGTAGAACTCCCGAAACTGATCTTTGCGTGAACGAGTAATTTTTGAATGTCATTGTTTAAAACTAAAATTCCGACTCACTATCTCCATGCAAGCCGCCAGGGCGGGGCCACTGTGGCTGGTTGGCATCCGCCATGGCAGGATAGTCGCGACTTAAATTGGTAAGAATCCCAAAATCATTATTTTCTGCAAACATTAATTCTTGAGAGCTAAGAGACGACCGAGGGAAAGTTCTTGACAGTGTTCCACAACTTCTATAGCTAAAGATAAGATTAGCACTCCCCTAATCTTTTTTTCAATCCGTAAAACTTATATTCTTAGGTAATATTTGGGGAAGGGTTTTGACAATGGTGGGAAATGTCCTAATCGAACAATAGGATCTTGGGTTGAGTCTAGAAGTGATAATATTGATTATAATCGGGGTAAGTATGAATTGTTTATTGATCCTTGCATTAATCAACTGTTTTTATACCAAGAACAGGTGCAAAAAATCCGAAAGGGGAAGGCTCACGTATCTTAGGAGGATTCAAGCTTGGTTTCAAGGTAGGTGATAGTTTGATTTCCTATTTGTGTGATATATTACGGTTAATTGCTAATTGTATGCATCCATGCATCTGAATGAGAAAATGTGAACTGAGTCTAATTAATGATTATGTATGAACAACTACAGGCCATGAACCTAATGCTTGATTGTATGAATATGAGTGATGTCATTATAGTGTGCTTGTGATTGTGGTTGTGCTGATTGGATCGGGTGTCGCGTTCCGACACATATATTGGATGGTGGGTCACATTCTTACACATATATTGGATCAGGTGTTACGTTCTGACACACTAACAATTAGGGTGTCGGTTCCTTGAGAGGACAACTTATGATTGATACATTTATAACTGCGTTTTATTGATAATGTTGAGTTTCTCATTAAACCTAAAATGATAACTCATCTTAATATTATGTATATATGTGTTTACTCATTGTAATTGCTTGCGTGGATTTGCTTACTAGACTGGGAGCGTGATCCTACCAATACACTGTGGATGTCTACTAATACAATACTTACTCGTTAATTATTGAGTACAGGGAATATTCATGCGGCTATGGATGACCTAAACTAGGAGATCAGTGATCGAGACTGGATTCAAGGGAGAGCCAGTTCTTTTAGGTTTTCATGGATTCTACAATTTCTTTAGTCCATTCTTTTCAGACTCAAACTATGTTTTAGTCTTTTCTTGTGTTAGTTGTGGGGTTGTGCCCATTTTTCTTAGATTTGTTGAACTTCAGAGTTTTGGTAAAATGACTTTCAGTTTCTAGGGGTTGTTTTTCCGCAATAGTTCGTTAGATGTTTTGTTAGAACTTTCAGAGTTTACGGGAACTCACTATTTAATTAGACATTTAAACTTGCTTCTGTATCATTAAATGTTTTAGTTTTTGTTAAGTTGCTTAGTTGGGTTGTAGTAGTGGTTCTCTCACCTAAGTGTTAGTGTGGGTTCCAATCACGGCGGTTTGGTTCTTGATAGTTAGAGTAAACAATTAATTGGCTTGAATGACTGAAAACAATAACTAAATGAATTGAGAAGGCTATAAGAAATACTGACCTCAACTGAACTCAATACAAAACATTGTAGATGCTATATTTAAAACATTATAAAACAAGATATAAAACTCAATATTGGTTTAAAGTACTCTTTACTGTTATATGAGACATTCTCTAACCGACAACCATTATTATGAGCTACGTGATGAGACAATGTCTCGCCCACTGTTCCAGAACATTCCTATACCTTGCTGGTGTATAGAACACCTCAAATAAGTGGATCCACTAAGCTTTGCCCTGCGACTCTCATGATTCATCTAAAAAGTATGATTCTGTATCTATGTTGGCATATATGGTTTATGAGGAATGTGAGTTGTCTGAAATTATTTACATATAGGTGCTTAATATTACTCCCAATAATATCTACCCATGCTCAATGTTTAAGAACATACTCTTCCTCTGGTTTGAGATAATTTCTCAAACTATCCTCTTAAAAGAGGTAACTTCTCTAAAATATCCTTGAACTCATAAACTCTTTTTAGAAATAAAAATTTCTCTTTCTTAATGTAAAAACTGATACCTTTGGGAATACATAGTTCCCTTATACTCTTACTCAATTCATATTGGAAAACTCTTTCTCAAAACTTATCTTTATTTCCTCAAAACTAATATTTAAAAACTTAAATGTTGTCTTTGAAAAAGCTTATCAAGATTTATAACTCAATTCATATGGTTCAAGAAGAATTATGGACATGAACGACTCAACTCAGGGATCTTAATAACAATGTGGAAACTCAAAACTCAAGAACTCAAGGACTTGGAACTCAGAACTTAATGATATGTACTACTCCTCTCAAGAATACTCAATTAATAGAGTTCACACAAAATTATGGGCATGAATGACTCGACTAAAGGATCTCAATACAATGTAGACTCGTGAATACAACTCGTCTCATTCTCACACTCTTTTACTCAAGTTCAAAACTATGACTGATTTCAAAAGAATTATCAAATTTGACTTAAGGGACCCTCTTGAACTTTCCTCTTAATATCTCATTAAATTGAAATGTAATTTAAGAGATGTGATTAGGGCATGTAGTATCTTTCAATTATTAATGAATATGTTAAGATTTAATATCATGAAAATAACGATGACACGATTCAAAGTAACACATACAAAATGAGAAATAGAGAAGAAAAAGGAACAGACAACCTTGACCCATCACTCGCGTATTGCACTAGACCAAAAAGTACTTGGAGTACATGTGGGGCGCACTGGTGGCGCAGGGAGCCAGCCCTCGGGGCGCAATGCCCTTGCCCGAACCAATAAATTTGACGAATTTGTCTTCAATTACTGGTCCCAACTCATCTAAAATTGATCGTTTTCTTCCAAACTCTCTTTGATTCATAAACCCAAGACAAAATTATAAAGATCTCACACAAAATATATCAAGAAACTCCACTCATTTGCATGACCCTCACCTCAAGAACTAAAAACCTCCATTGATAAAGAATGAGGCTAAAACATAAGAACTACTCAAGAATATTTACATGACAATTTCATGAATGAATTAATGGAAGAAATACATGATTGACGTGAGGGAAAAAACCTGGATATCCGGATATCCCCTATTTAGATTTCTGAACTATCTAAATCTCGTTTCTTACATCATGTCCTCCAACGAAGTCACTCCAAGATTGTCCAAATATCCTCATTGTAATCATATATCTCCTAATATACGCACACATGCATCAGAAAATCCTTATTTCTGCAACTCTAAACTTCTCAACGTGAGAGTTGTTGAATGGAAAACTCTCCGCCCTATACAAAATAGTTAGTCTAATTATCGCTTGGTAAATGTGCCTTCAAGCTTTTCTAGCACCTTCTTATCATGGAAGATTCTGGATGCACGCATCCATTTCATCCACCTTGCCCCAATTTGATAATTGGGAGATTTTAATATTCCTTGTTAAACTAGGACATAAATAATAAAATCAAACGCTGCATTTCTCAAAAATATTAAAAAATTACCCTAAGAATTTGACTAATTGTTTTTACAAAAAATATAGAAATTTTCTATGTTAAAATTTTAAAGTTAGGCTAGATTGAATCTTGACTCATTTATTGTCTTGATTCATTAATTATGCCCCTGTTTAAATTTTAGTCAACCTATCAATTGTTACCCTACCTAATATGTATGTATGTATGTGTATATATATATATATATATATATATATTCATAATTTGGATTCCATTTTTCATCTCTTGATTTGTTTTTCTACTCACTACTTTATTAAAATAGCCCTACCCCTCCCTCCTTTTAATAAAACTTTCTCCAATCATGACCCAAAAAGTAACATAAAACAAAGATTGTGCTAGATTGTATCCTTTTGGTGTTCGAAAGCGAAAAAGTGGTAAATTTGGTGCTGAAATCAAGAACCCAATCGAAAAGAAGAAAATTTGGCTGGGTACTTTTACCACTGTTGATGAAGATTTTGCAAGATAAAAGTCCAAGAAGCTTGAGTTTGAAGAACTGATCATAGCTAAAAAAGCAAAAAAGGATCAGATTTCTGAAAAATCAGACAAAAAAACTTGTTCGGGTGCTGGATCTAAACAGAAGTCATCAATGGTGTTACTGGAAAGTTGAATCCATCAAAGGGAGTTGAGGAAAAAATCAAAGAAGAAATTTAGAATGAAACGGATGAAGAACTATTTAAGAGGACCTGGTGAAATTTTCAAAAGCCAGCGAGGTGAAAATTTCACATAAGTTAGCATTTCTAGTTGTTGATAACTCTTCATATTTTGTTGGTGAATTTAGTGCTAGAGATGATCTTAGCATAGATAAGTAATTTTATGGTTCAAAAAGGAGGGGAAAAGGGTCAAAAATAGCAATTTTAGCACTATTGGGGTACAAGTTTCAATTTTAGAAACTTTCAGGGGCTTTAGGGCTTTGTGATTAGATTTTTTGTATGATCCATGTTGTTATATTACAATAATTATTAAATTAATGATTTATTTTTTAATGAATGGAATTAATTTTTTTAAATAGTATGGTGATAGTGAAATGAAATTTTGTTACTTCATTATTATTTATATTTATCGTCTTTTTGTTTTGGTGATTACAATTTCTTTGATTCTAAAATATATTTTTATCACATTCTAAATAAAATTTGGGAACCCTAATCCACAATATTACCTCCTCTACTTTTATTTTGTCATTTTCACTTGCAAAAATAAAGCTTTGAAATATCTTTATTGAAGTAATAAATTTACCAAAAATGATTGCTTTTCTACTCTCTTCTCTATTGAAATGGCCCCCTGCCCACCACCACCTTTTTTTAAAAAAAATTCTCCAATCAAGAAATTACAAAAAATAACATTAACAAGTTGTATCAAATTGTATTCTTTTGGTGTTCAAAAGAATAAGAATGATAAATTTGTAGTAAAATCAGACACCCAATCTACAAAAAATGATTTGGTTAGATAGTTTTACCAGTGTTGTATGAAGCTTCTGAAATTTAAAAGTCTAAGAAACTGGAATTGCAGAACTAGTCAGAACTATAATGCAAAATCAAGTTAGATGTCACGCCCCGAGCCTACACCTTGGATGAGACTGACACTCGAAGACCATTGTTAGCATCGAGCGGACCATTGGTCTGGCTTACTTAACTCAGCGGAAGACAACAATCAATAACTACAATGATCAAACTTAGCTGAACTGATAAAGCATAGTAACAGAGAATGTTGTAAAGATTTAAAACATTTCATCTGGCCAAAAGTGGCAACCCACTTCTTAACAAATAGAAAGAAATGGAAATACTAAAGGACTAACATATGACTGTCTATCAATGAAGCCTTCTAAAACTAGCCTGAAGTCTCTTCGGAAATGTCAGTTTCCCTGCTTGCTTCATTTAGAAAGCTATTATTCTTTTCTGAAAACAAGCTCGAAGGATCTTTGGAAATCTCAATTTAAATGTGAAAACATTTTTATATTTCCTTGGGAATACTGAGTACCCATATACTGCTTTGAAGAAAAGATTTCACCTTACTCTGAACTGAACTCAAACTTAAGTCTTAAAACGACATTAAAACATTTTTGAAAGACTTATGAAATTTGAAATGAACTTCTTCTTCTTATCTTTACTCTTTACTCAACCTGATCTTTAAGTCTTAAAACAAGTTTAAAGCATTTGTAAAATACTTCTTGGAAGGACTCTAAGAACTTTCTAGACATAGATCTAAACTTTCCTTTGAATTTGAAGTAATGGACTCAAGGTTGTAAATCATGTTTCTGGATAATTTCATATGATTAGAAGTCATTTAGAGTAAGTAGAATCATAAGGAAGTGTTAAAACACTTTAGAACAACATAATCAGACTAAATTACGAAACATGGCGATAAAGATTGATTCAGGAGCGCCCGGGGAACGCCGCGCAACGCTTCAAGTTCATAGGCCACATCCTGGCACACTATAAGCGCGCCGCCCAAGGACCTCTGGCACAGATGGGCCGCATCGCGCCTGGACTTGCCCTGGTTACGCCTGAAAAATTTTCGTCTCATTTTCCTGACCCTAAATCGTTCTAATTCGATTTCTTTTCTAAAATTCACCTTAGATATGTGTACTCAATCCAAATATACAAGGATATAACCCAAATAACTCAATAAACAACAGTTTCTACCTCAATAAATTCATAAACTTCAACTCGTGTTCAAGAAAGAAAGCAATTCAAGAACACTCAAAATCCAATATTTTAGGATGACATCACATTGAATCAAACATTTGGAACGTGGATGAACGAAACCAACATTATGTAAGACTGACATACGGTTTTAGGGATCTCCCCAGAAGAAATCGTCAAGTTAATTCGATGATCTTGGCGAATCTTGCCCTCTTTCTTCTTCTCTCTTCTTCTCCTCTCCTTTCTCCAACCCCTAGCGTGAATTCTCGTTTTCCTAAACCAAATAAAGTCTTTTTTTACCCCAATTTAATCCTTAAAATGAATTAATTAAATTAGGTAAGGAAAAAGACAACTTTGCCCTTTCCAAATCCGGATTGGACATTTCTTAATCCAACAACCCAACTTTTGAAAGACATTATTCACTTATACAATATTGAAATTGCGCAAACATGGCGGCATTGGAAAGATTATTTTAAGGGCTTTCCAACCATATCTGGAACTACTCCTAACTCATCCTGAGCTAGGAGTTATGGTCGTTTGAAAATGACCAAAACTCACTTTCCTAACTTAGACAAATTTTCTAGATTTTCTTATTCTTTCCAAAAATAGGTATTTTCTTATTTTAAACTCTTTTCTGGTTCTTTCTGGTTTCGAGGTGTTACAATATCTCCCCTTTGGGAACATTCGTCCTCGAATGAAGTTATCCTTACTAGACTAACTGTAGTAATTTCAAGTTCAATCACCAAACAATCAATTACTACAATAACATGCTTACTCATAACTGGATAGTACTAAAAATAAAATGCATTTTCTCCCAGATTCAAAGATATGTGGATATCTCTTCTTCATGTCCTCTTCATCTTCCCAAGTAGCTTCTTCAACAAATTTGTTCCTTCAAAGGACTTTGACTGATGCTACCTCTTTTGTTCTCAACTTGCGAACTTGGCTATCTAGGATTTTCACCGAAATCTACTCATTAGATAGACTATCCTTGATCCCAATAGTTTCAGTTGGTATGATCAAAGATCGATCGCCTATGCACTTTTTCAACATGGAGATGTGAAACACCGAATGAACTGCTGCTAACTCTTGTGGTAGCTCCAACTCATAAGATACATTACCAATTCTCTTAGCTATGCGATAAGGTCTAATATATCGGGGACTTAGTTTCCCCTTCTTACCGAACGTCATAACACCCTTCATTGGTGAAACTTTCAGATATACCCAATCATCTACTTCAAACTCTGACGGCCTCCTCCTAACATTAGTGTAGGATTTTTGACAACTCAATGCCATTTTCAACCTCTCTTGAATCACCTTCTCCATATATTGGTGAGCTAAATCTTGTCCTATCAACCCTACTTCACCAACTTCAAACCATCCAATAGAATATCTGCACCTTCTTCCATAAAGAGCTTCATAATAATCCATTTGGATGCTACAATGATAATTGTTGTTGTATGCAAACTCAATCAGAGGTAGTTGATCATCCCAATTCCCTTTGAAATAAATCACTCATGCCCTCAAAATATCTATTATGGTCAGGATAGTATGCTCTACTTGCTCGTCAGTCTGAGGATGAAAGACAAAACTTAAGTTCACCTTTGAACCCAAACCTTTTTGAAAATATTTCAAGAAATTTGCGGTAAATTGTTCCCCTCTATCTGAAATAACAGAGATCGGGACTCCATGAAGTCTTAACACCCCTTGAATGTACAACATTTCATAATCCTGTGCAGAAGGGTAGTGTTTTACCAAAACAAATCAAGCTAATTTTATCATTATATCGACAATCATCCAAATAGAATCATGTTGCCAGCGAGATCTGGGTAAGCCTGTGATGAAATCCATATTAATCATCCCCCACTTCCATTCTGGAAGTTCTATATTCTGAGCAAAACCTCGAGGTCTTTGGTTATCTACTTTAACTTGTTTGCAATTTGGGCACTTGGCAATAAATTCAGCAATGCTTTTTTTCATGCCATTCCATCAATATACTTCTCTCAAAACGTGGTACATCTTTGTGGAACCCAGATGAATGGAATATCTGAATTTATAAGCTTCCTCCATGATCCTCTCTTGAAGTACATTTACCATAGGTACACACAATCTACCTTGATATCTCAATACATCATCGCCTCCTTGTTTAAAATCTAACACTCTTTGCTTCTGAACATTTTCCTTCAAGTCAAGCAAAATGAGATCTTGGTCTTGATTCTCTTTCACTTCTGACACTAATGATGACTCATCCCTATTCATCACCACTAATCCCCTTTTGTGGAATCCATTAGTCAGACTCCTAATCGTGCAAGTCTATGCGCATCTTTTGCTAGTTCTTTCTTTTCTTCCTCAAGATGGGTGGTACTTCCCATAGACAACCTACTTAAGGAATCAACAAACACATTAGCCTTACTTGGGTGGTAAAGAAAGTTCATGTCATAATTCTTGAGTAATTCTAACCACCTTGTTTGTCTAAGATTAATCTCTCTCTGAGTGAACACATATTGTAGGCTCTTGTTATCAATGAAGACATCAACATGAACACAATATAGATAGTGATGCCATCTCTTCAAGGCAAAAACTACAGCAGCCAACTCTAAGTCTTGAGTTGGGTAATTCTTCTTATGAACTTTCAACTGTCTTGAGGCATAAGCTATAACTTTTTCATTCTGAATTAACACAAACCAAACCTACTCTAGATGCATCACCATACACCACAAAACCTTGAGTTCCTTCCGGTAAAGTCAAAACTTGGGCAAAAGTCAACCTCTTCTTCAACTCTTGAAATATTTTCTCACAAGTTTCAAACCATTTAAACTTCACTATTTTCTGAGTCAACTTCATTAAAGGAGACGAAATAGACGAAAAACCTTCTACAAATCTCCTATAGTATCTAGCCAAACCCAAGAAAATTCTAATATCAGATGAGATGTGGGTCTAGGCCAATTTTGTACTGCCTCAAATTTTCTAAGTATCCACTCTAATACCATCACCAAAAACTATGTGAACCAAGAAGGCCACTGTATCAAGCAAAACTTCACACTTAGAGAACTTGGCATACAAATCTCTATCCTTCAAGGTTTGGAGGACTATCCTGAGGTGACTAGCATGATCTTATTCATTCCTTGAATAGATTAGTATGTCATCAATTAAGACGATAACAAACATATCTTAATAAGGTTTGAAGACTCTATTCATACGGTCCATGAATGTCGTTGGTGCATTGGTCAACCCAAAGGACATGTCCAAAAACTCATAATGCCCATATCTGGTTTTGAAAGTTGTCTTTAGAATGTACATTCCCTAACTATCAAATGATGCTAGCCTGATAGAGATCAATATTGGATAAACAAGACACACCCTGAAGCTGATAAAAAATATCATCAATCCTTGGAAGAGGATACTTATTCTTGATGATAACGTTGTTCAATTGACGGTAATCTATACACATCCTAAGGGAACCATCTTTCTTTCTCACAAAAAAGATTGGAGCGCCCCAAGGTGAGACACTTGGTGGAATAAAACCCATCTCTAGGAGGTCTCTCAACTGCTCCTTAAGCTCTTTAAACTCTGCTGGTTCCATTCTGTATGGAAGAACAGATATAGGAAGAGTATTTGGGAGAACATATATACCAAAGTCTATCTCTCTCTCATGAGGGACTTTGGGAAAATCATCTGGAAAGACTTCTGGAAAATCTCTTACTACTGAAACTAATTGAATAAGAGTTATATCAACATTTAAGTCATTAACTCAGACTAAGTGATAGACACACCCCTTGGAAACTAACTATTTTTCCTTAAGTTACGAAATATATAAAACGACCCATAGGCACTACTGACCTGCTTTTCCACTCTATAACTACTTCACTGGAAAACTGGAACCTGACTACTCGAGTGCTGAAATCTATTGATGCATAATAGACATGAAGCGAGTACATACCTAGAATGACATAAAAATCTACCATGTCTAACGAAACTAAGTCATCTACTCTTGTGATTGACGGGAAATAGTACAATCACAATAGACTCTCTCTACTAGAATAGAATTCTAACCATGTGTAAAAACACAAACGGGATCAATATGTTGATTTAGAAAAACATCTTAACTGACAATTTGGATCATATATGTTACAATATCTGGCGAATCCTCTTGCTTTTGGTGACTAGTGATGGCATAAAGGCGGTTTCATTCTCCGTCTTCTCCTGAAGTAGCTTTTCCAGATATAACTCTATCTGGTGAAGAAACTGAAGAAGACTGGGCTCTATTGCCCTCTTTTGTCATTTCTTTGATTGTTCTTAGGACATTATCCTATAAAAGGACCATTCTAGCCACACTTGGAGCAATCAGTGAAGCCATCATGACACACCCCTGAGTGGATCCTACCACACTTGGAACATGAAGGAGCCTAAGTACCCCCTTGTTCCTTACCACCTTGCTAATACGCAGGTCTAGATCTAAAGTTTTGAGAATCCTGAGTGCACAGACATTGGTTCCTTAGTACAGGTGCACTAGCAAATGCTGAAGCAGGTCCTTTATGAATCTGTTAGAAAGAATACCAATTTGAATTTTTTCTTCGTTGCCCGAACTCGTTCCTTCTTTCTTATTCCTCTAATTTTTGAACTCTTCTATATCCCTCAGTTAGTCTTCCTCAACTTTCTGCACATGGATCATCAACTTTGTTGTGTCCATGTCACCAATTAGCATAGCTGCCTTACTTTCCTTACTTGACATATGAGTCAAACCAGAAACAAACAAGCTCATTCTACTCTACATGTCAACAACCAACTCTTAGCTCATGGCGAAAAGGAACACCCCAAAAATTCTTCTAAAACAAATCCCAACTCACAATCGGTTACGCGTAGGCACTAGTTAGAAAGAAACTTGTTAGAGATAAACTCTAACGCACGAAGTGAGCATGAAAGAAGTGAGGAATTTCCTAAATGTTGCAGCCTTCTAATTATAGATGTGGCGCGCTTCACACTGATAACTAGGACTTTACATACACGACTTCACAGATTCCCTTGGACTCTTAGACTCTGTGCTCCGATACCAAGTTTGTCAAGCACTAAGCCTACACCCTAGACGTGGCCGACACTCGAAGACCATTGTTGGCCTCTAGCAGACCCTTAGCATGGCTTACTTAACTCATCGGATGACAAAAATGAATAAATATAATGATCAAACTTAATTGAACTGATAAAGCATACTAACTGAGATTGTTTTAAAGGTTTAAAACATTCATTTGGCCAAAAGTGGCAACCCAAGTCTTAACAAATAGAAAGAAATGGAAAGACTAAAGGACTAACATATGACTGTGTATCTATCAAGCCTTCTAAAACTGAGATGGATGTTGGTACATACCCCACAACATTCTAATAAAGAAAATACTGAAAAACAAAACAATAAAAGGAGTCCCCCAGAATGAAAGTAGGCTAACCAACAAACTCTGGAGTTCTCAACTGGATTAACGGTGTGGCGGATGCCGATCCTCGTTACCTACGTCTGTATCATGATAGGGTGCAGGACAACTGGCATCAATACATGAATGTACGAGTATGCGAGTTAAAATGCTAAACAACATAGGCTAGAAAGAGTCAGAAAGAAACTGAAGAACTTACTTGCCTCAACTCAACTCAACATAACATAACTCAATATACTGACTTATTTCAATATAAAATAATTTAAAAGAAAGTACAATATAAATAAAAATTGTTTGAAAACGTGTTATAAATTCTGAATGCATACAAGGATACAAATGACTCTGAGATGTATGTAAAACTACAAATAAACTTATACATATATATAAATACATTTAACTTCTGTGGGAGTTTCTCTAACTGACAATCATCACTTAAGAGCTATAGTGATGATAGAATGATCTACCTCACGCTGCCAGCGCATCCTGTACTCGGCCAAAGTATAAGACCTGAAGTGCCTAATAGATCCAATAGCCTACGATAACGTGGGTTTATCTAAAAAGTATGACTCTTTTCGACCCATGGTGGATACATGGTTTTATGGATATGTGAGTTATTTGAACTCATGCTCGTCCCCAATTCGGTGGTCAATACTACTCCTAAAATATATTGGATCTTATGTTATTAAAATATATTGCTTTTATGATTTGACATTAGTTCTCAAAAACATAGCTCAAAGGCTATCTTGGAAATAATAGTAGGCTTCATTTAGAAAGCTATTACTCTTTTCTGAAAAACTAGTCCGAAGGCTCTTTGGAAATTATAGTTTCCCTTCTTTTTAAAATGAAAACATTTTTATACATCCTTGGAATACTTAGTCCGTATATACTTCTTTGAAGAAAAGACTTCACCTTACTCTGAACTGAACTCAAACTTAAGTCTTAAAACGACATTAAAACATTTTTGAAAGACCTATGAAACTTGAAATGAACTTCTTCTTCTTATCTTTACTCTTTACGCAACCTCATCTTTAAGTCTTAAAACAAGTTTAAAAGCATTTGTAAAAGACTTCTTGAAAGGACTCTAAGAACTTTCTAGGCATAACTTTAAATTTCCTTGAATTTGAAATTATGGATTCAAGGTTGTAATTCATGTTTCTGGAGGATTTCTATATGATTAGAAGACATTTAGAGTAGTTAGAATCATTAGGAATCAAGTTCAGAGGCCTTATCCTAGTGCACTACAAGCGCGCCACCCCAGGCCCTCTATCGCAGATGGGGCGCGTCGCGCCTGGCCCTACCCAGGTGACGTATGACAAATTTTCATCTCGTTTTCCTAACCTTAATTCATTCTACTTTAATTTCTTTTCTCAAATGTACCTTATATCTATGTGCCCAATTCATATATACAAGGATTTAACCAAAAGAACTCAAGAAACAACACTTTGTACCTCAAGAAATTCAAAAACTTCAACCCATGTTCAAGAACGATAGCAATTCAAGAACATTCAAAATCTAATCTTTTAGGTTTAAATCACGTTGAATCAAACATGCTTGGAATGTGGGTGAGAGTACCCAATGTTATGAATGACTCACATACCTTTTTAGGGATCACCCCCGACGAAATCCTCAAGTTAATTCGACGATCTTGGCGAATCTTGCCCTTTTTCTTCTTCTCTTCTCTTCTTTTCTCCTTTCTCCAAGCCCTAGCGTGAATTCTCGTATTACTAAACTAAATAAAGTCTTGCTTTTACCTTAATTCAATACCTAAATCGAATTAATTAAATTAGGTAAGGAAAAGACAACTTTGTCCTTCCCAAATTCGGATTGAACTTTCCTTAGTTCAATAGCCCAACTTCAGAAAGGTATAACTCACTCATACAGGGGTCGTTAGAAAGATTATTCTAAGGGCTTTCCAAGAATATATTGAAATAATCCTAACTCGTTCTGATCTAGGAGTTATGGTTGTTTTAAAATGACCAAACTCACTTTCCTAACTTAGATAAATTTTCCAGATTTTCTGATTCTTTCCAAAAAAAAAAGTATTATCAAATTTTAAACTCTCTTCTACTTCATTCTAGTTGCGAGGTGTTACATTAGATTTCTGAAAAATTTGATAAAAGAACTTGTTCGAGTGATGAATCTAAAAAAAAAATCATCAATGGGTGTTACTAGAATTTTGAATCCATCAAATAGAGTTGAGGGAAAAAATCAAAAAATAAAATGGAAATGAGATGGAAGAAGAACTATTTAAGGAGACCTAACTGAATATTTCAGAAGGTAACGATGTGAAAATAAAAAAGCTTATATATATATATATATATATATATATATATATATATATATATATATATATATATATATATATAAAGCTTTTTTATTGTACAAGTTATAGAATTTTCTTGACATATCAAAAGAATTCTAGGGAAGCAACGAAGATATTCATAATTGTTATTAGTACTTTTGAGTTATTTCACAAACTTTTCTTGCTCTGTTACTATATTGATAAAAATTGTAGCAGGTATATGTGTGGTTGTATAGGAAAATAAGATATTCCATCTATATCCTTCATTTTTACTTTTTGTCAATCACAAAAATTGTAAATATTTATTTTCAAAATCATATAAAATATTTTAATTATTTTATTTTTAATAAATTTTATAAATATTTTTTGTCCAACTTTATGTATAATGAAATCAACTAGAGTACTATAACATTTAATAGTGACCATTAGTACAATATTTAGAATACTCCTACCCTTAATATGTTTTTTATTTGTATAAAAAATTACAAATTTTTAAAAATTATGAAAAATAATTCGAGATTCAGGCACCAAAATTCAACAAAATTTGCCTATTTTAAATCAAAAATAAAAAATAAACAGTGATTAGAGAATGACCAACTTATTGGATCGAAACAACCAATATTGGATCGAAACAACAAAAAAAGTCTCCTATAAATAACTGGATGGAGGACAGATGTAGGTCAAATAAATGCATGTCTATATAGTTATTGCTACAATCTAAATATATACTCTTCTCAATAATTTTTTGTTATTCCAAAATTATTGATATTTCATTCTATTTTTTAGTATTGATATTTCATTCCAAAATTATTGATATTTTATGCATCCAATTTCTTTTATTTTTTAGTTTAATTTTTGACATTTGATTCTACATTTCTTGACATAAAACTTGTTGTGATTTAATTGAATTATTAGTCGAGTTTATATAAGGGGAGAAATTGAGAACAACATCAATCAAGTGACATGTAGAGGCGAACTGAAAATTTTAAATTTAGTAATTTTTAAATTTAGGACAAAAAATTTATTGCACTGAATAGATTAATTATATATATTTAGTAAATTTCTGAACATAGATGTATATTTATAAGAACTATGCCAAACCATTAGTTCCAGGGTCGTCTCGATCGACTATAAGCCCAATAAAATAATCGCTATTTGGGGTCCGTATCTTCTCCAAGATATGTATATATATGTTTATGTATTAAAAAAATCATGTATTGATAAATTATAAAAGATTTTTAAAAAGAAAATATGATTGAGAAATTCCATATTGGTTAGTTTGTTGTAGTATCTTTTCTAGATTCTTATGTGACTATTTAATTTTAGTATCATTTCTAATTTCGCATGTGGCTATATAATTTGTTATCTAGCTATTTATATTCTGACGATTATCATGAATCAAGAGTATAGTGTTTTTATACTTACTTTTCTTTATTCTCTTTTCAAAATTTTTTATTCATTCATTATTGAATATTCTAATGTCTTTGAAACATTAAAAAAATCTACATTATGTTAAATCTATTGTAGTTTGTTCATAAAAAGATCAAATTTATTTTTGGTGTCTGATTCAAATTTCAAGCACTAAAACTAACTAACAGTATGTTAATATTATTAGATAAACTTATCAATTTTATCGCAACACTATTTTAATGTCATCATATTTTTAAAAAAATTAAGTCGTGTTTTATTATCCAAACTTTATATAATATAATTTTCGTTGAAAATTTACATTATTTGCATTCTTACTTCATAATGTCTGCATATTGTCACACCCAGAGCCTACACCCTTGGCGGGACTGACACTGGAGAACCATTGTTGGCCCAAACACGAGAACCATTGTTGGCCCCAAGTGAATCCTTGGCTTGAATTAGTACTTAGTGGAAGACTTTACTCAAAAAAGATAAACTCACGAAATAAACTTAGAATGTTGTAAAGGAAACATTCGACTGGAAAATGAGGCAACTCAAGTCTTATCACAAAACAACTGAAATGTACAAGACTAATCAACTAATAAAGTCTAACTATCTATAAAGCCTCTAATACCATGAGGGATGTCAGGACAAAAAACCCGATCATCCTAACAACTCAAATGACAAACAATGATAAAAGGGACCTTTCGGAAAAGAAGGAGGCTCGCCAATAACTTTCAATGCTCAACTGGATCCATGATGTGTTGGGTAATGATCTCGGTTACCTGTATCTGGATCATAAAAATGATGCAGGCCAAAGGGAATCAGTACATTAAATGTACAAGCATGTGAGTGGAAATCTTACAAGACATAAGCTTGAATTGGTATCTGAAAGAAACTCTTACCTCATCTCTACTCAACTCATGGTTACTCAACTCAATGCTGAAACAAACACAATACAGATGCAGTTTAGATAAAACATTTTAAATAGTATATAACATATCAAATAATTGGAAAATACAATAATCTCTCAGTTGTATATAAAAACACAAATATAAACTATGTTTGGAAGATTCTCTAATAGACAATCATCACTATGAGCTATGTGATGATACAACATCTCGTCCACACTAGTAGAACTATCCTATACCTTGTTGGGATATTGAATGTCTCAACTGAGTAGATCCACTAAGCTATGCTTTAAAGCATTAAGGAATCATCTAAAAAGTATGACCCTTTGTACCCACATTGGCTACATGACTTATGGAGACTTTAGTTATCTGAACTCATCCTCATATAGGTGCTTAATACTTGTTATGACCCCGAGCGCCGTGATTGGAACCCACACTTACCCTACGGTGGGATAACAACTACAAAAACCAAACCAAAAAACTTAATGAAAACTAAAACATTTAACTATATGGGAGAAGGTTTAAATGAAGAATGCAAATAGAGTCCCCATAAACTCCAAAAAGTTAATAAAACAACTAACATAACTATGGCGAAAGTTCACCCCTAGAACCTGAAAGTCATTGTACCAAAACTCTCATGTTCAAAAAATCTATGAGAAGGGGGGAACAACCCCAAAACTAACATACAAATAATATCTAAAACACTAGTCGGAGTCCAAAGAGAATGGACTAAGAAAATAGAGGATCCACGACATCCTGAAAGAACTGGCTCACCCTTGAATCTTGTGTCGGTCAATTATTTCCTAGCTGAGGTCTATCCGTAGCCACCTGAAGAATCCCTGTAATTAACAAAGAATGAGCAAGTGCAGTATGAATACACAACCATAGTTTCCTGATAGGACCACACAACAATTCCACTAATCGAAACATATGAGAGCAATCACAACACAATAAACAAACAATACAAAATACATAGATATGTTATCATTTCAAGAGCAACATACAATTCCAAATATCAATGACAATAGACATGAATGTAATAATTACAATGTTCCTCTCATGGAACCCACACTTAAATTATTAGTGTGTTGGAATGTGACACCCGATCCAATATATGTGTTGAAACGTAACACTCGATCAAATATATGTGTTGGAATGTGACACACGATTCAATATATGTTTCATAAATTGACACCCAATCCAATATGTGTGTCAAAACGTCACACCATATTCAATATATGTGTCGGAATATGACACCCGATCTAATCAACACAACTAAAATCGCAATCATATCCATAATCAATAGTGCTTATAGTCATGCAATCACGTAATGGGTTCACAACATGTAATAGTTCATGTATATACTCATTGCATTAGATTCAATTTGCATTTAACTATTATCATACATGCATGCATACAATGAATAAATTAACCTCTGTATATCACACAAACAGGAAATCAAACCATCACTTACCTCTAAACTAAGCTTGAATCCTCCTAAGACACTTGAGACTTCCCTTTCAAGATTCTTTCAGACTGTTCTTTGTATAAAATAGTCAATTAACGCAACGATCAATAAACAAGGCTTAATTACCCAAATTATAATTGACATTATTAATCCTAGACCAAACCCAAGATCCTAATGTTTAATTAAGGCTTTTCCCACCATAACATCAGGTCAAAACCCTCCCCCAATGATAATTATCCAAGAATCTAAGTTCTACGGATCGAAAAATAGATTAGGTAGTAATAATCTTACCTTGAGTACTGGAAGTTGTGGAAAGCAATCAAGAACTTGCCCTAGGTTGTCTCTTACTTCTAAAGAACAATTTTTTCAGAAAATAACATTTTTGGGGCTTTTTCCCAATTTAAGTCGCGGCTGTCCTGCTAGTGTGGGACCCAACCTGCCATACTGGCCCCACCTCGGCGAAGCTAACCCTGCCCTGGCGTCTTGCACGAAGATATAAAGTCAGAATTTGTGTTCCAAACTCTCAATTCACAACACACCTTCAACCCTTGACGTTCAAAAACTATCTGTTCACGCTAAGATCAGTTTTGGGAGCTCTGCTCGCCCAAATTCGAGTATGTAAAGTCGTACGGGCTCCCTAATGTCTTGTCTATCCACTCATGTGATAAAATTCATAATTAATTCTCTTATTCATTGCCTGATTTTCCTACATCTCACCTGACTCAAATCTTACCCAAATCTGGACTAGCCTAGGAATTCCCCAAGTCACTATTCAAAAGTTTTTGGCCCAACTTCTTTACCTATTGAATTTTACATAACAACGGGAACATGTAGTTACAATAGATATATGTTTACCCATCACTTGTCCACAAGTTATAAATTAGGAAAAAATTGCTAAAGTAAGGGTAGAGTAGTAACTTAATCGTTGAACAACTGGATACTTGTCTCGCATGTCCTTTTCGGTTTCCCAAGTAGCTTCCTCTACCGTACAATGCTTCCATTGAAATTTAACGGACTTTATCTCCTTTTTCCTCATCTTTCAAACAACATGATCTAGGATTGCAACCGGTTCTTCCTCATACTGAACGTCATTGTCTAACAAGATGAAGTCCCATTTTATGATATAATGCCCATCCCCATGATATTTCTTCAACATAGACACATGAAACACTAGATGAACTCCGCATAGGCTAGGAGATAAAGCCAACCTATAAGCCATTGGCCCTACATAATAAAGAATCTCAAATGGACTAATATATCGTGGATAAGTTGTCCACAAAAATCTAAAATGGACCAATTTTGGCACTTATCCACAATCTCAAAGCCAAAATTGTTAGCTTTGATGCTCATAATTTACCTGCTAACAATTTTGGCACTTATCCACAAACTCATCTATGTGCTTCTTCATGCTAGGCAACCAATAAAGTGGTTTCAAATCTCTGTACATCTTGGTCATACCCGGATGAATGTAATACTGCGAACCATGGGATTCTGTCAACTTCTTTTTAATTAAGTTCTCTACTTGTGGAACACAAATTCTTCCCTTATAATTGAGAAAACCACCCACTTTGAGAGCCGCATCTTGTTCTTTACCAGTTATTGTCTTCCTTGTGAGCTCATTCAAACTCACATCCTCAAACTGTTTGGCCTTGATCTCTTCGATGATGGTAGACCTAACCTCAATACTGGCTAACATCCCACCTTTCTATGAGATTCCCAAATTCATGAACTTAGACTCTGAGGTTTGAATCTTAGTGGCTAAACGTAGCTTAGATACACCAAAGCAAGCTACACTACACATACTCAGTGTCTTCCTGCTTAATGTGCCTGCCACCACATTAGCCTTACCCGGATGGTAACATCAAAATCATTGATTAACTCTATCCACCTTCGATGTCTCAGATTAAGGTCCTTGACTAAGATGGTCAGTAAATACCTCACACTTGAAAACATAAAGGTAATATCGCTAGATCATGAGGGAAAACACTACTTCTGCCAATTCCAAAGCATGTGTCAGGTAGTTCATCTTATGAACCTTCAACTATGGTTGATGCATAAGCTATAAAATTATTATACTGCATCAACACAGTACCCAAACCCAAATGTGAAGCATCATAGTAAACAATGAAACCTTTACCTTCCAAAAATAGTGCCTGAATTGGTATTGTACATAAAAGAGTCGTGAGCTTTTGAAAAATTTCTTCACATTTATAAGTTCATTCGAAGGGTACCTCCATTTACGTTAGTCTCATCAAATGTGTGGTGACGGAAACAAAATTTCTAACAAACCAGTGCTAATAGCTGGCGAGCCCCCACAAAACTCCTAATTTCAGTCATAGAGCATGGTCTGACCCAATTCTTAACTGCGTAGATATTTTAGGGATCTATCATTACCCCTTCCATTGGAAACACATGCCCCAGAAAGGCAAATGAACTCAACCAGAACTCACACTTGGAAAATTTGGCATATAACCTTTGTCTCCCATTGACACCTAAAACCATATGAAGATGGTTGGCGTGCTCTTCCTTATTATTTGAATAAACAGAGAATTCATCAATAAAGACATTAAAAAAGGAATTTAGGAATAGTTTGAGCACACCATTCATCAAACTCATGAAAGTTGCAAGAGCATTAGTCAGCCCAAATGGCATCACTAAAAACTCATAACACCCATAGCAGGTCCTGAATGCCATTTTCGGTACATCCTCAAGCCTAATATTTAACTGAAGGTAATCAGATGTTAGATCAATTTTTGAGAACATTGATACACCCTGCACTTGGTCAAACAGATCATCTATCCGGGGCAACGTATATTTATTTCGATTGGTCAACTTATTTAATTGTCGATAGTCTATGCAGATCCTCATACTACCATCCTTCTTCTTAACAAACAAGACAAGAGAACCCCACGAGAAAGCACTAGAATGGATGAATCATTTATCAAGAATATCCTGACTTTAAGACTTAAGATCTCACAATTCTGTCAAAGGCATGCAATAAGGAGGAATGGATATAGGGCGAGCATCTAGCTTTGTCACGACCCCGACCGTCGTGATTGGCACCCACACTAACCATCCGATTGGAAAACCACTGCTGAAACCAATTAAACAACTTAACTAAAACTAAAGCATTTAAAAATATGGAAGCAGATTTAAATGAAGAATAAAAATATAGTTCACATAAACTCCAAAAATTTAATAATACAACTAACATAATGATACGCTCAAATTACACCTCCCTAAAGAAGCATAAGTGATCTTTAACAAGTAAAGAACCCAACTAGTAGGTTGAGGTCGATCCCACGAGGAAAAATGGTTTACACTTAACTTTAACCCACGATTATTTCTTTTTAGTCAAGGTATTTCCAAATCAATAAAGTAAAGAGGGGGTTTGCGAAACAAGATTCCTTCAATTGTGAGATTATCAAGTGAACAAAAGAAAACTTTGGTTGGTATCAAGATAAGAAAATAACTAGGGTATGTGTATTCCCAACAAGGTCATAACGCGGTATTCCTAGTAATAGTAATCCTTTCCTAGTGTATTACATGCAAAGTGATAAGTTAGGTATCTCTAAATCTTTCGTCCGGCATCTAGAGAATTTTACCTCGCACCTTGGTACGGCTACATATGTATAATTTAGTAACCCTTACCATTACCTCATATTAGACATCATAATCGATGTGTGGCTTAGTTACTACTTCGCACCAATCGACACTAGCCTATTTGATAGTATCACACTAAATCTATGTTTATAATTCTTTTCTTATTAACTACCTTCTTGGTCCGACAAGTAGCTACAAGGCAAGTTCTAACGTGTGCACTCGTTAAAAGGACTTCTAAATGAAACAATTATCAATGCATGCAAAAACACTATTCAAGAATCGCTTGGTTACTAGTTATACATTGTTAATCCCTCATGGTTCCCACAACCCTAGTTGTAGATTTAGTTACCCATGTTAGCAAGATTACAATCCATGCTTTTAGATGAAGAAATCATAAACTTACTTAGCAAAAAGAATAAACCCAGAAATTGCAACTTGAATTTCAAGCCAAAAATCTTCAAATAGACTCAGAAATTCAATAATTTGCTAAAGTTGCAAAAAATAATTCCCAAAAGGAAGAACTAGAACTAAAGTAATAATAGTCAACCCCCAAAATGAGGTTTGTTTTCCTATTTATAGAGAACAAAGTCTTAATGAAAAAGAAATTAAAATAAGGAAAGTTTTGTTCAAGCACGTGTCTTCAATTAACGAGACAACTGACGGGTCGTCGATCGATTGACGGTCCATGGTTTGCTTCCTTCAGCCAGGACTTAGAAAATATGTTTGCTCTCCGGATGGAACTCCCTCTGAAGCAAACGACGAAACAACATCATGATCCTTCATTCCATCTACGGTCCGTCGATGCTCCTCCCATTAATCCATACTTAGATTCTTCAAATATCAGGTACTGGAACCCTCGCAGTTACAAATTACAGTTCACTAGTATGGTCTGTCTATCGATCGACGGACCGTCGATGCCAATCGTGGTTCCACACTTGGTCAGAATTCCCTAATTTCCTCCAAAGCCTGGGCTGTTCATCTACGACCTTCACCTATGGAGCGTTGATTGAATGATGGTCCATCGATTTCTTCTGTAGGTCTATTTCTGCATTTTTACAGTTGTTTCTATTGAACATCTTTCCTGCAAAACAAGACATAATACGCATTAGAAATACCGTGAAACCACGATACATCAACACCCTCGACTTAAATTTGTTGTTTGTCCTTAAGCGACGCACTATGACCGTAAACGACACTTGCATAACAGCAGGCACTTTAAGCTCAAGCAATCACATGGCTATATATCTTGACTCTTTCTTGATTTTCCGCAGTTCTATGCCTCATTCTAGACAAGCTAACTCATGCGGATCACATCATGACACGAATTTACCATGCAACAGATACCTCTACTATTTTTTCTCTTACCGAGGTACCAATTTTTTTTCTCATAATGCAACTAGTGCCCTCACATCAAACAATATCCTCAATTTTCCCATAGTGATTATGCATTTTGAGTCAAAGGATCTATTTCAAAACTCATGCTAAGAAATGAGTTCAAATACAGTTAGTGCTCCACGCCATAGTCTTGCCCTTATCTTCGCTACTTAGGTTCACCACACTAGACTCTAGGATCACCGTAGGCTTTCCTGGCTTGTAACGCAGGCTTAGGGTCAGCTGTGGTACATTTGAGTACATTTAGTGACTATGTGCCCTCCTTGACATTACCTCTAAGCTTTCCACCTCTTTTTATTATTTTTGACCCCCTGTTTCTTTTTTTTTTCTTTTGCCTTATTTCCCTTTTAGATGTGACTTACACTTTTTGTATCTTTTCCTCTATAAAACTCTTTTCTTTTATTCCCTTTTTTTTCTTTGTCAACTGTTCTTTCATTTTCGCTAAGTCACATACTTCTCTTACTTATGGTTTTGTTTTCAACATCTAACTCTTTCCACACCTATTTTGGGTCTTCTCTCATAATATCCACCCTCAACTCATTGCTTTTCCACAAGTCAAGGTGCACAATAACCGATGTCGAGTCAGGGCTAAGACGAGGTAACTTTTTGCATTAGCCACCGTCAACTTAGGTTTCTGGCTTAACTCGAGGTGCACATGCCGAAGGAGAGACTGGGGCCAAAACATTATACCCTGGGAAGGTGAGTAAGTAAAATAAATTCTATTATAGGATCAACATATTTGGATCAAAAGGGAACATTTATTTCATTTGGTCAACCTCTTTTAGGATAGATGTGGTCTATTTTGAATAATGTTCTATATTCACTTCCTAGCATCTAGAATGGATTTCCTTAGCAGGACTAACTGGGCAAGTTCTAGTTAGGCACCAACTGTTGAACACTCAAATATTCTCACACTTACTTGGCACATCGTTGCACAAACCAGATTATCAGAATTCCTAGTTCAATTTTTAGTTGAAGGTGATGCAGTTGGTGCCTTTTCATGTCCTCTTTAGATCAAACACATTCAACTTATCTGAACCTATACATGCAAGCACTACAATGGACGGGGTATCATTTCTCATTAGCCATCATGCTTCAATCTTTCATGCTATTACACATATACTCACTAATACATACCGGTTCAATTGAAATTTAAGCAGTCTCTTGGGGGAAAAGAACACAGGCAAGAAAACACCAAGAGAGGTTCATAAGTTGGGCTACTTAAACTTCACCTTATCACTTACATTACATTTACCCCACCCCAACAAAAAAAAAGAGTGCAATTGACCCAAATGCACAATAAATCATAAGCATCAGGATTGTTGACGAAGCAAACCTGTGACGCATAGAGCCAAAGACCTCTCAACAAATGGGTAGGTCCGGTTTCCCGATACCTGTAGGATCAACATTTGGGTCACCATCAGTACTGCCCACATATCTAAGGATGATACCATCAGTAGTGCCATCCATCTCTATCTCCGCACCATTAGTAGTGCTCCTTGGTCCGCTCACAGGCATGGAACTAGATTCCCCCACTACTAATTCTTGCACCCCCCTCTAGAGCATCTCCTCATCAACTAATGAGGCCCTCCTAGTCTGTTCCAGATCTGTCCACTCCTTTTTTCTTAAACGAGCCTAATCACAGGACTTAGCGGTGTAGCTAGAATGGTGACTCTTGCCACGAATATGGGGTTCAGCTGTATCTCAACAGGGACCTTGAACAAGGCCTCTAGAACAGTATCTTTGGCTAGATCAGTGGGGGCATGCTTCGCATCAGTCCCCTGCATCTCTAAGATGGCATCAATTTTGGCTCGCAGGCTGGCCAGCTCAGTATTAATGGCAGTGAGATCAGTGGCAGGGGCTGGTCGTGCTAGAACACGCAACTTAAATGCATCAAGGAGTTTGTGAACCGCCTGAATATGCTGCTTCGTTTGCTTGGTCACCTGCTTCTCGGCCTCCGCTATGGACTTATGCATCCATGGTTGAATATGATTGTGCAAGGTGTTCATCTGCCTCTAGCTTCTAGACTCTATCTTGAGGGATCACTAGAGGGATCACTGCTATAGCTAGTGGTGTGGATCTAGATGAACTGGGGGCCTTGTTGGCTGCATGTGAGAAAGAGGCTAGGGTGGGTTCGGTGTGCTCAAGTGCAACAGGTTCTGTCCCCTGAGCTTGATCTATCATATCTGCAAGGTTTTCTCCCAATGAAGGGACCTTGACCTGGGGCCCTCTGCGAGTGCCTTTACATTAGACTCATCTCTTATAAGGCATATATCCAATGTATATACAATTTCCCGGTGGGTCTACGGAGTGTATCACAGTGCCAGATTGGCACTCCGGCATCCCTGTACAACTGAAAGATAAAAAACGGAAATGGGTAAGTAGTGGAGGTCTTGAATGCCCTCTCGTGTATCTCTGCCAAAATCATTCGCGCGAAGTCTATCTCCAACCCAGCCATCAGTGCTGCCACCATAACCACCCTATCCCCGTAAGTACATTGTCGGCCTTTATGGCCGATATTCGGTGTCGGACCAACATTAAGAAAATTTTGGACACAAAAGTGAGTGTGGCTTTCTTGCTATGCTAAAAATCACCACTCTGAACGATGTCCCACCTATAGTGAAACTCCGCAGTGTTGAGGCTCCAGTCTACACTAGCGGTGGGACAGTATAGTAATCGGCGGATAGTGGCACGTGAAATGTCAACTCGTCATCCTCGGATCTTGGTGTATGTGAGGGGGTCCTGTTTTGCAGGTTTGGCCATCTTGTGGATGGACCCTCGGAGAGTGGCAGCGTAGGAAACATAGGATTACCTCACAATCTCCTCGGTGTATTGACCCAATTCCTATGCCATCCATTCACACTTATGGAGGTTGAATAGCGCGTGCACCTCCGGCATGGTATGTAGACTCCCCGTGAGGAATCGTCGCTCCTCAATAACCAGTGATCCGCTCAAATTACACCTCCCTAAAGAAGTATAGGTGGTCGTATCAAGTAAAGAACCCAACTAGTAGGTTGGGGTCGATCCCACGAGGAAAATGGTTTAGACATAACTTCAATGTACTATTATATCTATTTAGTCAAACTCTTTCCGAAAAAAAGTAATTAAAGTGGAAGGGGGGTTAGTGAAACAAGTTTCTTCAATATTTCTAAGTAAGCAAGTAACCAAAAGTAAATATTGATTTTTTATCAAGTTGTGAGATAAACATGGGTGTATGTGTTCCCCATAGGTTCATAACTCCATATTCCTACCAATAACAATTCTTCCCTAGTGTTTTGCATGCAAAGTGATAACTTAGGTATCTCTAAATCTTTGGTCCGACATCTAGAGAATTTCACCTCGTACCTTGGTCCGGCTACGTGTGTATAAACTACTAACACTTACCTTTACTTCATATTAAGCATCATAATCGATGTATGACTTAGTTATTACTTCGCACCAATCGACACTAACATATTAGATAGTATTCCACTAAATCTATGTTGATAATTCTTTTCTTATTGACTACCTCCTTGGTCCGGCAAGTAGTAACAAAGCGAGTTCTAACGTTGGCCACCGTTCAAAAAACTTCTAAACGAAAGAATTATCAATACATGCAATAACCTATTTGAGAATTGTTATTTAGCTAGGTCTACTTTGTTAATCACCCATGGTTTCCACAGCACTAGTTGTGGATTTAGTTACCCATGCAAGCAAGAACACAATTCATAGTTGTTAAGAAATAAATCATGAAATTACGTTAATAATTTGAAGAAAACCCAGAAAATCAGCTTCAAATTGCAAGATAAAACTTGAAAACCAAATCCAAAAGTTGAATTATTCCCAAAGTTTGCAAAAACCAATCTCCAAGACAAAACAAGAACAATACAAACAATGTTTAAACCCAAAAACGAGGTTTTAATCCCTATTTATAGAAAATATAGTCCTAAATTAAAAGGAATTGAAATAAAAAAAGTTTGTCCAAAAATGCGGTTGTTATTGACGACCTCTACTGATGGACTATCGATGAAACGATGGTCCATCGACTGCCTCCGTCGGTCCAGACTTGGACTATTCTTTTCTCCTTTCGGATGGCATCATCTCTGAATAAATCGACGAACCAACAACACGGTCCGTCAATTCACCTATGGTCCGTCGATGCCCTCCGTCGTTCCATCCTTAGAAATTCTCCAACTTCGGGTACTGTAACTATCTCTGATCACATCGACGATCTAGCAGTACGGTCCGTTCATCAATCAACGGACCGTCGATCCTCTCTGTAGTTCGACACTTGGTAAGATTTCCCTGAGTGTCTTCATCAGTATGAACTGTAATCGACTGTCACTACCTACGGACTATCGATTGAATGACGGGCCGTCGATTGAACGACGGGCCGTCGATTGCCTTCATAGGTCGCCTCTCTGCACTAATTTCTAGCTGCCTTCTTCGTTTTTATTCTGGATAACTTTCCTGCAAAACAAACATAAAAACATGTTAAAACTACTACAAAAAGGCTCTAGACACACACAACTCTTAAGAAAAAAGCATTGAAAGCACCGTGAAACCACGTTACATCAACACCCTCAACTTAAATTTTTTGTTTGTCCTCAAGCGACACTTATGACTCAAAACAACACTTTGTACAAAAGTATACTCTTTTAAGCTTTCGCAATCACACGGCTATTAATCCCGACACTTTCTTTGTTTTAGTGCATGCTTACACTCTCAGGTTTGAACAAGCTAACTCATATGGATCACACCATTGACACAAACTCACCATGGACAGACACTTGTACTGTTTTGCCTCTTACCAAGGTACCAACTTTCCGACATTGCAAATCATGTCCTCACTTCAAAGGAAATCCTCATTTTTTGCACAGTGATTTCAAGTTTTGGGTACAAGGATCTTTATTCAACACTCATGCTCAAAAACAAGTTCATACATAGCTAGTACTCGTCGCCATATGCTTGGCAATATATTCACTGCGCAAGTTCACAACATTAGAATCCTAGGATCACGGTAGGACTTTTTTGGCTTGTAACGTAGGCTCAGGGTCAGGTGTGGGTATATTTTCAGTGACTTTTTTCCCTCCTTGACATCTCGGTCAATCTTCCTACCTCTTTTCATTGCCTTTTTTATGCCCTACTTTTCTTTTCTTATCATCTTTTATTTGCTCCCCTTCTTTAGATATGACTCATATTTATTTTCCAACTTTTTCAAACTCTTTTCTTTCTTTTCTCTTACTTTTTTTCTCTTTCATTCAATTGATAATTGACTGAGTCATATCTATTGCTCACTTTCTCTTTATTTTTAACATTCAACTCTTTTCATACCCAATTTTGGGTCATCACTCATAATAGCCACCCTCAACTTATGTATTTTGAATGAGTTGAGGTGCACATTACCCGATGTCAGATCAGGGCCAAAACGAGGTCAGTTTCTGCATTAGCCACCCTCAACTCACTCTTTTGTCTTAAGTCAAGGTTCACACATCCAAGGAGCGACCAGGGCCAACACATAAACCCAGGGAAGGTGAGTTGGTAATGGAAAAAATCGATCTATTATAGGCTTAATATATTAGGATCAAAAAGGGATACAACTTTTTATTTAGTTAATTTCGTTTTAGGCTAGATGTTTGCTAATTTGAACAAGGGCCTATGATTCTTTCATAGTCGTCTAACACATTTTTCTTTCTTGCAGGACCAACCGAACAAGTTCTAGCTAGGTACGAACTGTTGAACACTCCAAATTCCTCACACTCTCTTGCAACCTCATTACCCTATCAGATTGTCAGATTTCCCAGTTTAGGTGTAAGTTGAGGGTCATGCAGTGGGTGCCTATCTATGTCATGATTAGAGCAAACACATTCAACTCATTTTCACTTATTCATGCAAACACTTTCTTAGGACGGGATATCATTTATTTCTAGCCATCATGCTTCATATTTCATGCTTTTATACTTTGTACAAATAACAACATGCCGGTTCAACAGAAAATTAACTAGTCTGTTGGGGTAAAAGAACACAGGCAAGAAAACCCTTAAGAGAGGATTATGAGTTGGGCTACTCAGACTTTACCTTAACACTCACTTTCCATTTACCCCACCCCAACAAAAATAGCATGCTATTGTCCCCATTGCATAAAAAAATATAAGTACAGGGTGGTAGGTAAATCAAACATGAGGCACATAGCGCCGATGATCTATCAACAAGTAGACGGGTCCAGTTTCTCAGAATCCGCAACATCAGTACTTGGGCCACCATCAGTGGTGCCCATATAAATCTCCGCACCATCAGTGGTGCTCCTCTCACCAATCTCTGGTCTGGAACTAGACGCCCCAACAGCTACCTCTCGTGCCCTCATCTAGTCGGTCTCCTCCTCCATCAATGAAGCTCTCCTCGCCGCTTCGAGGTCCATCCTCTCATTCTTCCTCATATGGGCATCCTCTCCCTCAGCAGTGCGGCTAGAACGGTACCTATTGGCATGACAACGTGGCTCAGGCTCCATCTCAGGTGGGACTATGAATAGGGAAGATGGCATCGTGTCCTCCGCGAGATCAAAGGGTGAACTCTCGGGCTAAGTCACCCGTATTCTCCAGGATAGTGTCCACATCCGCCCGCAAACTAGCCACTGCCTCCTGAAGAGTAGTCAAGTGAATGGCGAGGGCTGGGCATGCAAGTACCCGCAGATCAAAAGAGTCAAGTCACTGGTGAACTGCCTGAATCTTCTTCTCAGTCTGCTGGGCCACCTTCTTCTCAATCCGGTCCTCAGCCTCGGCGATGGACTTTTGCATCCAAGGATGTGTAGTGCATCAAGGTGGCCATTTGGGCCTCTAAATTTTGGACCCGCGCTAAAGGAACCAGTGCTGTAGAAGGGGGTATGGACCAGGAGGAACTTGGTGCTCGACTGTCGAAATGGGCGGAATAAGCCGGGGTGGTATCAGTGGGCTCTAAAGTAGTAGGGTCAGCCGCTTGAGCTAACTCCCCTGTGTCCGCCAAGTTCTCACTCAACGACTGCAACTCAACTCTGGGCCCTCTCCGCAATGCCACTACATTGGCCACATCCGTGATGAGACCTATATCAACCGTCCCCACTAGACTGCGGAGTGTATCATAGTGCTAAGTAGGCACTCCTGCATCCCTACACAACTATGAAATCACACAAGTGAAGGTGTAAGTCGTAGAGGTATTGAAAGCCCTCTCATGTATCACAGTGATCAACAACTTTGCAAAGTCGATATCTAATCCCGCCACGAAGGCTGCAACCAGCACCGCACCGCCCTATTTTCTCGTAAGAATGTTATCAGCATTTGTCGGCCACATGCGGTGTCTGAATAACAACCAGAAGAACTTGGTTGTGAAGGTGAGGTTGCCTTTCTTAATAATCCCTTTGGGGTCTAACACCCAGTCTGCCCCCTCACCATATATCGACAGATGTTGATCCAGCCACCTTTTACTGGACTCTTTCTGCTCCGCGGTCCTCTAAAATGTCCCACTTTTTACCATCTCCCACTTATAATCAAACTCTGGAGTAATGGGGGGCCATGTGGCAGTGCTTGCGCCATACAAGAATCAGCGGAAATACCCGCAGAAATATCAACCCGGCAGCCCCGAACTAGTACCTCGGTAAGCAGGTCCTGTTTGGCAAGTCTTGTCCGCCTATCAATAGAGTCAGGAAGAGGTGCCACATACGAGGCGTAGAACTCTCAGACTATATATTCACTATAGGTACCCACACTACGAGCCATCCACTCTATCTTGTGTCACATAAACAACATGTGCACATCGGGAACTGTGTGCAGACTCCCCGTAAGAACCCTACACTCGAGAGTCACCAATCGAGTCATCACGCCCTTCTTGTTCGGTATTTGGGCATCTCAATACACCTGATGTTATCCATCAACACATCATCGGTTAGGATCCTCAGCAACCGGTGCAAGTACATCCTCCCGGGGTGCAGGGGCAGATTCAGAGCTAGTAGCCTCATCAAGCGAGGCTTGGCGGTCGTGTCCATCTGACCAAGTGGATTAATGAGATATAGAACCAGAGGCAGTGGCCTCATTCAACCCGGAAGATTGAGCCAACCCTGATGCTGAGGCAGATTCAGAGCCAGATTCTCTTTCAAAACTCAAGGCAGTCCCAAATGGTGTGTCGGTCAATATGCGGTCCTTATCAGACTGGGAGGCAATGACTACGCCAGGAACGACCTTCTGGGGGGTACACCGAGTGATTCGTGCAGCATGTGTGGGGGTGGTATCAATTGGGGGAACGTACTCTAGATCCTGCTCATTGTCGGTGTTAGAAACCATCTGACGAGAAAGGGCCACACACTTGGACTTGCCTCTTTAGTAGACGATGTCTTGTTTAGGCGCCATTTGTACCTGTACAATAGTTTTTAGTTTCACCTCAATAATACTACACACTCAAAACAATCAGAGCGAAGAAAGAGAAAGATTTCACAATATATTTAGTTTTCCATCTTCAGGTTGACGGGCACTATCGATGGTCCATCAATAGGGTCCATCGTCTGACACTTAGAATTATTTCAATTACTCAAAAATTTCAGACCTCTCATTTGGAAACGACATGCGTGCAGAACGGACCGTCGATCAATCGACAGACCGTAGTCCACTTCCGTAGTCTAACACTTAGAATTATTTTTAAGATCGATGAAAACAGGTTCTCTAAATGAAACGACAAACAAAGAACGGTTGGTTGATCAATCGACGGACCGTAGTCCACTTCTTTCATTTCAGACTTCATCATTTATTGGATGGTCCAACCGAACGACCCCATCGACGGCCCGTCGATTCACCGACGGTCGTCGATGTGGTCTTGTGTTGTTGGCCTGAGACAGACTTCACGACTATTTGCAATCTCCACTTTTGGATACTTTTAGACACATCCGATTTTAGACAATGTATTTTAACAAGTAAGAGACCATTTCATCATTCCTAGAGTTTCGATATCAAGTATTTGGCCTACTAAATCACCCATAGTACGAAACCCTAAGTTAGATTTGGCAGATACTAGAACAATAACCACATTTATATTAAGACAACACAACCACTTTCTATCATTCTGAGGGACATATTACCCAAGTATTAACATGCAATTTTGGCTAGTTTAGTCCCTCAGTTAAGACCCACATTCGATAACCATTTTATGACGAGAATTCATAGTACAAAGGAAGTCAACATACCCTTTGTTCGCAGTAGGTGGTTGTGATATGGATTCTTATAGCAGCCTACGCGCCCAACATGATCACTGACCGAAGAACAAAGGAGATAGAAGAGAATTGGGAAGAGAGAGTTTGGGGAGTATGGGATTTTAATTTGGGATGGATTATGGAAGATGGGGGTGTAACATTCCAGAAAAATCATAAGTCTAATGAAGAGTCCAGTATACCCTTAGGATAGCCTATTAGGGGTACCTAGGCACCCCAATGCCCAATATTGAGAAATATTGGGCATAGTATAGAAAAATTGGCTAAGGGATATTAGTCAATTTTCTATATACGAAGATGAAATATACTTTTTGGGTTGCCATACCCCAATTCAAGATTGACGTTTAAGAAATGTACTGCAATGAAGACCCTAACCTAATAAAATATATTTCGTTCAACGCACAAAAGGTATGAGGCATCCAAGTGTCAAGCCTAGATACCATGGCACATGATCAATTAAAATGATCATGTAGATTAAGTAGTGACCAAGGACATGGTGAGGGTCCTTGGGACAATAAGTAAACATTCCCAAAGGAACCATAAATAATAGTTAGTTAGGAAAGTACAACCAACACATGTGCAAGCACATGTGCAAGACATGTGAAGAAGTGTGCAAAGGAGGGGACCACCCTAACCGAATTCGGTTAGGGTAGTGAGGGGGGAATACGTGCACAAGGGACCACTCCATGTGAGGCCTAACTTCCTAACCAATTATAGACTCTAACGAACTGCCCTAACTAGCTAAATAACCTAGGACTAACCGAAATGGACCCACTAGTGCACCCGACAACCTAGGACTAAACTGGATTGACACCAACCTAGTACTAGTTGAAGAGACAACCTAGTAGCTAACCTAGGATGCTCCAAAAGGTTAGTTATGGTCCTAAAAACTTAGGGGTAATTTATTTATTCCCCTAGGTTACCTAATTAATTAATTTAGCAACTTAATTAATTAATTTAAAAGGTCTAAAATCGAAACTACAAAGGAAATTTCCAGATCTCGGTTAAGACAAGAAAGGGACAACCTAGTACCTAACCTAGGATGATCCAAAGAGTTAGTTAAGGTCCTAAAAACCTAGGGATACTTTAGTAATTACCCTAGGCTACTTAATTAATTAATTTAGCAACTTAATTAATTAATTTAAAGGGGCAAAACCGAAATCACAAAGCAATTTCCAGATTTTGGTTAAAACAAGAAAAAGACAACCTAGTACCTAACCTAGGATGGTTCAAAGGATTGGTTATGGTCCTAACGACTTAAGGGTACTTTAGTAATTACCTTAGGTCACCTAATTAATTAAATTAGAAATTTAATTAATTGGTTTAAATTATCAAAACGAAATCCTTTCACTAACCTAGTATAATTCAAGAAACATCCTAGTACTTAACCTAGGATGGTCCTAAAGGGTTGATTATAGTTCCAATGACTTAGGGTTACTTTAGTACTTACCCTAGGTCCCTAAATTAATTAAATTAAGAATTTAATTAATTAATATAAAGTCAAAATATTGACCGAAACCATAGTAAACACCAATTTCCAGATTTGACTAAGTGTTATGTTCTCCTATGTTTAGTCAACTTAGGAGGGGCGTTTTGGTATTAGCTTATTAAATTAACTTATTAAACCTAAAATCACGTTCAAACTCATAGAATAGGCGATGCAAAAACAGCAAGCAACGATCGAAAGAAAAATAGAAAATTCCATTGATTCTCTTAGGCGATTTCAAGGATTTCTTCAAGGTTTCGTACAAGGTGGTCTTCGTAGATTAAATTCTATATAAGGTATGGGTTTCTCTCCTGGACTTCTTTCTCCAAGAGAACTTTCTTTCCAACAATTCAAAGATCTAGAAACTAGGGTTGTTTCCGTTCTCGTCGAACTCCTTGTCCCTAGTATCCTTTTCGATTTCAATGTTGAATAGGTTAGAGATCATGTTGTTGATATGTGGTGTTGTATGATTTTATGTGTAATTTTCTTGAATGATGAATGTCGATTAACCTATGAATTTGTGATCGTATAAGTTAAGTGCTTAAAACATGAATCATGAATCGACGACGTGTTAGTTACACCCGTAATTGTCTAAGTGTTGGTGTGTTTGTCCGAATGTTGTATTGCTGTTTTTGTAACGTTATGAAGATGCTAAAGTCATCAAGTATTAATAAGATCCTTTCCAATATGTCTTAAAAACGTTACCCTAAAGTCATGAACTAAGATTCGTTAAGAGAATGATACTATGCTAAGATGTGTCCGAAAATGTTAGGTAAGAAGATGATTATGGTTTGTTGTGCATACCTACTGTTAATGTGACTTGTTGATGATGTTGTGTTCGTTAAATGATCATATTATGTTGTCCAAGATGTCTAAAAAAGTTATCACTAAATCCATGAACTAAGATTGGCTTAAAATACATCCCATGAAATCACATCTTGAATGAATTGCCAATAAATTGGCTAACACTACATTGTCAAACAAGTTGTAGGGAATTGGCTATAATAAAATTATGTTAAATGACTAAAAAGATTGGCTAATGAATAATATACATATCCAACCAAGCATGAAAGAATGTAACATTGGCATATGCCAACAAAGATGGTTATGTAGTTTAGTATCCCAAATCTTGAGCCAATACTAATCATATGACAATCTTGTGTAGTTAGAGTATCAAATGATAATATAAGCACTTCTAAAGTAATATAAATGAATCCATAACCAAGGGCATGACATTCATTGGGACAACTCCCAACATGCTCCACAAGAATGAACTATGAACACATGAAACTCATTGAATGGAGTGCTCATCGTCCATAAATGATGATATGAAGCTACTACACTAAAGTAAGTAAGTAACGTGAGTTATAAAATAATTAAAGGGGTCTAAATTAAGTAAGTGACCAGAATGGGGTGTTAAAGGAAGTGAGACAAGTCTTACTTACACCAAAGCTAATTTGTTAAAAGAATACTCACGAATGAAGGTGTTAGAATGTGTGAGACTAGTCTCATTAACACCTAAGGATGATATGTAAGGACAATTCACATTCATCAATGTAAAGTAAGGATGATATGTAAGGACAATTCACATTTCATCAATGTAAAGTAAGGATGACAAGTCATCAAAAGAGTAAATAAATCTCAATCACATTTTATATGTAAGTGTAAGGATAATTCACACTTAATACGTAAAGAAGAGATGAGAAATCATCTAATGAGATATGACAACCTCATGCTAGAAGCAGGCTTCGATAATGTATGAGTTGAATGTAAATAGGAACTTTAAACTGAGCACCGATAGGCTAGTTATGAGTGGTGATGCCTTCTTTCTGTAAGGGCGAAGGTTCACGTAATTCTCATGAGATGAGACTGTCCACCAAGGTGGGTATGGGTCTCCCTAAATCTACTAGTCTTTGAACTATGTTGCCACCATAGGGAACTAGCTTGGTTAGAACCCAATAAGCTAGCATGTTTTGGTTTCACTTTGGCCACTGACTCCACCTCTTTTCGGTGTGGGGGAGACACCGGATGTCATGATGCTCACATGATCTATGTCGGTTAAGGTTGAAGTTCCTCAAAGTATGAAAGATAATGAAATGAACGATACCGAAGGTGTTTGTGCAAGACAATCAGGAGGTGAAACCAGATTCAAGTAATGACATTTGGTCATTCTTGGTCATTGCACTTCATGATTCCGATGAGAGTCTTACACTTCATCCTAGGTATAGCTGGTGTTTACATCATCCTACGAATGAATGAAATGAATAATGTAAAGTACGAATGAACGAATGAAGCAGACTCGGTGTTTGCTAAAGAAGGCCCTCGGGTTGAGGTCCCATATGTTGGGCCCTCACTTGAGATGTCTTAATGCTATATCCACGATTCCAAGGTCTCGTGGATATGAAATGTATAATATATGAAACATGAAATGTATGTTATGTGAACCTATGTGTGTATGATGTGTGACATATTCATGGTATGACCTTCCTATTACAAATTAGGAAAGTCCAGAGACTTGACCTCCTAAGAAAGCATGTTGATTAGGAAGAGTCATGGTTTATAATGACTTCTTATATGATGCCAATAAAGGGAAGTAGAAACATAACGTTAACTAAATAACCCATAACTTCCCTAACATGAAAGTAATGAAATCAATGGCATGATCAATAGAGAATGGCTTATGAAATGTAATGAATATATAGTGTAAAGAATGACTCACTATAAGGTAGGGAAATCATTCCTTAGTACTTGGATTACTCACATCGATTCATTGTGGGAATGGTACTACAATGAATAATTGCACTCGTAAGTAAAACATAGGACCAAAGGAATTATTGAACTACACAACAAGAAGAAGAAAAAGACTGAAAAATAAACTAAGTCCCAAGGAAAGAGCTCTCGGGTTTGGAGGACCAAAATTTCCAATCTTCGCTCGAGTTGTTCTAAAATTATGTTGATGATACTAATGTCTTGTAATCATATAGAAAATGAGTTGTGTGCTTTGAATGCATTAAAATACATCATATTTATACCGCAATTCACAACTAACAAATTAGGAAAGTCTAATGACTAGACATTCCAGAAATGGCATGTTGCTTAGGAAGAGATTTCATTGATCATGCATAGCTTTATGTGTATGTGTGCATACACCCATACTTAGTATAAGTGATGTACTAACCCCCTACAATTTACTATTTTTATAGTTGCAGGTCAGAGGACAGATTGACAACCCTTGCAACGGTTTGGACTTCAGCGTTTCTCCAAACCATTTGGTAGATCCTCTTGATTTCGAGGATGCTCTAGTCTTAGTCTAGCTTTAGATATAGCCATAGCTAGTGGATGTTTACCCTAGCATTTCTTTCACATTTCATTTCGAACCTTTTGATGTAAGGCCGTTTTGGCAACTTAATATATTATATTCATTGTTTGTTTTGAAATGTTCTTGATATTAGATGGTTGTCTATTGATGTTGAGATTAGTATATAATGTTTAATACGTAATGACTATATGAAGTCTAAGTAAACTTCATACTTATAAAAAGTTTTAAATTTTCTGCAAATTTAACTAGATAAATGTGATGAATGCAAGATGAGGCTTGTCTGCGACCTCTGAGCGGTTAACAATGCCGGTGGCGTTTGGATTCATGAATCCGGGTCGTTACAGGGGGTATGGTGTTTGATGAGAAAGGAAGGAAATAAATGAAAGAGAAACGGTTTTGGAAGGAATTTTAAAAGATTTGGAAGGTGGGAATGAGTTCCAACCATTATATCCTTTAATATGATCGGTCGGGTTGGGTCGGGTCACTGGCAATTTTAGACTTACGATACCCCATCAACGGTCTGTCGGTGAGTCGATGGTCCATCGACTGAGACCGTCAATTTCATCAAGACTTAGAAAAATTACGAGACATACTGGGATCTATGGACACCATTGACGGTCCGTCGATTAGACGACGGGCCGTTGATGGGGTCCATAGATCTGTGCACCAGAACTTTTTCTGCAGATTTTAGTTTTGGTCCCTGCACGTGTAACACCCATTAGGCTTTTTTGTGTGTGTTTTTCTAGACCCTTTTGAGACACGGACCCTATACTAATATCTAGCCAACACTAGCACTCAGGAAGGAATGAAATAAGATTAAAAACAAAACAAAATACGACAATACGACTATTTCTACAAAGAAAATAAAACCTATCGTTGGCTAGAGGGTACACCTCGGTTGGCCTCCCAAGAAGCGCTTGATATAACATCGTGGCACAACGCAGGTTCCTTGATTACTCGGACTTCGTCAAGGTGATAGGACTCAACCACTTCATGGAGACTCTATGCATGCCCCAGGTAGATCTTAATCATTTTCCCGTTGACTATGAACTTTGCACCCTCCTTATTCTCCAACTCAACCGCTCCGTGTGAGAACACTTTAGTGATGAGGAATGGCACTGTCCACTTGGACTTGAGTTTTCCCGGAAACAAGCGTAGCCTATAATTGAATAGAAGCACCAAATCACCCACCGCAAATTCTCGCTTTTCAATCCTTTGGTCGTGATACTTCTTCTTCTTCTCTTTGTAGATGGATGAACATTCATAGGCTTTGAGGCGAAACTCATCGAGCTCATTCAACACATTTATTATTTGTTCTGCTGCTTTATTCCAATCCATCTTCAGTTTCTTCATTACCCACATTATTTTGTGCTCTAACTCGACCGGCAAGTGACACGCCTTCCCATATAAGAGTTGGTATGGAGACATACCAATGGGAGTCTTGTATGCAGTCCGGTAGGCCCAAAGAACATCATCAAGCCTCTTTCACAAATCCGCTCTATTAGCATTCACCATTTTCTCCAGAATTCGCTTGATCTCTCTATTGGACACCTCAACTTGCCCGCTAGTCTGTGGATGGTACGGAGTGCCTACATTATGGCGAACCCCATATTTCTCCCATAGCCCTTTGAACAACTTATCACAAAAGTGAAAGCCACCATCACTAATAATGTCCCTAGGTGTGCCAAATCAGGAGAAGATATTCTTTTTCAAGAATGCGGTGACACTCTTTCCTTCATTGTTAGGAAGCGCTATAGCTTCCACCTATTTAAACACGTAGTCAACCGCCACAAGTATAGACTTCATCCCATGAGAACTCACAAACAGGCCCATAAAATCAATGCCCCATACATTAAATAATTCAATCACCAGAATAGGGTTTAACGGGAGGTCTTGGCTCTTCGAAATTCCTCCATCTCACTGGCACCGATCACGTGATTTGGTGAACTCATGAGCATCTTGGTGAATGGTTGGCCAATAGTAACCACACTACAAAATCTTATGTGCAGTCCGGATACCACTATGGTTCCCTCCTACAAGCGAGGAGTGACATGCCTCTAAAACACTTAACATCTCAACTTTCGGTACGCAACGGCGAATAATCACATTGACACAACTCTAGTATAAATAAGGTTCATCCCAAAAGAACTTTCACATCATACATGAACTTCTTTCTTTGATGGAAGGACAAGTCTGAAGGAACTATATCACTAGCCAAAAAATTCGCAAAATCTGCGAACCATGGGATCAAATCTTGAGAAGCGTCCAATACATGTTCATCGGAATGCATCATCAATTTCAGCCTTTTGTCCCACTTCACGCATAGCTTCATGCTCTAACCTTGACAAGTGATCGGAAACTTGATTCTCAATCCCCTTCTATCTTTTACCTCAAAATCAAACTCTTACAGTAATAGCACCCATCTAATCAACCTTGGCTTCCATCCTTCTTCACCATCAAATAACTCAATGCGAAGTGGTCTATATGCACTATGACCCTCGTACCAAGCAGATAAAAGCAAAAATTTTCGAAAGCAAACACCACTGCAAGAAGCACTTGTTCGGTTACTATGTAGTTCTTTTGAGCTTCATTTAAGGCCTTACTTGCGTAGTAAATGGGGTGAACTATTTTATCCCTTCTTTGTCCCAATACCACACTAAGAGCAACCCCACTCGCATCACACATCACCTCAAACGGTTTACTCCAATATGGGGAAATAATAATGGGTGCAAACACCAACTTCTACTTCAATTCTCTAAACACTTTCAGACAGGATTCATCTAAATAGAACTTACATTCCTTTCCGAGTAGTTTGCATAAATGATGTGCAATTTTTGAAAAATCCTTAATGAACCTCAGGTAAAAAACCACATGTCCAAGAAAACTTCGAACACCTTTTATAGAGATGGGTGGGGGAAGCCTCTCTATAACTTCAACTTTAGCTCGATCAACCTCTATCCCCTTATCCGAGATGCGCTAGCCCAATACTATACCTTCTTTCACCATAAAGTGACATTTTTTCCAATTAAGCACAAGATTGTAATCTTCACATCATTTTAGTACCTCAGCCAAATGACTCAAACATCGATCAAAGGAGTCGCAAACCACCGAAAAATCATCCATGAACACCTCAATAGTGTCCTCCTCCATATCAGAGAATATCAACATCATACACCGCTGGAATTTGGCTGGTGCATTGCATAACCCAAACGACATCCTTTTGAATGCGAATGTCCCATAAGGACAAGTGAAAGTGGTTTTATCTTAATCCTCAGTGGCAATGGAGATTTGATTGTAACCTAAATAACCATCAAGAAAACAATACCACCCTTTTCCTACGAGTCTATCTAATATCTAATCCATAAAGGGCATGGGGAAATGATCCTTCTCAGTCCATGCATTCAATTTCTGGTAGTTCATACAAACTCTCCATCCGGTCACTGGCCGCATTAGAACAAGTTCGTTCATCTCATTAGGCACTACTGTCATCCCACCCTTTTTAGGCACACACTGAAAAGGGCACACCCAAATACTGTCTGCAATGGGATAGATCACTCCGGCGTCCAACCACTTGATGATCTCCTTTTTCACTACCTCTTGCATAGGTGGGTTCAACCTTCTTTGGTGCTCAATACTCTGGTTTGTGATCGGCCATGAGTTGGATTTTGTGTGAACAAATACCAGGGGGAATCACAATGATGTCCGCAATAGTCCAACCAATGACTCGTTTGAACCTCTTCAAAACATCAACTAAACACTCTACTTGTTGACCATTCAAATCCTCTGCAATTACCACTGGAAAAGTGTCATCTATACCCAAGAACACATACCTCAGATGAGGTGGTAGAGCCTTAATCTCTAATTTTGTAGCCTCCCTAATAGATGATTTCGCGGGTATAGACTCTCTATGCTTCATATCAAACTCTAATTTCTTCAGTTTTGGCCAATATTCATTTCGTTCAAGTGCAGCCGCTAAAGATCCATACTCTTAAATACCATCACTCTCAAAATTCATGATCACTGCCGCTAGTGCCTCGATGCCTAGTCAATCTTTAATTTGTACCTCGGATATACTCTCAACTCTGTAAGATATAGCAGATACCATTTGGAGCTCACCACTCTGCTTCATGGACCTACAAATGTTGAAAGTTTCTTCTTCATTGTTCAACATAAACTTCATCTGCCCCTTTTCCATATCACCAAGGCACGACCAGTGGCAAGGAATGGTCTCACTAGAATAATAGGAACCTCAAAATCAACCTCGCAGTCAAGAATCACAAAATCGGACGGAAATATAAATGACTCCACTTTCACGAGAATATCGTGGAGTATACCAATTGACCTCTTCACAGTACGACCGGCCATCAGTAACTGCATCGCAGTAGGATTTGGGTCACCCTAGCCCAACTTCTTACAAATGGAAAGAGGCATGAGGTTTATTCTTGCGCCAAGATCATATAGTTCCTTAGTAAACTGTAGCAACCCAATTATACATGAAATGGTGAAATCGCTCGAATCTTCCTTTTTTGCACAAAAGATCTTGTAGCAATAGCGCTACAATATTGCATTTTGTCATCATCCTCAAAACTCACCGATCTCTTCTTTGTCACCATATCCTTCATAAACTTAGCATAACCGGGCATATGTTCCTAAGCTTCTATCAAAGGGACATTGATAGAAAGTTGTTTCAACATAGTGATAAATCGCCGATATTTGCCATCCTCAGTCTTTTTCAACAATCTTTGAGAAAATGGTGGTGGAGGTCTAGGAATGGGGACTACTTTCTGAGACACCTCTGCTTCTATCACCATGTTGTCCACCAACTATCCACTAGTCTCTCCAACCTCTTTGTCTTTTATTATATCATCTTCTACGACAGACGGCATCGGTGGATCAATGGTTTACTTAACCCCTCGAGCAATGACCGCCATGCAATACCTATCATTTTTAGGATTTTGAATGGTGTTGCTAGGAATAGTGCCAGGTTGGTGTGGATTTAGAGTATTAGACAATTGAGCCATCTGTATCTCAAGATGCTTGATCGAAATCGCATGTGCATCCACCTTTTGCAAAATATTAGCTAAATCACCTCTCATCTCCTTGGCGTGCTCATCACTAGTATCAAATCTCCTCAACATCTTTTGTAACATATCTTCAACTCGCGTCATACTACCTCCACCGTTCCTTGGAGCAACTTCCCAATTTTGAGGGGGAATATAGGGCCCACTCTTATCATTTCTATTACCATAGTTACCCCTGTTGAAGTTGTTGTCACGGTTATAATTCCCATATCAAACATATTGACCCTCTCGATTGTAGTTACCATAGTTTCGACCTTAATTTCCTTGACCTTAGTGCAAATTCTCCTGATTGAAGCCTTGGGCATTTGGTCAGAAATCCCCCGTCTGCTCATTCACTACATAGGCATCTTCTTCATATTAATACTCATCTACCGGCGGTGGTGGTTTATTCAAGTAGTTTACCGCATTTACCTTTTCTTCAATTCCACTCACATGTTTCAAAACCACCCTAGCTCAGTTCTCATCTTTGCCAACTCTTCACGCATCTCATCTGTTGTTGGGTTGTTTGTAGCTTGTACTGCAAAGGTGTTTCTTCAAGTGTCTGACTTTCTAGTGCTCCAAGCCTTATTGTTGCGAGATATCTTCTCCAACTTCTCTGCGATCTCTATATATGTGCCCTCACCATAGGAACCCCCCGTAATAGTGTCGAGTACTGCTTTATTGTTATCATCTTGACCCCGATATAAGTACTCCTTCACCGACTCATCATCAATGCGGTGGTTTAGGATGTCTTTCACAAATGCAGTAAATCTGTCCCAAGAGCTACTCATCGACTCCCCATGTAGTGCCACAAAGTTGTTTACTTTATCTTTGTGGTTGAGCCTCTTCGACACTGGGTAACACCTTGGTAAGAACGCATCTCTCAACTGATCCCAAGTAAAAGTGGAGTTGTAGGGAAGCTCAGTAAACCATATCGTGGCATCTCCTGTTAGTGATAGAGGAAACACTCGCAGACTGATGACATTCATATCTAAGTCTGCCCTACCCACACAACTCTTGCAAACAGACCTCAGTTTGTCTATCTGAGCATGAGGGTCCTCTTATGGCAATCCCAAGAATAAAACCCTCACGGTGAGCATCGACATCAGGCTACTTGTCACCACAAATGTGTGCCAAGGTGGCAAAGGGGGTAGGACAAGAGGTCCATCAAACTCAGCAATGTTAATGTTGCCCCTATAGTAATCCTGAGTTCTTGGTGTTGGGGGTTGTATCCTCAAAGCATTCTCCAATTAAACTTGAACTTGGTTGTGTGCCTCAACCCGTAATGGAGGTTAACGAATTGCCCTATCACCTAGATTGCCTGGGTTCTGTTGATTTTCCATTCTTCGCAGTGTACGTTTAAGTTCAGGATCAAATGGAATGAGCGAATCTCCTCAGCTCCGTGTACTTGGCATACACTAGAGCTAGACCTGAAAGAAACAAAAACAAAAGAAAAGTAAAATCAGGAAATCGTTGACTAAACTTCAATAATGTTATTAAAGTTAATCTAAAAGCCAGATTCCCCGACAGCGGCGCCAAAATTTGATACGCTCAAATTACACCTACCTAAAGAAGTATAAGCGGTCGTATCAAGTAAAGAACCCAACTAGTAGGTTGGGGTCGATCTCATGAGGAAAATGGTTTAGACTTAACTAGAATGTACAATTATATCTATTTATTCAAGCTCTTTCCGAAAACAAGTAATTAAAGGGGGGTTTTAGTGAAACAAGTTTCTTCAATATTTCTAAGTAAGCAAGTAAGAAAAAGTAAAGATTGAGTTTTTTAATCAAGTTGTGAGATAAACTAAGGTGTATGTGTTCCCAATAGGTTCATAACTCTGTATTCCTAGCAATAACAATTCTTCCCTAGTGTTTTGCATGCAAAGTGATAGGTTAGGTATTTCTAAATCTTTGGTCCGGCATCTAGAGAATTTCACCCCGTACCTTGGTCCGGCTACGTGTGTATAAACTACTAACCCTTACCTTTACTTCATATTAAGCATCATAATCGATGTATGTTTTGTTATTACTTTTCACCAATCGAGACTAGCCTATTATATAGTATCCCACTAAATCTATGTTGATAATTCTTTTCTTATTGACTACCTCCTTTGTCCGGCAAGTAGTAACAAGGCGAATTATAATGTTGGCCACTGTTAAAAATACTTCTAAATGAAAGAATTATCAATACATGCAATAACCTATTTGAAAATTGTTATTTATCTAGGTCTACTTTGTTAATCACCCATGGTTCCCACAACCCTAGTTGTGGATTTAGTTACCCATGCATGCAAGAACACAATTCTTAGTTGTTAAGAAATAAATCATGAACTTATATTAACAATTTGAAGAAAACCCAGAAAATAAACTTGAAATTGCAAGATAATACTTGAAAACCAAATCCAAAATTGAATTATTGTCAAAGTTTGCAAAAACCAATCTCCAAGAAAAAACAAGAACAATACCAACAATGTCTAACCCCAAAAAGGAGGTTTTAATCTCTATTTATAGAAACATAGTCCTAAATTATAAGGAATTAAAATAAGGAAAGTTTGTCCAAAAACGCGGTTGTGATCGACGACCTCTACTGACGGGCCGTCGATAAAACAATGGTCCATCGTCTGCCTATGTCAATCCAGACTTGGACTATGTTTTTCTCCTTCGGATGGCATCATCTCTAAATCAATTGACGAACCAACAACACGGTCCATCGATTCACCTACAGTCCGTCGATGCCCTCCGTCGTTCCATCCTTTGAATTTCTCCAACTTCGGTTACTGTAACTATCTCTGATCACATCGACGATCTAGTAGTACGGCCTATCGATCAATCAACGGATCTTCAATCCTATCCGTAGTTCCATACTTGGTCATATTTCCCGGAGTTTCTTCATCAGTCTTAACTATAATCGATAATCACCACCTACGGGCCATCGATGGCCTTCGTAGGTCGCCTCTTTACACTAATTTCCAACTGCCTTTTGCATTTTTATTCTGGAAAACTTTCCTGTAAAATAAAGATAAAAACATGTTAAAACTACTAAAAAAAGGCTCCATACACACACAACTCTTAAGGAAAAAGCATTGAAAGCACCAGAAAACCACAGTACATCAACTAGCCGGGTCATCACCCCCTTTTCATTTATCATTTTGGCATCTCAATACACTTTCCATTGCCTCTCAATTGTCACGACCCTCAAGTACACCCTAGAAGTTAGAGTATCCTTGAGTGCGTCACACGGCAAATGAAACTTCAAGAAGTCTCATCTAAGCCTCCCGTACCATTCATTGCATAATAACATACTAAAATGAGTAATAATTTAAAACTTTCTTGTCACACGAAGAACTCTTTTCATAAACAATACGCAAATGGAATACTTTCATTAAAACATTAAAACTTTACAATAACCCTTTGAACCATCTAAACTTTAGAGTATACAACACTTGGGACTAAGCCCATACAAGACATAAAGTAAAGACTTAAGACATAATCGAACATGTGGATATTGTCCTCGAATCGATGAGGACTCACCAATACTTCATCTTCAACCCTTAGAAACCTATACATCCTCCATGGCACATCAAGACTTCCAATTCCCTACACTTTAGTCAAAAAGGGAAAAGAAGGGGTTAGCACATTAGATGTACTAAGTATGGAAGCCATGCTAAACCCATGAAAAAAGGACATTTAGTCAATAACATGCTTTTCATGAATTTTGATTTAAACATCATATTATAATCATAAGAACAACATTTATCACTTTAGAAATAAATAAGAAAATCATTTAAACAATTATCATAACTTTAGAGTTCACTTTCCAGTGAACCATTTCACTGTACAGTGACATCCCTTCACTGTTAGAAAGAAGTGCATAGCCTTCACATTGGACATCTTCTAACATGTAGTCAACCCACTAAAAGCTATCCTAAGACTCACTTAAGTCATAAAAATAGAGACCGCACATACACCCTCTCCAAGCATGCCTAAACGATCCTTAAGACTACTTAAAATGAGACATATACACATTTAACATACATCAAATACATACACATGATATCCTCCTACCAAAGGTGAATTCCAAGGTTCACTTGGGTGAGTGTGGAGAGACCGGCCATACATTCCCTATCACACATACAAGGGATCCTAAAGACTACCAAGGATAGAATCATTCTCACTTAATACAATAGCATACAACAAACATGACATTCTCCTTTCCAAGGTTATCCAATGACCTACTCAAGTAACTCAAGAAGAGAATGTCCATAATTGACCTCTTCAAGATTACCTAAGTAATCCTTAAGACTTACCTAGGTTAGGATCATGTCCACATAATCAATCAATTTCCTTAACTAGAATCATTACTAAGACTTATGTAAGTAAGAGATGAAGGGGCCATTTCCTTGCCCCCTTCACACCTTAACTAGACAACCCTTAAATACTCTAGATAAGTACTTATTCATTTAACATTCTTTCTTAACTTAAATCATTATATTCCTTAGTTCATTTAAAAGACATTCATCACATAAGGACATTCAAGTAATGGTCTTAAGAAGACCTAGGGACTCTCACTAACATCTTCAAAGGCTATTGTGCAATGTCTAGATAGCGTCTCAAACAACCACCTAAACTTCATAGAACTTCTCTAATGCTAGTAAGTATCCCATATGATGAGTATAGGCAATAACCGACATACACCATGGTAGAAAAGCATGGAATCCGGAGTTGTAACCTACTCCGATGGAGGGTGTTCTACTTGCCAATGGTAGAACATAGACACATCCCATGTAGGCACATGGTTAAGGAATATGAAGGATGTGATTTGTATTCTAGTCTCATCCTTTAACTAGAACTACTTCCCTTACCTTACTCACTCGGTTCTATCCTTCGTTCTTATAGATTAAATCACATCAAGGTTCATACAAAAGGGTCCCATATCAAGTTCATGACCCAATTACATTTACCCTACCAAAGCAAGGTCCACAAGTGCTACCTCCCTATGGCGTCAACAAGCTCATCATGACTTTCCTAAGAATTCATATGATGTCGTTCCAGCCAATCAACCTTAAATCTATCATTCATTACATGAAGGATATCATTACGACTTTCGACTTCAAGTTTCATAACCTTACCACTAGGTTCAAGGTTTCACATAAAGGACCTTCTTATCATCATTTAAGGTCTTACATAACATTCATACATTCAATACTAAGACTCTTTAGTTCCTAAGTCAAGACATCACATATTCATATTCATAAATGAATCCAGTAAGGAACATAAGTCTACCTAAACAAGACACAACATTACATCACTTTAGCACATATAACATAACATTCTTTAGATACTTAGGAACAACCATGTATCAACTCTAAGACTACACACTTAACACATAGTTATAAAATAACATGATTTACTAAATAGTATCAATAGAATAACACATACTTTCACATATAGGCAGATATGATCATACTTCACATAATCAAACACACAAATCAACATAATACTTCAAGTAGTGCCGACAAGGCCATGATCATCAATATACTTAAAATAACGCCGACAAGGCCACATCAATTCAGATAACACTGCCACCATAAGTGGATCAAACCAATCACATATAATCCAAGATCTAAATTACCATATCTATACATAATAATAAAAGAGTTAGGGCAACATACCACCCACTTGATCTCACCACTTCAATCCAAATCTAAATCATCCAATTCAATATCATAAGGCCCTTACCCGTGGCCATGAACATCAATTCAAAACATAAATTGTATTACTCAATGAATATAAGTCAATTCAATATAGATTTACCAATCTATAACCAATTAGATATGAATTGAATACAATCCTTACATCATTAGAAAGCCCATAGAAAACTACACTAGAATCTATAAGCATTAAGTTTATATCAATTCAATAAGCTTAACATGCAATAGATCTACGAGTATTAATTACTCAATTAATCAAATTGAAACATCCTATAAACCATACATACATAATCTATACATGAATCAAAAGCTCATAACAATCTACACCTGAATTCATAAATCTCAAAGCATAATCAATTCACCCATATTTTAGTGAAAAATAGAGAATTGAGAAGATCAAGGGTTCATGGAGAATTTTATTGGAAAACATCAATTAAACATCAATAACATCATATCTTAAGCTTTGAAAACGTTTCATGCAAGAACACAAGCCATAGAGTAGAAATTGGAATTTTTCATCTTTTTGAAATCCTTTGAAAATCATATTTGAAATTGTCTCTAAGGTGATATCAAGCCTTAGATGAAGAACTCCCATACCTTATTTGAAGAACCCAATGCTAATTTAAGAAGAACCACCATTAAAGATCCATCTTCAAGCTTTATCTTAACTTTGAACTCTCATGGAGGTTTTTGGAAGAACTTTTGGAGGGAATATGTTTTGATCTTAGTGTTAGGGTTTAATTGAGATTTTAATGACTTATATACTCTTAAAATACCCATAAACACTCAAAACAATCATCCAAAGACTTATAGGGGCATGGGGTGAATTTACAACTTCACCCCTCAACTTAACAGAAAACTGGCAGGGAACACACAGCACCATCGATGAGACCATCGATGGTCCGTGGTCTCACCCACGCCCCATCGATGGGGTCTCGTTAGTTACACCTGAAACCTCCCAAGTTACGGACGGCTTGCCCCCATCGACGCCCCACATCGATGGTCCATCTTTCAGATCACGCCCCGTCGATGGGGTCTCGTGGTTTGATTCAGAGACTCCTCAACCTGCAGGCATGTTGGCTCCATCGACGAGACCCATCGATGGGTCGTCGCCTGGTGGACTGGCCATCGTTTGGGCCATCAGCTGGACACTGCCTGGCAGTGTTGAGCTCTAGGTTGGGGCCTCCTCTAGGGCCCCCCTTGCGGGTCCTACATAGAGTCGTACCCGAACGTTTCAAACCCAAAGATGCACGTATACGAGTTTAGGACCTACCACATAAGTTTCATGCAAAACGAACACGTAAAACTTGATGAAACATGCTTAGACACACAAGGTCATTTCAAGGCACAACTTTCGAACGTCATGGACGTTCTTTAATGTTTGATCTCCAAGCTTCATGAAACTTGACACACTGACTATATACACCATATTAACTCACTTAAGGACCATATAAGCTCATGCATCACACATAAACACATACAACCACATATGAGACACTTAGGTGACTTAGTCGTCGAACGTCTTGGTCGTCCTTTGACGTTTGACTTCCAATGCACCTAACCTCTTAGCTACTGCCTCAATAACACTTTATAGACCAATTTAGGACCTTAGACCATCATAAAAACCACGTTAGGCTCTAACTTTACCTAAGTTATTTTTGGGACCTTACAATCTCCCCCACTTGGACAACATTCGTCCTCGAATGACACTTGCCACTCTCCCAACACTTCCAAGTATAGAGATTCAATAAGCAACTCATAACTATACTATTTACAAAATAATCAAGGAGAAAACATCAGTTCCACACAATGAAGAGAATCACAACACAACAAGCAACTAGAATATGATCCTATAACTCATCATGCTACAAAACTCATCTCCTTAACTCCAAATAGTAAAAACTCATTTTATTTTCATTAGCATGCTCATATACATCAGTTCTAACCACATAACAACAATTTTAGACCAAAGAATCAATTAGTCAATTTTTGAAAAACCTTACAGTGAACTGGCAGTGCTACAGTGATTTGTGCAACTTTTCAAAAAATGCAACTCTTAGGCAATTTCATGATATACACATGCTAATATGCAAAGTAACATCATTAAACACCTTTTACACATAATCATGGCATTCATAAAATACACAATGCAAGAGGTTAATGAAATTCAATTTCAACCAAGCATGCATATCATAAGGAGAATGTTTAGAACTCATTTTTCACAAAAACTCCTACACCAATCAAGTTACTAAGAACTCTTTGTTTTAGGCTTGAATAAACACATATAGTAAGGTTAAGGGTGCCTCACAACCATACTCTTCACCATACTCCCCCACTTAGGAGAAACCCAATCTAAGGTCAATATAACATCTACCCCAAGGAACTTCCTCAAGGTACCTTAGACCTTACTAATACTTTCTCACCCGAAGTCTAGTTCATGAAACTAAAGACTCTCAAAGGTTCAACGACATAACCATTACATCCCCCTTACTAGGTGAAACTTACCATTACTCTTTCAAATCTCTTTAACTTCGTTTTATATGGTTGGGTCTTAAAGAACTTCAAACAACCTCAACAACCACTCCTTCACATTTCTAACTCTATACCTTACCATTCATTTCAAACTATACTACCTTTCAAAAGCAACCAACCCAACCTAAGGTCATCAACACCATCTTTCACACCTCATCTAGCAAGACACATCTCATCTTTTCTATCCCTCAACCCATCTTCATAAAGTCACACTCAAATGACCAACATATAGGGAAGACAAGGGAAATACACCATATACAAGGCTCTTAGGCACGACACGATTATATGAATGAAGAAGTGAAACTTTTCCTAGCATCCAATAGCTTCCTATTTATAATGTGGCGCGCTTCACATTATAAACAAGACTCTACTAGATGTGGTTCATAAGACAACTACGACACTCCCAAACCTTATGCTCTGATACCAAGCTTTGTCACGACCCTCAAGTACACCCTAGAAGTTAGAGTATCCTTGAGTGTGTCACACGGAAAATGAGAATTCAAGAAGTCTCATCTAAGCCTCTCGTACCATTCATTGCATAATAACATACTAAAATGAGTAAAAATTTAAAACTTTCTTCTCACACGAAGAACTCTTTTCACAAATAATACACAAACGAAAGACTTTCATTAAAACATTAAACCTTTACAATAACCCTTTGAACCATCTAAACTTTAGAGTATACAACACTTGGGACTAAGCCCATACAAGAAATAAAGTAAAGACTTAAGACATAATCGAACATGTGGATATTGTACTCGAATCGATGAGGAATCACCAATACTTCATCTTCAAACCCTTAGAAACCTATCCATCCTCCATGGCACATCAAGACTTCCAATTGCCTACACTTTAGTCAAAAAGGGAAAAGAAGGAGTTAGCACATTAGATGTTCTAAGTATGGAAGCCATGCAAAAACCATGAAAAAAGGACGTTTAGTCAATAACATGATTTTCATGAATTCTGATTTAAACATCATATTATAATCATAAGAACAACATTTATCACTTTAGAAATACATAAGAAAATCATTTAAACAATTATCATAATTTTAGAGTTCACTTTCCAGTGAACCACTTCACTGTACAGTGACATCCCTTCATTGTTACAGTGAAGTGCTTAGCCTTCACATTGGACATCTCTTACATGTAGTCAACCCACTAAAAGCTATCCTAAGACTCACTTAAGGCATACAAAGAGAGACCGCACATACACCCTCTCCAAGCATGCCTAAACAATCCTTAAGACTACTTAGAATGAGACACATACACATTTAACATACATCAAACACATACACATGAGACCCTCCTACCAAAGGTGAATTCCAAGCTTCACTTCGGTGAGTGTGGAGCGACCGCCCATACTATCCCTAGCACACACACAAGGGATCCTGTAGACTACCTAGGTTAGAATCATTTTCACTTAATACAATAGCATACATCAAACATGACATTCTCCTTTCAAGGTTATCCAAAGACCTACTCAAGTAACTCAAGAAGAGAATGCCCATAATTGACCTCTTCAAGATTACCTAAGTAATCATTAAGACTTACCTAGGTTAGGAACATGTCCACATAATCAATCAATGTCCTTAACTAGAATAATTACTAAGACTTATATAAGTAAGAGATGAAGTGACCATTTCCTTGCCCCCTTCACACCTTAACTAGACAACCCTTAACTACTCTAGATAAGTACTTCTTGATTTAACATTCTTTCCTTAACTTAAGTCATTATATTCCTTAGTTAATTTAAGAGACATTCATCACATAAGGACATTCAAGTAATGGTCTTAAGGAAGACCTAGGGACTCTCACTAACATCTTCAAAGCCTATTGTGCAATCTCTAGATAGCGTCCCATACCACCACCTAAACTTCATAGAACTTCTCTAATGCTAGTAAGTATCCCATATGATGAGAATAGGGAATAACCTTACCACTAGGTTCAAGGTTTCACATAAAGGACCTTTTTATCATCATTCAAGGTCTTACATAATATTCATACATTCAACACTAAGACTCTTTAGTTCCTAAGTCAAGACATCACATATTCATATTCATACATGCATCAAGTAAGGGACACAAGTCTACCTAAACAAGACACAACATTACAACACTTTAGCACATATAGCGTAACAATCTTTACATAGTTAGGAATGACGCTTAACATCATTTAATCAACCTATTCATTACCCTAAGATCACCAACATAACAATTATAGACTCATATAGTCAAGTTAGGAACAACCATGTATCAACTCTAAGACTACACACTTATCACATAGTCATAGCAAAATATGATTACCTAAATAGTATCAATAGAATAACACATACTTTCACATATAGGTAGATATGATCATACTTCACATAATCAATTACACAAATCAACATAATACTTCAAGTAGTGCCGACAAGGCCATGATCATCAATATACTTAAAATAACGCCGACAAGGCCACATCCATTCACATAACACCGCCACCATAAGTGGACTGAACCAATCACATATAATCCAAGCACATAATTACCATATCTATACATAATAATAAGAGAGTTAGGGCAGCATACCACCCACTTGATCTAACCACTTCAATCCAAATCTAAATCATCCAATTCAATTTTATAAGGCTCTTATCCATGGCCATGAACATCAATTCAAAACATAAATCATAATACTCAATGAATCAAAGTCAATTAAATATAGATTTACCAATCTAAAACCAGTTAGATATCAATTGAATACAATCGTTACATCATTAGAAAGCCCATAGAAAATTACACTAGAATATATAAGCATTAAGTTCATATTAATTCAATAAGCTTAACATGCAATAGATTTAAGAGTATTAATTACTCAATTAATCAAATTCAAACAGCCTATAAATCATACATACATAATCTATACATGAATCAAAAGCCCATAACAATCTACACATGAATTCATAAATCTCAAAGCATAATCAATTCACCCATATTTTAGTGAAAAATAGAGAATTGAGAAGATCAAGGGTTCATGGAGAATTTCATTGGAAAACATCAATTAAACATCAATAACATCATATCTTAAGCTTTGAAAATGTTTCATGCAAGAACCCAAGTCTTAGAGTAGAAATTGGACTTTTTCATCTTTTTGAAATTCTTTGAAAATCATCTTTGAAATTGCCTCTAAGGTGATAGCAAATCTTAGATGAAGAACTCTCATACCTTATTTGAAGAACCCAATGCTAATTGAAAAAGAAACACCATTGAAGACCCATCTTCAAGCTTTATCTTCACTTTGAATTCTCATGGAGGTTCTTTGAAGAAGTTTTAGAGGGAATATGATTTCATCTTAGTGTTGGGGTTTAATTGAGAGTTCAATGACTTATATACTCTTAAAATACCCATAAACACTCAAAATAATCGTCCAAAGAATTGTAGGGGCATGGGGTGAATTTACAACTTCACCCCTCATACTTAACAGAAAACTGGTAGTGAACACACAGCACCATCGATGAGACCATCGACGGTCCGTGGTCTCACCCACGCCCCGTCGATGGGGTCTCGTTAGTTCTACCTAAAACCTCCCAAGTTACGGACGGCTTGCGCCCATCAACGCCCCACATCGACAGCCCATCTGTCAGATCACGCCCCGTCGATGGGGTCTCGTGGTTTGATTCAGAGACTCCTCAACCTGCAGTCATGTTGGCTCCATCAACGAGATCCATTGACGGGTCGTCGCCTAGTCGACTGGCCATCGATTGGGCCGTCAGCTGGACACTGCCTTGCAGTGTTGAGCTCTAGGTTGGGGTCCTCCTCTAGGGCCCCCCTTGCGGGTCCTACATGGAGTCATACCCGGACGTTTCCAACCCAAACATGCACGTACACGAGTTTAGGACCTACCACATAAGTTTCATGCAAAACAAACACGTAAAACTCGATGAAACATGCTTAGACACACAAGGTCATTTCAAGGTACAAGTTTCGAACGTCATGGACGTTCTTGAATGTTTGACCTCCAAACTTCACGAAACTTGCCACACTGACTATATATACCATATAAACTCACTTAAGGACCATATAAGCTCATGCATCACACATAAACACATACAACCACATATGAGACACTTAGGATACTTAGTCGTCAAACGTCTTGGTCGTCCTTTGACATTTGCCTTCCAATGCACCTAACCTCTTAGCTACTGCCTCAATAACACTTTATAGACCAATTTAAGACCTTAGACCATCATAACAACCATGTTAGGCTCTAGCTTTACCTAAGTTATTTTTGGGACCTTACAATCTCCCCCACTTGGACAACATTCGTCCTCGAATGACACTTGCCACTCTCCGAACACTTCAAAGTATAGAGATTCAATTAGCAACTCATAACTATACCATTTATGAAATAATCAAGGAGAAAACATCAGTTCCATACAATGAAGAGAATCACAACACAACAAGCAACTAGAATAAAATTCTATAACTCATCATGCTACAAAACTCATCTCCTTAACTCCAAATAGTAAAAACTCATTTTATTTTCATTAGCATGCTCATATACATCAGTTCTAACTATATAATAACAATTTTAGATCAAAGAATCAATTAGTCAATTTTTGAAAAACCTTACAGTGAACTGGCAGTGCTACAGTGATTTGTGCAACTTTTCCAAAAATGCAACTCTTAGGCAATTTCATGATATAGACATGCTAATATGCAAACTAACATCGTTAAACGCCTTTTACACATAATCATGGCATTCATAAAATACACAATGCAAGAGGTTAATCAAATTCAATTTCAACCAAGCATGCATATAATAAGGAAAATATTTAGAAGTCATTTTACACAAAAAACTCCTACACCAATCAAGTTACTAAGAACTCTTTGTTTTAGGCTTGAATAAACACATATAGTAAGGTTAAGGGTACCTCACTCCCAACAACCATACTCTTCACCATACTCCCCCACTTAGGAGAAATCCATTCTAAGGTCAATATAACATCTACCCCAAGGAATTTCCTCAAGGTACCTTAGACCTTACTAATACTTTCTCACCCGAAGTCTAGTTCATGAAACTAAAGACTCTCAAAGGTTCAACGACATAACCATTACATCCCCCTTACTAGGTGAAACTTACTATTACTCTTTCAAGTCTCTTTAATTTCCTTTTATATGGTTGGGTCTTAAAGAACTTCAAACAACCTCAACAACCACACCTTTACATTTCTAACTCTATACCTTACCATTCTTTTCAAACTATACTACCTTTCAAAAGCAACCAATCCAACCTAATTTCATCAAATGCATCTTTCACACCTCATCTAGCAAGCCACATCTCATCTTTTCTCTCCCTCAACCTATCTTCATAAAGTCACACTCAAATTACCAACACATAGGGAAGATAAGGGAAATACACCATATACAAGGCTCTTAGGCACGATTAGATGAATGAAGAAGTGAAACTTTTCCTAGCATCCAATAGCTTCCTATTTATAATGTGGCGCGCTTCAGATTATAAACAAGACTCTACTAGTTGTGGTTCATAAGACAACTATGACAGTCCCAAACCTTATGCTCTAATACCAAGATTTGTCATGACCCTCAAGTACACCCTAGAAGTTAGAGTATCCTTGAGTGCGTCACACGGCAAATGAGACTTCAAGAAGTCTCATCTAAGCCACTCATACCATTCATTGCATAATAACAAACTAAAATGAATAAAAATTTAAAACTTTCTTCTCACACGAAGAACTCTTTTCATAAACAATACGCAAACGGAAGACTTTCATTAAAACATTAAACCTTTACAATAACCCTTTGAACCATCTAAGCTTTAGAGTATACAACACTTGGGTCTAAGCCCATACAAGAAGTAGAGTAAAGACTTAAAACATAATCGAACATGTGGATATTGTCCTCGACTCGATGAGGAATCACCAATACTTCATCTTCAACCCTTAGAAACCTATCCATCCTCCATGGCACATCAAGACTTCCAATTCCCTACACTTTAGTCAAAAAGGGAAAAGAAGGGGTTAGCACATTAGATGTACTAAGTATGGAAGTCATGCAAAAACCATGAAAAAAAGACGTTTAGTCAATAACATGCTTTTCATGAATTTTGATTTAAACATCATATTATAATCATAAGAACAACATTTATCACTTTAGAAATACATAAGAAAATTATTTAAACAATTATCATAATTTTAGAATTCACTTTCTAGTGAACCACTTCACTGTACAGTGACATCCCTTCACTGTTACAGTGAAGTGCTTAGCCTTCACATTGGACATCTCTTACATGTAGTCAACCCACTAAAAGCTATCCTAAGACTCACTTAAGTCATACAAAGAGAGACCGCCCATACACCCTCTCCAAGCATGCCTAAACAATCCTTAAGACTACTTAGAATGAGACACAAACACATTTAACATACATCAAACACATACACATGAGATCCACCTACCAAAGGTCAATTCCAAGGTTCACTTCGATGAGTGTGAAGCGACCGCCCATACTATCCCTATCACACACACAAGGGATCCTATAGACTACCTAGGATAGAATAATTCTCATTTAATACAATAGCATACATCAAACATGACATTCTCCTTTATAAGGTTATCCAAAAACCTACTCAAGTAACTCAAGAAGAGAATGTCCATAATTGACCTCTTCAAGATTACCTAAGTAATCATTAAGACTTACCTAGGTTAGGATCATGTCCACATAATCAATCAATTTCCTTAACTAGAATAATTACTAAGACTTATCTAAGTAAGAGATGAAGTGACCATTTCCTTGCCCCCTTCACACCTTAACTAGACAACCCTTAACTACTCTAGATAAGTACTTCTTTATTTAACATTTTTTCCTTAACTTAAGTCATTATATTCCTTAGTTCATTTAAGAGAGATTTATCACATAAGGACATTCAAGTAATGGTCTTAAGGAAGACCTAGGATCTCTCACTAACATCTTCAAAGCATATTGTGCAATGTCTACATAGCGTCCCATACCACAACCTAAACTTCATAGAACTTCTCTAATACTAGTAAGTATCCCATATGATGAGAATAGGGAATAACCTACGTAGACCATGGTAGCAAGGCATGGAATCCGGAGTTGTAACCTACTCTAATGGAGGTTGTTCTACTTGCCAATGGTAGAACACAGACACATCCCATGTAGGCACATGGTTAAGGAATATGAATTATGTGCTTTGTATTCTAGTCTCATACTTTAACTAGAACTACTTCCCTTGCCAAACTCACTCGGTGTTAGCCTTCGTTTTCATGGATTAAATCACATCAAGGTTCATACAAAAGGGTCTAATGTCAACTTCATGACCCAATTACATTTACCCTAAAGGTCCACTAGGGCTACCTCCCTATGGCGTAAAGAAGCTCATCATGACTTTCCTAAGGATTGATATGATGACGTTCCAGCCAATCAACCTTAAGTCCATCATTCATTACATGAAGGATATCATTACGGCTTTCGACTTCAAGTTTCATAACCTTACCACTAGGTTCAAGGTTTCACAAAAAGGACCTTTTTATCATCATTCAAGGTCTTACATAACATCCATACATTCAAGACTAAGACTCTTTAGTTCCTAAGTCAAGACATCACATATTCATATTCATACATGCATCAAGTAAGGGACACAAGTCTACCTAAACAAGACACAACATTACAACACTTTAGCACATATAGCATAACAGTCTTTAGATAGTTAGGAATGACGCTTAAAATCATTTAATCAACCTATTCATTATCGTAACATCACCAACATAACCATTAAGACTCATATAGTCAAGTTAGGAACAACCATGTATCAACTCTAAGACTACACACTTATCACATAGTCATAGCATAATACTATTACCTAAATAGTATCAATAGAATAACACATACATTCACATATAGGTACATATGATCATACTTCACATAATCAACTGCACAAATCAACATAATACTTCAAGTAGTGCCGACAAGGCCATGATCATCAATATACTTAAAATAACGCCGACAAGGCCATATTTATTCACATAACACCGCCACCATAAATGGACCAAACCAATCACATTTAATCCAAGAGATAGATTACCATATCTATACATAATAATAAGACAGTTAGGGCAGCATACCACTCACTTGATATCACCACTTCAATCCAAATCTAAATCATCCAATTCAATATCATAAGGCTCTTACCCATGGCCATGAACATTAATCCAAAACATAACTCATAATATTCAATGAATCTAAGTCAATTAAATATATATTTACCAATCTTAAACCAATTAGATATCAATTGAATACAATCCTTACATCATTAGAAAGCCCATAGGAAACTACACTAGAATCTATAAGCATTAAGTGCATATCAATTGAATAAGCTTAACATGCAATAGATCTAAGAGTATTAATTACTCAATTAATCAAATTGAAACATCCTACAAACCATACATACATAATCTATACATGAATCAAAAGACCATAACAATCTACACATGAATTCATAAATATCAAAGCATAATCAATTCACCCATATTTTAGTGAAAATTAGGGAATTGGGAAGATCAAAGGTTCATGGAGAATTTCATTGGAAAACATCAATTAAACATCAATAACATCTTATCTTAAGCTTTGAAAACGTTTCATGGAAGAACCCAAGTCTTAGAGTAGAAATTGGACTTTTTCATCTTTTTGAAGTTCTTTGAAAATCATCTTTGAAATTGGCTCTAAGGTGATAGCAAACCTTACATAAAGAACTCTCATACCTTATTTGAAGAACCCAATGCTAATTGAAGAAGGAACACCATTGAAGACCCATCTTCAAGCTTTATCTTCACTTTGAATTCTCATGGAGGTATTTTGAAGAACTTTTGGAGGGAATATGTTTTGATCTTAGTGTTGGGGTATAATTGAGAGTTTAATTACTTATATACTCTTCAAATACCCATAAACACTCAAAATAATTGTCCAAAGACTTATAGGGGCATGGGGTGAATTTACAACTTCACCCCTTAACTTAACAGAAAACTGGCAGGGAACACACAGCACCATCGATGAGACCATCGATGATCCGTGGTCTCACCCATGCCCCGTCGATGCGGTCTCGTTGGTTGCACCTGAAACCTCCCAAGTTACGGACGGCTTGCCCCCATTGACGACCCACATCGACAGCCCGTCTGTCAGATCACGCCCCGTCGATGGGGTCTCGTGGTTTGATTCAGAGACTCCTCAACCTGCAGGCATGTTGGCTCCATCGACGAGACCCATCGACGGGTCGTCGCCTAGTCGACTGGCCATCATTTGGGCCATCAGCTGGACACTGCCTGGCAGTGTTGATCTCTAGGTTGGGGTCCTTCTCTAGGGCCCCCCTTGCGGGTTCTACATGGAGTCGTACCCGGACTTTTCCAACCCAAACATGCACGTATACGAGTTTAGGACCTACCACATAAGTTTCATGCAAAACAAACACGTAAAACTCGATGAAACATGCTTAGACACACAAGGTTATTTCAAGGCACAAGTTTCGAACGTCATGGACGTTCTTGAATGTTTGACCTCCAAACTTCATGAAACTTGCCACACTGACTATATATACCATATAAACTCACTTAAGGACCATATAAGCTCATGCATCACACATTAACACATACAACCACATATGAGACACTTAGGTGACTTAGTCGTCAAAAGTCTTGGTCGTCCTTTGACGTTTCATTTCCAATGCACCTAACCTCTTAGCTACTGCCTCAATAACACTTTATAGACAAATTTAAGACCTTACACCATCATAACAACCATGTTAGGCTCTAGCTTTACCTAAGTTATTTTTGGGACCTTACAATCTCCCCCACTTGGACAACATTCGTCCTCGAATAACACTTGCCACTCTCCGAACACTTCAAAGTATAGAGATTCAATTAGCAACTCATAACTATACCATTTATAAAATAATCAAGGAGAAAACATCAGTTCCACACAATGAAGAGAATCACAACACAACAAGCAACTATAATAAGATTCTATAACTCATCATACTACAAAACTAATCTCCTTAACTCCAAATAGTAAAAACTCATTTTATTTTCATTAGCATGCTAATATACATCTGTTCTAACCATATAACAACAATTTTAGACCAAAAAATCAATTAGTTAATTTTTGAAAAACCTTACAGTGAACTGGCAGTGCTATAGTAATTTATGCGACTTTTCAAAAAATGCAACTCTTAGGCAATTTCATGATATAGACATGCTAATATGCAAACTAACATCATTAAACACCTTTTACACATAATCATGGCATTCATAAAATACACAATGCAAGGGGTTAATGAAATTCAATTTCAACCAAGCATGCATATCATAAGGAGAATGTTTAGAACTCATTTTTCACAAAAAACTCCTACACCAATCAAGTTACTAAGAACTCTTTGTTTTAGACTTGAATAAACACATATAGTAAGGTTAAGGGTACCTCACTCCCAACAACCATACTCTTCACCATACTCCCCTACTTAGGAGAAACCCATTCTAAGGTCAATATAACATCTACCCCAAGGAACTTCCTCAAGGTACCTTAGACCTTACTAATACTTTCTCACCCGAAGTCTAGTTCATGAAACTAAAGACTCTCAAAGGTTCAACGACATAACCATTACATCCCCCTTACTAGGTGAAACTTACTATTACTCTTTCAAATCTCTTTAACTTCCTTTTAGATGGTTGGGTCTTAAAGAACTTCAAAAACAACCTCAACAACCACTCCTTCACATTTCTAACTCTATACATTACCATTCTTTTCAAACTATACTACCTTTCAAAAGCAACCAACCCAACCTAAGGTCATCAACACCATCCTTCACACCTCATCTAGCAAGCCACATCTCATTTTTTCTCTCCCTCAACCCATCTTCATAAAGTCACACTCAAATGACCAACACATAGGGAAGACAAGGGAAATACACCATATACAAGGCTCTTAGGCACGATTAGATGAATGAAGAAGTGAAACTTTCCCTAGCATCCAATAGCTTCCTATTTATAATGTGGCACGCTTCACATTATAAACAAGACTCTACTAGATGTGGTTCATAAGACACTTACGACACTCCCAAACCTTATGCTATGATACCAAGCTTTGTCACGACCCTCAAGTATACCCTAGAAGTTAGAGTATCCTTGAGTGCGTCACACGGCAAATGAGACTTTAAGAAGTCTCATCTAAGCCTCTCGTACCATTCATTGCATAATAACATACTAAAATGAGTAAAAGTTTAAAACTTTCTTCGCACACGAAGAAATCTTTTCATAAACAATACGCAAATGGAAACCTTTACAATAACCCTTTGAACCATCTAAGCTTTAGGGTATACAACAATCAGGACTAAGCCCATACAAGAAATAAAGAAAAGACTTAAGACATAATCGAACATGTGGATATTGTCCTCGAATCGATGAGGAATCACCAATACTTCATCTTCAAACCCTTAGAAACCTATCCATCCTCCATGGCACATCAAGACTTCCAATTCCCTACACTTTAGTCAAAAAGGTAAAAGAAGGGGTTAGCATATTAGATGTACTAAGTATGGAAGCCATTAAAAAACCATGAAAAAAGGACATTTAGTCAATAACATGCTTTTCATGAATTTTGATTTAAACATCATATTATAATCATAAGAACAAGATTTATCACTTTAGAAATACATAAGAAAATCATTGAAACAATTATCATAATTTTAGAGTTCACTTTCCAGTGAACCACTTCACAGTACAGTGACATCCCTTCACTGTTACAGTGAAGTGCTTAGCCTTCACATTGGACATCTCTTACATGTATTCAACCCACTAAAAGCTATCCTAAGACTCACTCAAGTCATACAAAGAGAGACCGCCCATACACCCTCTCCAAGCATGCCTAAACAATCCTTAAGACTACATAGAATGAGACACATACATATTTAACATACATCAAACACATACACATGAGATCCTCCTACCAAAGGTAAATTCCAAGATTCACTTCAGTGAGTGTGGAGCGACCACCCATACTATCCCTATCACACACACAAGGTATTCCATAGACTACCTAGGATAGAATCATTCTCACTTAATACAATAGCATACATCAAACATGACATTCTCCTTTCCAAGGTTATCCAAAGACCTACTCAAGTAACTCAAGAAGAGAATGTCCATAATTGACCTCTTCAAGATTACCTAAGTAATCACTAAGACTTACCTAGGTTAGGATCATGTCCACATAATCAATCAATTTCCTTAACTAGAATAATTACTAAGACTTATCTAAGTAAGAGATGAAGTGACCATTTCCTTGCCCCCTTCACACCTTAACTAGACAACCCTTAAATACTCTAGATAAGTACTTATTCATTTAACATTCTTTCCTTAACTTAAGTCATTATATTCCTTAGTTCATTTAAGAGACATTCATCACATAAGGACATTCAATTAATGGTCTTAAGGAAGACCTAGGGACTCTCACTAGCATCTTCAAAGCCTATTGTGCAATGTCTAGATAGCGTCCCATACCACCACCTAAACTTCATAGAACTTCTCTAATGCTAGTAAGTATCCCGTATGATGAGAATAAGGAATAACCTACGTAGACAATGGTAGCAAAGCATGGAATCCGGAGTTGTAACCTACTCTAAAGGAGGGTGTTCTACTTGACAATGGTAGAACATAGACACATCCCATGTAGGCATATGGTTAAGGAATATGAAGGGTGTACTTTGTATTCTAGTCTCATCCTTTAACTAGAACTAATTCCCTTGCCAAACTCACTCGGTGCTATCCTTCGTTCTCATGGATTAAATCACATCAAGGTTCATACAAAAGGGTCTCATGTCAAGTTCATGACCCAATTACATTTACCCTAAAGGTCCACTAGGGCTACCTCCCTATGGCATCAAGAAGCTCATCATGACTTTCCTAAGGATTGATATGATGCCGTTCCAGCCAATCAACCTTAAGTCCATCATTCATTACATGAAGGATACCATTACGGCTTTCGACTTCAAGTTTCATAACGTTACCACTAGGTTCAAGGTTTCACATAAAGGACCTTCTTATCATCATTAAAGGTCTTACATAACATTCATACATTCAAGACTAAGACTCTTTAGTTCCTAAGTCAAGACATCACATATTCATATTCATACATGCATCAAGTAAGGGACACAAGTCTACCTAAACAAGACACAACATTACAACACTTTAGCACATATAGCGTAACATTCTTCAGATAGTTAGGAATGACGCTTAACATCATTTAATCAACCTATATATTACCGTAACCATCACCAACATAACCATTATAGACTCATATAGTCAAGTTAGTAACAACCATGTATCAACTCTAAGACTACACACTTATCACATAGTCATAGCATAATATGATTACCTAAATAGTATCAATAGAATAACACATACTTTCACATATAGGTAGTATGATCATACTTCACATAATCAACTACACAAATCAACATAATACTTCAAGTAGTGCCGACAAGGCCATGATCATCAATATACTTAAAATAACGCCGACAAGGCCACATCTATTTACATAACACCGCCACCATAAGTGGACCAAACCAATCACATATAATCCAAGAGCATAATTACCATATCTATACATAATAATAAGAGAGTTAGGGCAGCATACCACCCACTTGATCTCACCACTTCAATCCAAATCTAAATCATCCAATTCAATATCATAAGGCTCTTACCCATGGCCATGAACATCAATTCAAAACATAAATCAAAATACTCACTGAATCTAAGTCAATTAAATATAGATTTACCAATCTAAAACCAATTAGATATCAATTGAATACAATCCTTACATTATTAGAAAGCCCATAGAAAACTACACTAGAATCTATAAGCATTAAGTTCATAACAATTCAATAGGCTTAACATGCAATAGATCTAAGAGTATTAATTACTCAATTAATCAAATTGAAACAGCCTATAAATCATACATACATAATCTATACATAAATCAAAATCCCATAACAATATACACATGAATTCATAAATCTCAAAGCACAATCAATTCACCCATATTTTAGTGAAAATTAGAGAATTGAGAAGATCAAGGGTTCATGGAGAATTTAATTGGAAAACATCAATAACATCATATCTTAAGCTTTGAAAACGTTTCATGCAAGAACCCAAGTCTTAGAGTTGAAATTGGACTTTTTCTTCTTTTTGAAATTCTTTGAAAATCATCTTTGAAATTGGCTCTAAGGTGATAGCAAACCTTAGATGAAGAACTCTCATACCTTATTTGAAGAACCCAATGCTAATTGAAAAAGAAACACCATCGAAGATCCATCTTCAAGCTTTATCTTCACTTTTGAATTCTCATGGAGGTTTTTTGAAGAACTTTTGGAGGGAATATGTTTTGATCTTAGTGTTGTGGTTTAATTGAGAGTTTAATGACTTATATACTCTTAAAATACCCATAAGCACTCAAAACAATCGTCCAAAGACTTATAGGGGCATGGGGTGAATTTACAACTTCACCCCTCAACTTAACAGAAAACTGGCAGGAAACACACAGCACCATCGACGAGACCATCTACGGTCTGTGGTCTCACCAACGCCCCGTCGATGGGGTCTCGTTAATTTCACCTGAAACCTCTCAAGTTATGGAAGGCTTGCCCCCATCGACGCCCCACATCGCCGGTCCGTCTGTCAGACCACAGCCCGTCGATGGGGTCTTGTGGTTTGATTCAGAGACTCTACAACCTGCAGGCATGTTGTCTTCATCGACGAGACCCGTTGACAGGCTATCGCCTGGTCGACTGGCAGTCGTTTGGGTCATCGGTTGGACATTGTTTGGAAGTGTTCAGCTCTAGGTTGGGGTCCTTCTCTAGGGATATCTTGCGGGTCCTACATGGAGTCATACCCGGACATTTCCAACCCAAACATGCACGTATACAATTTTAGTACCTACCACATAAGTTTTATCCAAAACGAACACGTAAAACTCGATGAAACATGCTTAGACACACAAGGTCATTTCAAGGCACAACTTTCGAACGTCATAGACGTTCTTGAACGTTTAACCTCCAAACTTCACAAAACTTGCCACACTTCCTATATATACCATATAAACTCATTTAAGGACCATATAAGCTCATGCACACATAAACACATACAACCACATATGAGGCACTTAGGTGACTTAGTCATCGAACTTCTTGGTCATCCCTTGACGTTTGACTTCCAATGCACCTAACCTCTTAGCTACTGCCTCAATAACACTTTTTAGACCAATATAGGACCTTAGACCATCCTGACATCCACGTTAGGCTCTAGCTTTACCTAAGTCATTTTCTGGACTTTACATCAATGCACCACCCGTTAGGTTCATTTGCAACTGGAGTGGGGTTATCTGTTAGGGGTACAGGTGCAGCTTCTGATAGTGGCCTCATTAGACGAGGCTTGTTATTCTTGATCCTCTGATCTGGTGGCTCCTTGAGAGTTGGGATTGGATGCAGTGGCCGACTTGGGCCCTAAAGACTAGGCCGGCTCTGATCCTCAAGTTGTGGTGGACTTGGAGCCATATGCTGAGCCCCCTTTAGAACTGGAAGCAACCCTGGTTTGTGAGTCGATCAGTCTGCGCTCCTCATCAGACTTGGAGGTAGTGACTACATTAGGATTCACCTTTAGGGGGTGCCCCTAGTGGCTAAAGAGGATGTCATCGGTGTTTTAGTGCCTAGAGGAACATAGACTAGGTTCTGCTCTATGTCGGTGTCTTTATCGATCAACCAATAAGATGGGGGGAACGACTTGGATTTTCCCCTTTTGAGTAAACCACTTTCTTCTTTGGAGCCATTGTACCTGTGGAGCAATTGTTAGTATCATAGCAGCTTAACGACACACT